>OZ010677.1:36962130-37554630 GCA_963932185.1 Troglohyphantes excavatus
TCTCAAGGTCCTCCCCTCCGCATCAAATCACTGCCCAGCACAAAAAGAGAAGTATGTGACGTCGGCCATTGTGTTTTCGGAGATTAATCGATAGTTTCCAATCAATCGCCACACCTGTTGAACTTTCTCAGAGGCCGCATACCTGACACGATGAATATTTATCGTTTATTATTGAAGAAATGGGGGAAAATGCATTTCCTTTCTTAAAAATACAGGTGTGCCTACAGTTTGTAATTATAGAGGGTGTGGAAGGCCGATATCAATAAAGAGGTAAGCATTGTATTTATTACGACCCACTTTTTATAAAGATTCAAGATCGAAATTTCCTACACTGTTAAAAATGCATTCTCACATTTGACGAAACTTTTGTCATTTTTTGACGAAACAAGACGTCTTCTATATGCTCCAATGAAATATTTCGTCAATCTGAGGTGGAAATTTATTTTGTCGTTTTTTGATTGTTTTAAACGAAATTTATTTCGCCAAAAATGAGAATTTTAAATAATGTAATCTACGAACTGACTTGTATCGTGGGTCTCTCGTTTCAGAGTCCAACGTTCTATCCACTCGTCCAATGAAGACTCGCTTGAAGTCTGACAATATAAGTATAAGATGCAAACATGAGCTGAAGACTTAGATAAGGGTCGAAAAGGAATCTGAGTAAATGACTTTCGAATTTTCAAAATTTGAGGGTTCTTTGTTTCATCAAAAGTCAAGTGATTCAATGACGAATATATTGCCAAATATAAATAAAGTAACAATTTCAATACATGCATATTGTTGAAGTATCGATATTTCCGAAAATATGTATAATATATCCACTCAATACCACGATAGAGTGGAGTTCATTTTAATTTCTAACAATTTAACTCTAAAATAGACCACTTGACCATAGAGGCGAGCGGTTCTAGCAATGCTCTAGGAAAGTTCCTAGGGGGGGGGGGGGGGGGGGGAGCTGGGACAGTCAATTGCACCAGCAATAAATAGGGATATTTTTACACCGTCAATGGGGATTTTTAAAAGAAATACTGGCTTTAGGGATTCTGTGAACGGGGCTCATATGTATGAATGATGGGAATTTTCGGGACTTGAACCCGTCCGGGTCGCTTCCTGGGACAAGGGCGAAAAACCGGAACAACTGGTAGCCCTAACTATGAGTGAAGTTACAGCCATGTAAACTTTTCGTACACAGATCAGAGGGTGAGTGTATTAATATATAACCTGGTTGACGCGACTTACATTTCACTACACGATGGTAGGTTATTTATCCCCATCGGCTGATCTTGGATTTGTGGATCTTGGAAATATCGGTCAGATGTAGTATAGGACTTTTGGCGAGCGAGGTTTTTTTTTTGGCGTGTTTTGTAGGGGCGATAAATTTATAGTATGGCAACCCCACCTGACATTGTTGGTATCTTCCGATTCTTGTGGAAACTTTCAATCTGGCAACCCTATGACGTCATAGCGCTGTTTAACGACAATTTTTTGTCGCCAAAAACAAAAACGCGCCAAATGCCTTATACTACAACTTTTCCGAAATATCAACACTTTTTATGTCGCGCAAGTTTCTGCCAATGACCGCCATTTCAAAGACATATTCAGGTCAAAATGTCATTTTTATATCTATATTATGATATTGGGTATTAGATTCACTCAACCAATTCTTACCTTCCAATCAAATTTAAACTACCACCTCTTTTAAACCTGTAAAATGCACTTCTATCCCATTTAATGAGAGTGATTAAAACGAACGTGATGTAAAGAGTCGTTAGCATTGAAAGCGCAGGGAGAAGAACACGTGAATGACATCTGAAAAAACAGTGTCGGAGGAAACGGAAATCCTGAACCCACTGAGATATGCCAAAAGTAGAATGTTCCTTAATGACAGAGCGTTTTTTTAGTTTCAAGAGTCTCGCTTAAATTGTCCTTACACTTACCCCATTTTCATTGAATTAATTGAGTCAGGGGGTGCGAGTGCGAACCTAGTTATTCACCCCCTCCCTCCAACTTCAGAAGGGCAGTCTCTCTATCTCCCCCCCCCCCCCCCCCCATTTTTAAAAAAAGAAACTACGAAATTTTTTTTGCAAAGATTTTCCAAATTGGCATTTCGGATGGATAATAAATTTATAAAATAATATTATGATGAATAAATCTGTTAACGTCATTTTTGTTACAGTAAAAAAAAATATTCGTTCACTTTTTGGACGCCAGATAACTTATGATCGTTGATAAAATATATCATTTGTATGAGCAGACGCAAATAAAAAATAATGTAATTGCAGTTTATATATATATATTGCGTTGGCAAGCGTCGCACACCACTAATGGCGGCCTTGATTTGAATTACTTTCACGTGGTTGCGTTGATATTGTGGTTAGGGCAGGTGGTCTCCAATTTGTGGTCCTTGGACCACTTGGTGATCCGCATAAGAGTTCAGAGAGGTCCGTGGACCTATTGTCCAATTTCTATAGTGTTTTCTGCTTGATAAATTACAGGTGTTGAATAAGACTTTTAAAATAAAAAAATAAAATATGAATGAAATCCAAATTTATTTTCTGTAAAAGTTAAAATTGTTAAAATTGCAAAAAGCTTAATTGTATATATGGGAATACTATTATTATTTTTTTCGTCGTCTTTTCTTTTATTGATACAGTACAATAATGGAGTCTTTATATTTAGTTGAAGAAAGTATATTTATTTTCAATTGGCAATAAATGAAGGGGCAAGTGGAAAAAAGGATTAACTAACATTTTATGAAAAAAATATCGTTTTTATGTAGATGTAAGCCTTAAGTACATATGCGCCCTCCCTCAAAATTGTAGAGGGGGGAGGGGAGGGGGGGTTCAACCAAACAACACAATTTAATTTTTTTTATAAATTATGTTTGCGTAATACAATAAAAAAAATTCGTCTTCAATTTTTTTTAAATTCATTTTAGAAGTGCTTAAGTAATTTTGCAATTAAGGTAACGTATGACCAGTAAAAATAAATAAAATAATCTTTTTTAAAAAGGGAAAATCGATTTTAAGAAAAATGCGTTAAAAAGTAAAACAAAAAATATTTCTAATTTTACGAACTAGTTAAAAAAATTGAATTATTTAATATCAATTTAATACTTATGTCAACTTTTTGAAATCTGCGCCAAAATTTAGGCTTTTTCGTTTTATAAAAAATATTTTTTTGAAGTTTTTCAATTATAATACCACCTTAAAAAAACCTCCAATTTCAAAATTTTAATGAAGGTTTTATGCTGACTTTTTTTTGCTGGGAAACCTTACAAATCTGTATTTAGTTAAGTTTTCATATGAGTTAGAAAAAATTAGTCTATTAGATAAAATTAATTTTCCGATGTAAGTTGTTTTCTCCGTCTCTCAGGCACATACTATACAAAACTATACGCTACTCTACAAAAGTTAGTATTTAGCACATAACTCGACATCGTCATTTCGCCAGTAAATCCCTATCTAGTCAGAATAGCCTTAAGTCTTGTGGACAAAGATTGACTCAATATGAATTCACGGTTTAGAGAATAGTTTTATTATAATGTCAGATTCCAAGCATTTGCTTATCAGATTATAGCTGAACGCGAGTCAAAGATTCCTTCACAGTTAAAGATCATTGTCCACTCAACTATTGGAAAATTGAATATGAGAAGTCTAAGGGGAAAATAATGCTGTCATTGTTCCTACGTTAAATGTCAGAGGTTGTAGAACCCGCTCATAGAGTTTGATGTGTACAATAGTGCTCAGAGAAATAACAACAGTCAAATTCAAATGGGAAGGCGATAGACGAAATGGGTCTTGAATCTGACATCTGTTTATTTGAAAGTTGACAAATCTTCTGTACAATGTAAAATAATTTGTCATTAAAAAAAATAGAAAATAATTCTCCATCGAAATTCGAGGTATATGCGAATTCCTCTGAACATGGTTAATGTTGTGGCTTTGGCGAGCTAAATGCCTCGAATTTATGTAACAACTGTGCAATGTTTTCATCGTATTAAATAAAAAATCTAGTGTTATAACTTAAATAATTTTTTTTATTAAGGTAATATTTAAAATTACTGAAGATAATAAATGTGACACATTTAAACTTGTAACTTTTGATTGCACCAACATACCAATAATATATATTATTTCAATAGTAATGATCCCTTTTGCGGGTCTTACACACAACGGATCTTAACACGTGAGGTATACAAAAAAGGAGAATTTCCCGGGGTAGTAACGAATCGTACTTTTGTCTCACGAATATTAACGTGTATTTTAAAAACGAGTTTAAAAATAATTAGTTCCCAAGCGGTTTTTAAACGAGCCGTTGGTAGTGCTGCGATCTATGGGTAGAATTCATTGAACGGAGTGCCATCTATAAGTAGTTACAACGAATCTGTGGATATGGGGTTGTTCATGTGAAAATTCTCGCACGGGCATACCAGTTTAGATATATTTGGGCACAACATAATAATTCAAACAAGAGTGGAAATAAGAGCAACGCACTATACATAATGGGTTTGGTTCGGTTTGGTTTTGTTAATTAACCTCGCACTAGAGCTGCACAGTGGGCTATTGGCGACGGTTCGGGGCCTATCTCGAAGGAAAGACCCGGGAACATATACACATTCATACACACATTCATACATGCACCTCGTTATTTTAGAACCATGGTCAGATGACGAGGAAACACCTGAACTCTATACATAATGGGAAAGGAAGAATTCCATTTAACTATATTCTTTTTAAATCGCAGTTTTTATCCTTAATATACGTTATAAGAACGACAACGATATTTTAAGACTGATAAAACGAATCTTTTCACAGACAAAATATATAGATATCAATTCGATATTAATTCCGTTTAAATATCATATCAAACATATGTAAGTAACAAAAAGGGATTGCAAGTAATAAAACTTTCGCTAAAAACAGCTGGTACCCCCTTTGGAACAGTCGTTTGGGGCTTCTCTACCTCTTTGAGTAATTAGTTTTGGCGCCGGGCAATGACACAATGCTGTTTACAAAAAATTTGGTCATCTCAACCCCTTTTAGGGCAGTCGTTTTGGGAATTTCGCGTCATAATATTTTATTTTTTACTACTGGCAGTCAACCTAATTAAACCTAAATAAATTTCTGCAAACAGTAAAAGAAAATCCCCTATATTACCATTTTACTTAGTATTTACACCACTACTACTTAGAGGGTTGCCAACTTTGACATAGTGGTCATATAGTAATATATGTGGTTATAACTTATTTTCGAAAAAGAGCAGAGAATGTTTGTTGCGAAATTCGCCAATCAATTTTTTTTTAAATTTAAAAAGGAAAAGAAATTGCAAATCTCAACAGATTGCATTGTAAAAAAAAGTGTTACTTTTATCCCCATTTAAACAATGATAGGGATAAATATTCCAAGAGCCGAAGATTTGCGATAGCAGAAAAGGAAAATTTTAACGTATAATTGAGAGGCATCATTGCAATTCAATTACGCATGATAATCTAGACGAACTCGATAATCGCAGTTTTATATGTTCCCGAGTAATTTTTGAATTAATATTTCTAAGATTTTGAATCGAAATTTCTTTGTAACCAATTAAGTGAGAGGTTGTGTGGGATTCATTTGAATATAAATGTTTTTGATTGCCCTTTTTCCGTGAATTTAATCGAGCTGTTAACGAAAATTCCCCAATGTCAGGGTCAGTAACAAAAAAAATCTCTTAAGATCTCAGCATAGGGGTTTGGCCCTTTGTATCTTTAAACTTTAGGGATTGGAAACAGACATAGGGTGGATTGAGGTCAAGACTGATCTTAGCGGTCGCATGGCCCTGCGCAAGAATAGAAGATATAGAAGGCAAGCATAGAAGGAAGCGGGGGCCCTTTTTATCCTCCACACAAACTTATGATAAGCTTCAATAATTATAGAACTTATGGAATAAGTTTGTCAGATTTTTATGTTTGATACTACATTTCATTTGCACGTGGTATTTATTAAATAACTTTGCTACCTAAAAAAAGTCTGCATTATTTTGTTCTTTTTTAATTAAAAATTAAAAATAAGCCTAATTTAATAATAACCAAACGGGACAACATTTATATCAGTCCCGCTATTTGCTGTGGAGTTATAGTGTCGGAATGGATCACATAAAAGCGTAACATAGTGTTTCTATTCTAATACCTCATTTAACGTATTTTAAAGACGTATAAATGCGGGGCCCTCCAGAAGCGTGGGACCCTGCGCGGAGGCACGCGTCGCACTCCCCTTAGTGCGGCCTTGCGTGGGATAGTGCAACCGGGTGCATTTTTTTTTTCATTTTCAATCTGTTATTATGAGATAACTATAAAACTACAGAAACAAAAATCAGAACACAACATTTGAGGATATTTAGCTATCAGAACTTGTAATTAGATTTTTTTACATCATTTTTTTTTCAATGTCCGCTGGGTGCTCTTGCCCGCAAAAACATTAGAAGTATAATTAAAAAAAACTATCAAGATAGAAATTGCCAGACTTTTTGGTGAACATCAAAAAGAATATTCCAATATTGTATCCAATATTCTAGTGGGTATTTTAGAAAAAATGAATGTTTGAATGTTTAAAAAAAAATAATAAGCCGTGGCCACACTTGTCCTACTTCACACACACACTAAGTTAAACAAAGTACTCAAAAGCGAGCATCATAAATAGATATGGGAGGATAGGGACCGTTTCTACAAAATAATTTTTATCTAAATATTTTACACTTATCCAAGTGGTATTATCATACTCTTAGACGGTTAGGATATAGAAAAAATAAAAGTTTCTAAAAATATATATTTTATAATCGGCATTTGAAAAATTATGAAAATATTGCCCCACTCCTCTTATATGTTAATGAGCAGTGGGCAGTTTTTTTTATCAACTACAAATATTTGATGCGGCTACATACAATTTGAATGGAATATTTATTAGATAACTTCGTTACATTAAAAGCCTGTACTATTTTTTTTTTTTTTTTAAACTTTATTACCGCTGTTGTAGATAAAAAAATATATCAAATAAAACAATAAAATAATATTAGTAATGGCGGAAGACACCGACAATAAAAAAAAAATTTAACAAGTAAAATCTAAAATAAAAGCCTGATCAATTTGGGTAGTTTGATTAATTTGCCAGCTGAACCTAAGAACATTATTGTACAACAAAAACAAACTTTTTCTGCGTACAGGGTTGGGTGAAAAGGGTTGTGAGAGAAGGGGGTTTTATCATGGGGTATGTGGGAAATAAAAGGTTGAGAACCACTAATATCCAAGGGCGGATCCAGAGAATATTGTTAGGGGGTAATACAGTATATTGTTATCATGAACACCAAATTTGACCCTCTTAGTTTGAAATTTTTCATTGCCTAAGGTGACTTTTGAAAATATAATCTTAGATGTTAGGGGGGGGGGGGGGTAATTTCCCCTTTACCCCCCACCTGGATCCGCGCTTGCTAATATCTATAAGCCTAATTTTCTAACGAACGAGACCAAATTTATGTCAGTCGTGATAATGGTCACGGAATGGATCCGTCTTCTAAGAGATTAATGATAGAAGGTAGAGGCCAAACTTCTTCCGGAAGCTCTTTCGTAAATAAGAAATGTTACGATTGGAATTGTAACCTTTTTTTGGGGCCGACTTTCTGAATTTTCTGCAGGTAGTACCAACCGTCCTGCCAGAAGTAAAAAAAATCTATATATGATTGTAAAGATGTGTGGTGGTGCTCTCCGTCCAGAAGGACGTTGTACGTCACATTATAACAACATTAGCAGGTTGTTTCTTATCCTGATATTTCATGTAGCTTATTTTGAAGGAGTTTTATTTCAAAAGTAAGAACATAAAAAATTAATTTTATCTGTCACATTTTTCTTTGATGAGAAAAGCTTTAAACTTAAGTCTACTAAATATTATTTGGGTGCAAAAAAAAAAATCATGAAGCAGGAAATAAAATTTACAATTTATTTTGATGCTCATTCATTCAAATTGATTCTAAAGGTATTTTTATTATTCAATCAAATCAAATATTTTTTTTAATTAAAAATCAATTATTGAAGGACTAATAAGTGATCTCAGATGTTGTAGCACCAAAAAAATCATAATTTTCCGAAATTTTCTTGACAAGTTTATTTCAACAGCTGTTTTCACTAATTAAATATTTTAATAAATAAATTGGGATTTAAATTTCAATTAAATATAAGAAATAATTTAAAATTAACTATTAATCAAGACTTTAAAATAAACAATTTACATTTTGAAATTGATTTTAAAAAAAGCTACATATGTTTAACTCCTTCTATTTCTCTAAAATAACAGTGTTTACTCTAGAAATAAAAAGAGGTTGAGTGCAATTTTGAGAAAAATTTAACTTTTTTTTTTCTAAAGGTCACCTTAATTCAACTAGGTGGTCCAACTCGGTGGTCTGTGGCCACCTTTAGGTTGGGAATCATGTCTATAGCTATAAGCAGCAAAATAGAAATGGAAAATAGTAAACATCGAATGAAAATCGCTTTTATCTTCAATGCCGTGTGGTTAAAATGTCAAATAGTTTTCTAACATGTCACACCTGTTATCATTTTAACATTCCTTGATAGTTCATTAGAGTTTAATGAACTAACGCACATAAATTTAAATCGACAGGTTGGATATCATGAAAGTGGATAGGCATGCAAATGGATAATTTATTCTCCTCAGAGAGCGTCTGTCATTATCTATGCTAATGCCGGAAACGGAATCAGATCAACTTGAGGTATGGGCTCTTAAAATATTACTGTCACATCAGCGATCCAAGTTGGCGTTATGGGCGTGAAGCGCCATTTTGTATGCGTCCGAATTTGAATTTTCCAACGAGCATGTTGTTGAAATTGAATCCATGTCAAAGACCTCTGAGCTTAATGAGGGATTCAGGCTAAACTCTTATTGATTTCAAAACTATTAACATAAATATTTATATGCAGTTTACACAACTTTTTAAAACTTTAAAGCAAATTCCACACGATATGTTTCGAAGAGTTCCTTTTGCGGTTCAGTTTCGGGAATAACAATCTTCTAATTCCAATTCAACTGAGCATGGAATTCTTTAAAACAATTGGATCGATGTGTTTGAAGTTCGATACTTATGTGGTTTTTATGTGGTATGGGTAATGAATTACTACAAACTTAACAAAGGTAGCTGAACAAAATCCTTAGAATGGTCTTTAAAGCAGTTTCTAAAGTTTGATTTTGACGCTTACTGTACACAAGAGGTTCTCAATCTGTGGTACGCGTACACCTGGGGGTACGAGACGGTCAATATTAATAATGGCGGAGAACCCCTAAAATAAAATAAAAAATAACATAATAAGTAATACAAATTTTTAAAACCCGTATTTTTATTCAGAAGACGCTTCAAAAGACGTAGAAATACTAAAAACCAAACGTTAAAATTCCGGTAGGAAGAATTTTTTGAAATTATTCTACATTTAATATAAATTTAATACGATAATAGAAATTTTTTTTATATGAAAATTCGTTCAGTCACTTAATTCATAATTTTAGTTTAATGCCATTAACCCTTTCTTGTTGGGTGTAATATATCATGCGTTCAGCATTGAATAATCGTCAGGAGACCATACGGGCCAGAAAATGGGCAGAACAGGACAAACAGATAATTTGTGAGATAGAACAGATAGAGACCTATGGGCCAGAAAATGGGCAGAACAGTACAAACAGATAATTAGTAAGATAGAACGTATTAGACCTACGGGCCAGAAAATGGGCAGAACAGTACAAACAGATAATTAATAAGATAGAACAGATAGATACCTATGGGACAGACAATGGGCAGAAGAGTACAAACAGATAATTAGTAAGATAGAACAGATAGAGACCTATGGGCCAGAAAATGGGCAGGGTGATTAGTAGGATAGAACAAACAGATGATTAGTAGGATAGAACAGTAGAGTACATACGGGTTAGAAAATGGGCAGGACAATACAAACAGATTATTAGTAGGATAGAACAGATAGAGATATACAGGCCAGACAGTTAGAGCTTAGAATAGAATATACATTCATTTTCAAAAATTAAAAAAAAAATAATGGACATTTGAAAAATCAGTCCAATCAAGAAAGGGTAAAAAAAAATGTAAACCCAAATTAAAATGTGAAAGCGGCACCAATGAAATGCATCTTTCAAGAATTGTTACAGTTCTAATTTTCATCGCGATTAACGTGCAAAAAAATATTTCGCAGACTGAAGAACAAAACCCACTTCTGACAATCCCCATATTCCGCCATTGTAAATCCACCATCCATTTCATCCAAGTTAAACATCCTACCCTTCGAGAACTTCATCCACTTGTTTTCTATAACCACCATAAATCTTCATAACGAAACGAAACGAAATCCACTACGCCATTACCTACAGGACCGCCCCTGTGATTTAGAGCTCGGCGATTTAAAAAACTTGTCTCAAATAAGATAAGATTGTCTCAAAAAGATGGCGAAAACACCCCAAATAAGAACTTTCACCGGCGACTTTCCTCAATCAAGCCAATTCAGAATAACAGCATCGAAGTGCTACAGACACCATTTATGGCTTATTGACTCAGGCATGTGTCGAGTTAGAGTGTTTTTTTTTTACAGCATTGTTTTCTATGAACTGTGTTGTGTCAGGTTTATGAGCATCGTAATGGTTACTTAGGAATAGAATAACGTTTGGTTATAGCTTTCCTTTTTTTTAAAGGGCTATAAAATGTTTAAAATAAATTTGGCTCATGAATTAATATAAATAATGTTTCATTCAAGGTAGTGTTATTTATAAATATTGTCGAGGGTGTAATTCGGTTTTAGCTAAATGGCCTCTGTGACTTCATGTTGTTTACATGGTTTGGATTAGCCGATTGGTCAATATGAGTGACAATATTTCTTTTAAAAATTAATTTTCAAATATTCATTTTCGAATTTAAATAAAACGTTTTTGATGTGAAACTTTTAAAATAAGCAACATGGAGGTATAAATATAGAAACCCTAAATTAAACTTTTAAGGTGGCCCATTCCGACACTATAGCACTGTTCCACTCCGTAACAAATTGCACTATTGGTATAAATGTAATAACATTGGATAGAAAATTAGGCACCGACGCGTTTAAAATCTGGAAACAAAACAAAGCATGTTCGGGGCATGAATGGGATACTCATGGCGTCATACGAAACATTCCTTCTTCGGTTGGCGAGGCAATAGTAGAAGACAGCAAGTATTGGCGAAAAATATTTTTGGTCGCCAAGATGGCTGTTAACAATAATGTTATGAAGGGAGCATCTACAATGTAAGTTTCCAGTAGGAATAATGTATGGGAAAATGGAAAAAGTTATATGACTTTTGAACAGTTGCAGATATCTACATGAAACTAAATGCAGATGTTAATTTGGAAGATTATTGATAAAATGACGCAAGTTTCATAGAAATCCGTTCAGTCGTTTTTGAGTTAAAATCTGCACAAACAAACAGACATAAAAAATTTCAAGGTGATTTTCTGAATCAGTGTATCCCAATTCATGCAAAAAAAATTAAATGAGTGGTTTTGTTTGAATCCGCAGACAGACACTTCGTTCTTAGGTATTGATTAACTACCGAATAACAAATGGAAAATACTATTTGAATATACAAATAATTGTTGACAAATAAAATGGAACACACAAGTTGGAATGGAACGAACATGTTATCGTACGAATGTAATTATGGAGTTTGCAAGATTGCAATAGATTAAGTACCGTTGTTAATTCACGGAAACGGCACGGCGACTATATTTCAATGTATTGTCAACCATAATCAAATGTATAACATAAAATTCGCTAGTAATCAACTGTAAACCTTTTTTCACAGAAATTTGCTCTCCATCTCAGTCTAGCGCAACAATACCGCTTGTGTCGCTTGCCAGCGATAAAGTCAGCATAAAACTTTCACTAAAACGATAAAATAAAAAGGTTTTATGCAGGAAATTTGAGGTTTAATTAAAGGTTATCCTCCATTAAACATGTAAAAAACTTGCAACAAACCTTCAATTTTGAAATATTAAAATTATTGCAGGGAAACACAAATTTTTGAAAGGTTTTATGCAGAAAAGTTAAAACACCTGCAGTATTTGTTTCAATATCCTGCATAAACCTTTAAAAAAAAACTTCAATTTCACAATTGCGATGAAGTTTTTATGCTGACCTTTTTTCCTGGGTTGGGCATTCAATTACCCCTAACTAAAATAAAAACGTGGGAAATATCTTCGAGCATGAATGGACTGTGGTACAGCGAATATGACGTCACAATCGTGAAACCAACATCTCAGACTGAATGGCCTCAGACACGTGACTTCTTTTCAAAATTATGAATTAAAAAATACTCGCGATTGGCTGATGAATTGGGAAATGTGTAACAGTGAAAATTTATTAATGGAATGACGTAATTAACACGTGTCCGAGGCCATACATGTTGGCCTCACTTTGATGTTAGCGAGATTATAACATTATGTTTTCTTTACTATGAAGGATCCATGCTCGAAGGGAAATACAGATTCGCCATTTCATAAAATAACTCGTTTTAATTTTAGTCAACTAGCTACAATTTATATTTTTATCTTTAGAGTATTTAAAAAAATCGTGTTTTAATATTCTTATTATTTCATTTCAGATTTGCGTATCGGCCTTGGTATTCTAAATGTCACGACTGCAAGCTGGTAGGACTCGTTCTCGCATCTTGAATGACAAGAAACATTGACAATACATTCCGAAAGACAAGCTGCCCAACTTCCTCCATGGATGGTCTGTCACTTTTAATTGCATAATCCATCGCCACATTAAGAACTCTCGATATTTTAAGAATGCCTACTCCGTCCCTTTTCCATCCAAATTAATTACTCGAATGGCAGTCTTCAACTGTCATGTCAAACGTTCCCGCCTTTGTTGCATTTTAAGGTAGAAACTGCATCAGTTTTATCGTTTCGGGATTCGAAAACAATCTTCTTTGTTTCCTTTCGATTTATGGCGCCGACAAGGTGTTTATACATTTTAAGTTTTTTAAGTTTTGGCTCGTGACAAGGCGGCCTTGGAACCTTGGAATGGCTCTGAGTATCAAGGTTAGGATGACCCGTTGGGAAATGAATTTTGGTTTGGTTTGGTTTGGTTAATTAACGTCGCACTATAGCTGCACCGTGGGCTATTGGCGACGGTTCGAGGCCTATCTCGAAGGTTTGGTTTGGTTTGGTTTGGTTAATTAACGTCGCACTAGAGCTGCACCGTGGGCTATTGGCGACGGTTCGAGGCCTATCTCGAAGGAAAGACCCTGGGAAAATGCCTCGTATTTTCGAACCATGGTCAGATGACGAGGACAACACCTGATTTGGCACTCAATACAACCTCAATTGGCATCAGGACATTGGACTCGATCAGATTTATCGTGCACCAGTCCGCCAGTATAATTTGTTGGTTGTTTTGGATGACTTCCTATTATTTTTGTAGCTAAGCTGGTAACCCCCCCTATCGCAAGATCACTACTTATTTTTGCTTTTCATTGTCAAGTCTATCGCACGGGCTCGAACTAGCAATACTTTGATTACCAGCTGAACGGCTTCATCCACTGGGGAACAGCAGACCGGGAATGAATAACCTTGATGTAGTGCCGTCAAACAAAAGTTTTTTTTTTTTGGGGGGGGGGGGGGGGGGGGGGAGGGGAGACTAGAAATTTTCCAACCTAACGATTCGAAATTAAATGTCCAACTTGACCTATTCAAAATTCCCAACTCTACGGAATCGTGTGACTTGCTTGTTGTTCCAAATACCTTTATAAAACTTCCATCTCCACAACTTTTCTGAAGGTTTTATGCAATTTCTTTTTTATTAAAAAAATAAATTCTTTTCTGGTTATTAAAAATCCAGAATTTAAAATAACCCTGCATATTAGAGACTTCACAAAGAAGAACTTTACAAAGAATCCAAAAGAATCCTGCGTGTTAGAGACTTCACAAAGAAGAATTTAAATGCTGAACATCATTAAACTTGGATGTTGTTCCAAATACCTTTATAAAATTTCCATCTCCACAACTTTTCTGAAGGTTCTATGCTATTTTTCTTTTTTTATTATTAAAAAAATATATTTTCTGGTTATCAAAAATCCAGAAAACAAAATAACCCTGCGTGTTAGAGACTTCACAAAGAAGAATTTAATTGCTGAACATCCTTAAACTTGGTTGTTGTTCCAAATACCTTTATAAAATTTCTATCTCCACAACTTTTCTGAAGGTTCTATGCTATTTTTATTTTTTTTTTATTAAAAAAAAATATTTTCTGGTTATCAAAAATCCAGAATCCAAAATAAACCTGCGTGTTACAGACTTCACAAAAAGGCAAAAATTTCCATTAGCGAATTGAAGCAGTCTTTCTCTGTCCTGATGCCGACCTTGCTAATATGAGCGATTGGCGACGCCGAAACCTGCCAGTTCCAGTTTTAAGCAGTTAATTCCGAATCTCTGTACACACACTGGCAGCTGTCTCATTAAAGTAAGTGTGACAACCGCGACCAGAATAAATGACACAACAACAGAAAGGAAAAGGGAGAAACTCGATCTGTGCTGTTATAACACTAACAAAGACTTTCTTGATAAGGCCAGTTCATTTTTTCCTGGGGAGATTATACAGATTTAAAATAATGGCGATATTTTTGGAATTATTATTATTATTTTTGCAAGAAAGTATAGTGTTCGTTGTTTTTTTTAAATAAAATTCAATGCGCATCGCATTTTTTAAATATTTTTTGACATGTTTAGATTTGCATGTACGTTACTCATATACCCCTGATTGAACATGACTTTAGCATACACTGTTAAAAATAGGTAATTACAACTAAGACTTACCGGGAATCGAACCCAGATCCTCAGACAGCGGTTTTTGCTTCTTGACCAAAAACAAGATGTTACTTTAAAGTGTTTTCCTGCCAGTGTGGCAAGGGACTTTTGTGATCTTTATGTAATTTTAACTTATGTACTTGTAAACTTGCGTTATGTAATTTCAAACTTTAGAATTTTAAACTCGTAACTTATGTATTTGAAACGTTGTAATTTAGGGATTGTAATTGTTTCAGTTTTGAACTTGTATAATAGCCCTTGATCTGTGGAATGCTGTAATGTCCTTTCCCGGCTGACCTGTATGCTCACGTCTTTCGATGAGTTTCCTTCAGAGGGGCATGTTTTCTTTGAAGGGAACAAAATTGGGTCAGCCTTGGGCTTGAAAAATAAAAAATGGCCACACATCCAGTCGCAAAAAAAAAAACAGTTAAAACCTCCACCCACAGTCACAAAACAAGTTATGTGAAATTTAAAATTTATGTTAGAACTTATTCCGTAATCGGAGAACATACACATTTTAATGAAAAATTACTGTATTATTCCTTCGTTTTTAAAAATAAATAAAATAACAATAGCTCAGTTTTTGCATTATTTCGCGATACACTCAAAAACGGTTTCGTGCACACAGCTGCATTTCAACTAAACAGGGAGCCTCCGTGGCCCAGTGGATAAAGACGTCAGCTGGTAATCAGAGGGTTCCTAATTCGATCCTGTACGGCGGACTTGACAAAAGAAAACTAAAAAAGTAGTGATCTTGTGTTCGAAGGGTTGCCAGCTTCTCTGCAAAATACTAGAAAATCGTCCAGAGCATCCAACAAATTATACTGGCGTGTATAATTTGACTGGTGCACGATAAATCTGATCGCGGTCCAAAGTCCTGACGCCTATTGAAGGCGTTGGGTGCCAGCTCAGGTGTTGTCCTCATCTGACCCTTCGAGCATGAATGGACTGCAGTAGAGCGAAGATGACGTCATAATCGTGAAACCAACATCTCAGACCGAATGGCCTCAGACACGTGATTTCTTTTCAAAATTATGAATGAAAAAATACTCGCGATTGGCTGACGAATTGGGAAATGTGTAACAGTGAAAATTTATGAATGGAATGACGTAAATAACCACGTGTCTGAGGCAATACACGTTGGCCTCACTTTGACGTTAGCGAGATTATAACATTATGTGTTCTCTACTATGAAGGATCCATCCTCGAAGATCTGACCATGGTTCGAAAATACGAGGCATCGTTCCCGGGTCTTTTCTCCGAGATAGGCCTCAAACCGTTGCCAATAGCCCACTGTGCAGCTGTAGTGCGACGTTAATTAAACAAACCAACTGGACTACTCATATCAATGACAAAAAAAATGGTTTTGGTTTGGATTTGTTAATTAACGTCGCACTAGAGCTGCACAGTCTGCTATTGGCGACGGTTCGGGGTCCATCTCGAAGGAAAGACCCGGGAATACATACACATTCACACACACATTCATACATACATGCACCTCGTTATTTTAGAACCATGGTCACATAACGAGGAAACGCCTGAACTGGCACCCAACGCCTTCAATAGACGTCGGGACTTTGGACCCCGATCAGATGTATCGTGCACCAGTCCCGTATACACGCCAGTATAATTTGTTGGATATTCTGGACGACTTTCTAGTATTTTTGTAGCGAAGCTGGCAACCCTCCGATCGCAAGATCACTACTTTTTTACTTTTCTATGTCAAGTCCATTGCACGGATTCGAACCACCAATCCTCTGATTAGTAGCTGAACGCCTTACCAACTGAGCAACTGGTGCTCTGACAACAAAAATGATTCAACAACTTCAAAGTAGAATTAAAAATACTGAATTTGAATTCCACATGGAATTTGTAAATTTTGCTTTCAAATCTCAGCTCACCCTTCTACGAAGATGCCATAGAGCCCCATGTGTCTCAGCAGCCTGTCGGGGAGGCTTGGGAAAGCCGTGACGTCATCGTCGTTGGTCATCATGTCGTCTATGAGATCGTTCTTCAGGTTGGCGGTCTCGTCCTCGGGAAGGCTCATGAGGCTGGTTCGAAAGTGACCGACGCGTTCTTCGATTTCCATGGTCAGAGCGCGGCTCCTCTTCAAAAGACCACGCTTCTGAAATTAAGCACAAACTCATTAGTTGAAGAGCGAACAACCAAAACTTGTTTCGTACGAAATTTTGAAAAATTAAAATTTTCCAACGCTGAATTCGCTTTAATTTTCTATAATAAATTTTCAACCCTGCGCAATACTTGCGTAATGTGTTTTACATTGCGCAGGCCCGTCGCAAAGCCCCCCCCCCCTTTATTGAACCCCCAGGGGGGGGACACCTCGGGAATCGAACCAATATCTTCAGGCAATGTGTCGTACTACCAGTGCGATTTTAAGACGTTATGAACAGAAGAAGTGTTAAAAAGGTGTGCCAAAAAAATGGGAAGTAAGATAATTGAGTTGTAATAACTCAGTTTCCATTAAAGCAATCGACATCAAATAATGTGGAAAACCATCTCCTGAACAACTATTTGAAGTGTGTCAGGTCGCTTTGTTAAGATGGCTTGATCAAATTATCAGAAGCTGAAATCAGCAATATTAAATCACACTGCTCAATTTTTAGAAAGTACGGTTGGTTAAATTTGAGTACGTCATCGCTCATTTGCGATGCAATTGTACTTCAAAAAAAAAATACATTCATGCATTCATATTTAAGCACTTTTTTTAACTAACAACACTCTGTGTAAAGCCCGGTCAACGACGGATACTTCAGCTAGTCATATATAAAGTTTAACCAATGTGTGAACTTTACATGATAAAAATGGAAAAATAATGTCTGATAGTTCTTATATATTTTTCTAATGTAACTCAGTTATCTGCATACAATTCAAAATAAATAATCAATTTTCAGTAATTTTTTACATTCTTTGAATTTTTTTATTACGAGAAAAAAAATATTTTTTTAAATTAAAAAAAAAAGGTTAGAATGTATTCTGCGGTACACTTGATTTTTCATCAAATTTGGTAACCCGGCGGCCAAACACCGATGTAGGGGGGAAATGGAGGAGTCCTTTGATTGGTAACCAAACCGAGTTTTGTCGCCAAGAATGTGTTAGCGTTGCGAATATCGCAGAAAAGTTTATTTCATATACATAATTCAATTGATTAATGCTTAAAATGCCAAGGAATAATAAGATAATGTGTTAAGGAAAAATATCCAATTTATTTTTAACAAACTTTGAAAAGTTTATTACTATAAAAAAAATATTACTATATAAAAATATTTACAGTCTTCTGGAAATTAATACCAATTTACACAAACTGATCTATGGTTTGACAACAGTTTAAAAAAGAGGAAATATAAATGCATTTAACTGTAACTCTTATTCAAAAAATATATATATTTAACATTTGAATACATTTAATTGTAGTATGTTTATACTTTTAAAATGTTTTATGCATGTATGTAAAAATTCTATAGCCAAGGGGCAATCGTCATTATTTTTAGGAGAGGGGGGGGGGGGGGTCAGTCGTAAAAGTATAACAATAAGGGTCGATGTTAAGTTAGATTCAAAACGTTTATTCGTCCAGAGCGATTGTAAATGTTTCGTTACAATATCAGGGTTACATTGACAATGAAAGAGTGAGGCCCGTCGAACCGGAGAGGGGGGGGGGGGGGGGGAGAGATAGTTTAGAGGGGGAGCAAGGAGGGATTTTTGAAGGGATTTTTAGGGAATATATTCAATCAAATTGAGTCAGGGAAGTCAGATAATTGGCCCGAAATGGTTTCGACCCGGAGACTTTTCATGTGGGGGCACTCAAAACCCCCTAAAGTGCACCTGTGTGAAAATTACGCCAAAATATTCGCGTAGGCAGTTTCGTTATTATTCAATTGAGACTGGAATTGAATAGTCAGCAAAAAATATGGGAACTCTATTACATTAAAAGAAATAAACACGAATCTGATAAATAAATTTTATGGCATTGTAAAAAGAATTTTAGTGAACACGAGGGAAGATTATTACGACGCAATTAAGGTAGGGAAAAAATAGGGAAAAAAGAAATATGGTTCTTTTAAGGAAAATATATTCCATGCAGGGCCTGATTACTGAATAGGCCCGGGAAGCCCAGGCTTACACTTTACATTTTTGAGGGGCCCCCAAATCACATATTTTATATGAATATTTAACACTCTTAACACAGTTTGCTACTAAATTTACCTTAAAAAAGTGGCATTACTAACCTTAACAAAAAAAAGTTACTGCTTGCGTTAAATTTATTTAAATATTGAAAAAAAAAAATCAAAAACATACAGAATATTAGGAATATTCATTACTTATTAATGTTTTTTGAATATATTATGTGCATCGCTTTAAGGCCATTCAGAGGTAAGGATTTTAGTGCATGTAAAATCACGATTTGATGTTCCAGGGTCTATTTGAGAACAATAGGGCCCCCATTTAAAGGCGGGCTTCCCTTGCTTCAATATCTTAATTGGGCCCTGATTCCGTGTATTACATGAATCTCAGAAAGAAAAATCATTTCTGGAAATATCGGATGAGTATAGAGCGGAACTAACTCCAACGGAAAACACCAGAAACAACTTTCGACGCGAGTGTTTAACACCGGATCCCAGATAAAAGGCAGTCGCATTACTCGTACATAAATAATAAAGGATACTCCGTAATGGAGACTCCATAAGAAGTGTGTGTTGTTGGCATGTCGCCCGACGGTTTCCACTGCGAAGGTGATATCCATTATGCAACGCGGATTATTGTCCCCATCCGTTTTCCTCGAACAAACACGACGCCTTCGTTCCATTCGTTTCTAGCGCTGTTTTTCTTTTTTTCGACAGTAATTGGGAACGTTCGATTTCGATACATAAGGTTTCATAATTAGTGGGTGGTATTTTTCTAAGGCAGTGGTTCCCGAATGATGGTCGCCAGAAACGCAAAACACAGTTACACAAGAAATATTCTTTTCTGGGGGAGGGGGGGGGGGGGGGATAGAAACTAGAAACTTCCCCACTTCTCAACTCGACTATTCTAAATTCCCAACTCAACAATGCTGAAAATTCCCAGTTCTAACTTATCGACATTTTTCATCTTCTTTTTATATATATATTTTAGGTGATATTAAGCAGTTCTCTTACAAGCATTGATCTGTTGCACCCATATTCCAATGCAGTGTCCGTTCTGAGGTCTAATTTAAACGTAATCTTACAAGTTGGTCAATTTCTAATCTTTCCTAGATTTCGTTTGCTCATAATATTAATTTTCTAAAGGCATAAATTTTCCCATCATGGGGTTTTTAGAAGTGATTCCCAACTTTCAGGGTTTCCAGATTACTGGGGGGGGGGGGGGGGGGGGTCGGACTCTCCCTCAACCCCCCCCCCCCCCCCCCCCCCGATTAGGTCCCTAGGCAGTACCGTCACAAGATTTTTTTTGTTGGGGGGGGGGGGGGGTGAAACAAGAAATTTCCTAACTTAATAATTCGAAATTTCCAACTTAATGGCGTCGTGTGCCTGTTCAAGTGTTTATTCTCGTTATCTGACCTTAGTTCAAAAATACGGAGCATTGTTCCCCGTTTTTTTCTTCGATCTAGGCCCCGAACCGTTATCAATATGCAGCTCTAATGCGACGTTTTTTAACTCAACCAAACTTAACGATTCGAAATTCCCAACTCTACAGTGCTAAAAAATTCCTATTTCCAACTTATTGACATGTTTCAACTTTTTTATTGATTAGGTAATAATTAAACAGTTCTTTAAAAAGTATTGATTTGTTGCGCGCACGTTCTGAGGTCTAATTTAATTTTAATTTTACGAGTTGGAAAATTTCTAATCTTCCCTCGCTTTTATTTGCAAATAATATTAATTTTCTTCAGGCATAAATTTTCCCAACTTAGGGATTTTTAAACCTCGAAATTCCCAACTTTTAAGGTTACTAGTTGATTATTGGGGGTTTGTACTCCCTCCCCAAACCCCCTTTTGCCTGGCCCTAGGTTGAAAGAGCGGGGCTCCCCCCCCCCAATTCCGGAGTGAGTTTATCATAAAGAAAATTACTTGACATATCAAAAATGAGAAAGCTTACTTTTTGCAAGTTTTAATTTTTTTTAAATTATACATTATTTAAATGCTTGAACGTGTGATTATTTTGATCTTCTTTTCGGGCACATTTGTGAAAAGTTATAAAGGTATCTGCAAAATTTAAGTGGAGAAAAAAAGTCAAATATGTCCCATACCCCCACCCCATTAAAATGTATGTATTTTTTTCAGTTTATCTCTGTCCTACTAGTAAACCACGAAATATGTGAAAAAGTATTCAATTTTAAATCTTTCAGAAATAAAATTTTATTTGCTTTTTCGAAATGTTATGTTAAAAGGAAGATAGAATACTCCGATAAACAATAAAAAAAAAAAAATTGCACGAATATTAGCAAGTTATAATAGTAATTCAAATAGAACTTAAAATAACAGATATGGTTTTTTTACGACAGAAAAAAAAGTTATTATTTCCTATCTTTTATTTCATACTAATTCGTTTATTTACTTAAAGATTTTATAGCTCGAAATCCTTTGCGTTTAAGGTCCATTTTACACACACGTAATAAACGCGCGTGGAATTTCGCAGAAGCCCATGTTAATGGCGCAAACAAATCACGTAATTTGAATGTACCAATCACAGATGCTTCTGCAAAATGCCACGCGCGTTTATTATCTATATATATAAAAGCGAAAGCCACTGACTGACTCACTGACTGACTGATTGATCACGAGATCTCCAGATCCAAAAGCCCTACAGTGCTGAAATTTAGAACACAGATTCTTCTTGGGCTCTAGGGGTGCACTAAGAAAGGATTTTTAAAAATTCGAACTCGAACTGCCAAAATAACGATTTTTAAAAAACCTTCCCATAGGATTAACATGGAGAAAATGCAACAATGTAAAATATAAAATTGAAACAATGGAATATTTTAATATTACGTAACCTATGAGGAGCAATCTGATTGGCTGATGACTAAATATCGCCAAATTGTGGCCAAATAAAAACAAAATATCGCCAACTGAATAAAAATTATCGCCAATTTAATAAAAACATCGCCAAATTAATAAGAAATTCACCAAATGAACAAAAAAATTCGCCAAAATATTAAAATATCGCCAAATGAACTATGATTATATATGTAAAAATAACATAAAAATGGCAAAATTATTGTCAAAAAATGATAATATATATGACAAAATGGTGAAAATATGATTGGATAACGGGATATTCCGTATTCCAACAACTATGAAAATTAAATTTGGCATGGAGGTACACTTTAAGCCAAAATTGCTCACTAAGAAATGATTTTCAAAAATTCGAATTCTAACTACCAAAAGTAAAAATCCTTGCCACTTATTCACTGACTCATCACTAATTCTCTAATTTTTCTGTATATCCAGGAAGATGAAATTTGAGTTTTTACTTATATCTTACATAGAAAAAGTAAGCTATCGGGTACAGACACACTGGTTCATGAACACTTTGAACCCAAAGTGGTAGGAAGGTCAGACGAAGAGTGTGTAAATGGTCAATCTGGTTGACGCGGCCTACCTTTTTCTACTCAATATTATGTCATTTATCCACGAAGGCTGATTTCCCTTAGAATTCTTAGGGTGGAAGCGTATACTGCCTGTCATCAAGGGTGACATTTCCCTTAATGCGATATAAAGATCAGAGGGAAAATGAGTTAACAAACGACCTGATCGACGCGACTCACTTTCCTATACGACGGTAGGTCATTTATCACCCATAGCACGATTACCCGGGGTGTAATGAGAACGAAATCGTCTGCAGTTAAGGGCGACATTCCCTTCACGGGGTACAAAGGTCAGCGGATGGAAAGGGTTAATAATTGGCTTGGTCGATGCGGCCTACCTTTCTTTATATGATAGTATGCCTAAACGAAGAGTTATGTGGGCGGAATCGAAAACTGTTGTTGTGGACTCCTCCCCACGTGGTACAAGTGTCTGAGGGGGAATGGGTTTGCGTCCATCGTCTGTAGGGGATAAGGTTTCGAATCTTTTTTTAAAAAATTCAGTTTAGCATTTCAGTAAAAAATTTGACTAATTATATTTTATTTAAAAAAGTTCAATATTAAAAAAGTGGGGGGGGGGGGCAAAATCCGAAAAGTGCTAAGGAACCATCCCCCCCCCCCACCCCCCTTGGATATTGATAGGGTTTACCGTACAAAAGTAGGTATTTGGCAAGTGAACTTTTTAAAATCGGTTTTTTTTTTCTCTTTATTATTCTTGCCAGTTTGTGAAACTTAACGACAAATGTTGACATAGGTGTCTAATAAAAGTTTTTCGGAGCTAATTATTATTAACAATTTTAAGAGTTGTTCCTTTTTAAATCTTTGGATGTTACTAAAGATTGGAATGTGGATGTTAATCAACGGGAGTAACATATATATATCCACGTTACTGTACAGTCGACTTCTCCATATTATCAATATTTCCAGTTCTTGCAGGACCTTACTAGTAAAATTTCGTTACAAATTGGAACTTTTAACACTATGGTTCCCGCTGATGGGTGTCAAATTAAGAATATTATTAATTTCGCTATATTTGCTATTTGTATCAATTTTGTAACATATTTCCTTCCCGTGCGTAGAACGGGTATTTCAGCTAGTATTCGTATATAATGGGTTTTAAGCTAGAATATCACATATTTGGTACATAAATAGATGTGAATTTGGTTGTCATCGGCTGTAAATTCTTTTAAGGCTTTTTTTTTCAGATGAATGCAGTTTATAGAACATTTGAAGTATAGTCGATAAAATGCATGAACAAAGAAACGGGTGAAGACGTTTCGGAGATCGCACTGGCAACTATCAGGTCTAAATTATTTGCAAACTATTTAGTTGCATGCAACTGGAAAACTCAAACAATATCCGTTCACTGAGCAACATTTTAATTGCACAAAATATCCTTTCGTTCGCTGCCGTGCCAACAGCTTCGCCAAATAAGCGACGACAATTTGGCGATTTTGTATGGATTGAGGTAATCCAAGTTTTTGCGATTTTTCAGCTTCACTTTGACGATTGCGAAATCTGGGACCCGGCAGTCTTGAGTGCAACGATTTAATTGCACGGAGTTGGAGCGATTTTTTAGTTGATATGTTGATTAAAAGTTGCAGTGCAATTATGGCTCGCATGCAGCAACCCTTATATTTGCTCCGGCACTCGTATTTTGTGCAATAATAATTATTTTGAACTTTAACCCATACAATGTAGCCGGCTACGCGAGTCAATGCTAGTAATTATTTTTATTAAAAAAAATAGCTGAAGTACCCGGCATTGAATGTACTTTATGCAGTTTTTGTCGATTCCTTCACTGTGGTGCCATCTGGCGGGTTTAGTAATAAGTCATTTGTGCTTTAAGGGGTGGGAAAGGAGGATAGGGGCGGTTTTTCGAAATCTCAAGTACACAGCGGCCTTCCTATTGTTTTAAAAGTTCATCATAGATCGGAATAAATTTGTCGATTTGTATAAATAACAAACCCACAGACTGTTCTCTACATTATGAATAAGATAAGTAGAACAAAACTCGCATTATCCGTATCAATTAGGAACAGGGGACCTAGCACAATCTCTCAATTCAAACACATTTTGTTGGAATCTTCGAGCATGGATCCTTCATAATACAGAAAACATAGTCATATTCTCGCTAACATCAAAGTGAGGCCAACATGTATGGCCTCAGACACGTGGTTAATTACGTCATTCCATTCATAAATTTTCACTGTTACGCATTTCCCAATTCATCAGCCAATCGCGAGTATTTTTTAATTCATAATTTTGAAAAGAAGTCACGTGCCTGAGGCCATTCGGTCTGAGATGTTGGTTTCACGATTATGACGTCATATTCGCTCTACTACAGTCCATTCATGCTCGAAGGTTGGAACCGAGAGGTCACGTGATATTTTCTTCGATATTTCTTCGTAGAAGTGTTACTTCTAGTCGCGAGTTGGTGCTAGTGCCCCAGATCCCATACGGATAATTGGATAATTCACGAAAAAAAATTATTTCTGAGTAAAAACACGAACTTTGCTTTAGTATGCGATGTAGTTTAATGATAATTAAAAACAATATCATTCACCGAAAAGAAACTTTTAAAATATGGATTTTTTACTGATTTCTTTTTTCTTATCAAAGTGATCCGGATAATCGGTGATCCGCTTTAATCCGGATAAATGAAGTTCGGATAACTGGAGTTCTACTGTATTTTAAAGTGAGTTGCAGTGCCGAATGTCTAACTATACAAATGAAGAGTCAGTCATACAGGGTTATAAAAGTTTGATTCAAAAATGTATTCTGTTTTTCAATACCCAAGTTTATGTTACTGTTTTCAGATTCTTGTTTAATGTTTCATGTCATTAAAAAAAATAGCACTGATTTATTTGTTTCTCGTAATGCTTAAAAATATAAGAGTACGCCTGATAATAGGAGTTGTGGTGTTTGCATTTTATGTTCAGGTCTCATAGATTAGATATTTAATGGGAATAATGTCACCTGTGACAAATTCATGTGTAAGAAGTCCAGTCTCGCAAACAGATGGATTTAGCTTGCTTACATAACCAAATGCCCGTCAAAATAAAAAGTTATTTAAAGTTTTTTTTTGTTTTTTTTAATGTCTAATTCTTTTCAATTCTATATTGCATTCAACTTTTTACATTCATTAAATTTTGTGCAAAAAAAAAAACTGGCAGAAGAAGGTATGCTAAAACCATAATATTCGGTAATTCACCCCCCCCCCCCCCCCCCCCCCCCCTGAATACGAGTACTCACACTATTTTATAGATAGTAATTTACTACTCATTCGCTGTTCGACGCATCTGCTTGAACAATTCAGAAAGGAGTTTCGGGTGTAACACAGATATGGGCGTAAACATGGCATCATTTATTAGTTCCTTGTTAAGGCATCTGTTGCAACCCAGAGTTGAATGCATTTAGTTGTTTACTATATTTCAGCGAGGCTTTTATTTTATTTATATTTTATTTCAAGCCGGCGACATCTATGAAGGAGTTTAGGTTGAGCTGTCGGAAGAGTACGGAGTTCATAATCAGAGAAGGCCGGTAGATGGCCGAATGGTGAGAGCGTCGGACTCGGCGCTGGAAGGTCGCGGGTTTGAATCCCGGCATGTGCTATCTGATAATCGGAGGATCATCAGATTCGTTCCTTTCGTGAACCAAATATATTTTTAAACCCCTATGTCACAAACTGTCACACTTCAGCATACCCCTACTTCACCCCTTCACCCCCCCCCCCCTTTTTTTTTACATTCTTCTACCATAGGCGTAAGAAGGGGAAGGGAAGCCCAGAGTGGCTCAAGACCATAGTCTACATTTTCTACCAAAAATTGTTAATATCTTAAGAAATTTACACAATTTCCTCAGTAATTAACAAATTATTAATAATTAAGAATTGCTAAGCAGCATAACTGCTAATTATTAATGACTAATTAGCATAACTGCTAGATATTAATAACTAATTAGCATAACTGCTAAGTATTAACGACTAATTAACATAACTGCTAAGTATTAATGACTAAATAGCATAACTACGAAGTATTAATGACTACTTAGCATAACTGCTAAGTATTAATGACTAAGTAGCATTACTGCTAATTATTAATGACTAATTAGCATAACTGCTAAGTATTAATGACTAAGTAGCATAACTATGAAGTATTAATGACTAATTAGCATAACTGCTAGTTATTAATGAATAATTAGTATAATTGCTGATTAATGTTTATTTTTTATATTGACAATTACTCTGGGAATGGAACTAGTTGAGCCTCCCCCCCCCCCCCCTGCATAATTAGAATTGCAATACCATTGTCTTCTACCAACAATATCAATCTAGCACTTAGTAAATGATATATACATATCCAGGCAGTTCAGAAACAAAGCATTAAATTATAAACGGTATTTCACATTTTATTTTACAACCGGATTTTTCAACTGCAACTACTATATCGACTCCAACCGAAGCCTAAACGATTTACTTCTCTGAAAATATTTTTTATTGATTTTTACACCGTTTTTCAGGCTGTTTTTAATGTTTTTCAATTTTTTCAACTGTTTATCAGGCGATGTGTGTGATGTCACACTTCTCGTGTCCCCCCCCCCCTCCTTTGTCACAAAGTGTCACACATTCGTGAACCTCCCCATGAGAATTCGACAGTGGTGGCCCGGGGTCAAAAATGTTAGTACAGCCGAAATCATGTGAAATCCCCTATTTTCCACATCCATACATGAACGGAAATTCTTTAATATTTATTACTAAAATCAAAATTTCCTTTCAATTTTTACGAAATGATAACATGCGAAAAAAATAGAAAACACTTATTTTTTGAAAATTAAATCAATCCTCCTTTCTTTTAAACTTGCGAATCGGTCAATTTTAATATTAATTTAAGTAACGAAAGAACAACACACGTGTAAACTTATCACGAAAACCATTTCCGTTTGGAGATATTCTCGTAAGTTATCGTTTCACCCACCCATCCCAGAGTTTCACGGTCGAGCCAATCAGCATATCGAATCTCAAGTGCAGCTAAAACAAGAAAATTTATTTCGGCTCTACCTTCTCACAAATGCAGTGCATTGGCATGGGGAGGAATCTCCATACTACGTACAGGTTGCCATGGTAATGATGCAGTTGATTTCGAACTTCGGTTGTTGGCTGCAGTTTTGATTGAAGGGAGTTTTTCCCCTCCTGAATTGTGCATTACGGCAACAGGCTTGCTATTTATTTGAGATTTTTTTTACTTACAGTAGAAATTGTGTCTTCATTTCCAATTCTAATCTTCATTTAACAAAATTAGTAAAATTTATAATTTTTATTTTAAAATACACTAATAAAATTAGGTGCAACCTGGCTGTACTTGCTGTAGTCCACGAGCCGCCATTGGAATTCGATAATAAAAGAAGAGTAATTGCATTATTTCTTCTTCTTAACTCGCATTCTCTTCGCGTAACAAAAATCGAGAGAAGAAAATGCGAAATATAAATTTAACATTTGCATAAAATGCTGATTTCGCAACAGTTAAACTCATTGAAGGTCACTTTCGATCGAAGGTCAGGCTCAGCTGACCGGCGGCGACTGATTGGAAGAACAAAGGAAAGAAAGAAACAACAAAAAGACATTCTGTAAATGTCTGATTGCCATTGAAATGTTATATTGGAGACGCAGCGAAAGTTTGATTTGGTTAATTAACGTCGCCCTAGAGCTGCACTAGAGCCAATAATCTGGAAACCCTATAAGTTGGAAATTTTAATTTTTAAAAATACTCGAGTCAGGAAAATTATGCCTGAAGAAAATTAATAATATCAGCAAATGAAAGCTAGTGAAGATTAGGAGATGCCCAACTTGTAAAATTACATTTAACCTCAAAACGGACAATGCATTGGTTTGGTTAATTAACGTCGCACTAGAGCTGCACAGTGGGCTATTGGCGACGGTTCGGGATCTATCTCGAAGGAAAGACCCGGAAACACATTCATACATGCACCTCGTTATTTTTAGAACCATGGTCAGATGACGAGGAAACACCTGAACTGGCACCCAACGCCTTTAGACGTCGGGACTTTGGACTCCGATCAGATTGATCGTGCACCAGTCCCGTATACACGCCGTTAATTTTTACGGATGTTCTGGACGACTAGTATTTTGTAGCAAAGCTGGCAACTTTCCGATCACCAGGTCACTACTTTTTACTTTTCTTTGTCAAGTCCATAGCCTGGCATCGAACCAGGAACTTTCGTATTCCCAGCTGACACGCTCGGCCACGGAGGCCTACCAATAATCTGGAAACCCTAAAAGTTGGGAATTTTAACTTTTAAAAATACCCGAGTCGGGAAAATTATGCCTGAAGAAAATTAATAATACAGTGAAACCCCGATTTTACGTCCCCCCATTTTACGTTTTTCCCGTTTTGTACGTTTTTTTCTGTAAGTCGCATCCAATCTCTATAATGATAATGTGTTTTTTCCCCCGGTTATACGTTTTTCATTTATACGATTTCCCGGATCGACCGTTTTTCGTTTTTGACCAAGAATCATTTTTTTTTCGAATATTCTTTCACTTTTATTTGTAAAACCAACGTCTAGGCATGTTTCCAGACGCAAAGGCACCTGAAACTGATGTTGATTACTGGTTTTCGCATTCCTTAGCTGTCACGTGACGACCAGGTGCGGAGTGCTACTAAGGCAAAACTAGATGCGCGCGCATCTAGTTTAGCCCTGGCGCAACTAACAGATAGCCAATACGAAAGGCGAGCGATACTCTACGCTCTTTCTGACTCTCAATCATTTCGTTGTGTTCAGACGCAATAAAAATGACATCGAAAAAACGCAAGCTTTTCGGTTGCAGAAAAAGCCAACGTTATCGAAAAGGCCAACGCATTTCACGGGACAAAGGTGGAAATGGCAAAGTCTCTTGGATTAGCAGTTTCAACACTGCAAACAATTTTGAAACAGAAAGACGCCATCGAGACCAGCTATGAAAATTTGGGTTGCGGCAAGGCTAAGAAGAGAAAAACTTTGAAAAGTTCGCCATATGATGAACTTGAAACCATATTGATTAAATGGTTTAAACAAGCTCGCGCTGTAATGCTCCAATAAATGGCACAATACTGAGGGAAAAAGCTTTAGAAATTGCCGCTCGGCTTGAGTTGAACAATTTTAACCCTTCTAACGGCTGGATAGATCGTTTAAAGAAACGCTACAATCTCGTGCACCGATCACTTTGTGGGGAATCTGCAAGTGTCGATGTAACAACAATTGATGATTGGAAAAACAAAACTCTTCCATCTTTAATTGGCATGTTTTGGTGGGAAAATTTCGAAGATGAGGTTGACTGTTTTGCTGTGCTGTAACTCTGATGCGAGTAAAAAATTAACAACCTTAGTTATAGGAAAATCTAAAAATCCACGTTGCTTCAAAAACGGGAAAAGTTTTCTACATGTAATGAAGCCAATAAAAAGGCTTGGATGACCCAAGCTCTTTTTAATGATTTTTTACGAAAACTCGACAAAAAAAAAGGGGGATGACGATACTTGTGACGAGGTCTCGGAACCCATTCCCTCTTTTAATGCCGCAAAGAATGGATTAAATTTATTGAGGAACTATTTTCTTGGACACGAGTCACAAGAAAAACAGTTTCAAATCTTGTCAGTAATCGAAAATGCCTTATTAGAATTGCACACAAAAAATCGAAACAATCGGAAATAACTGATTTTTTTGTAAAAAAAGATGTGATTGGTAAAAATAAAATGATTGAAAAATGTGATAAGCCAGTTAAAATGTATAATATTGTCATGTAAATGTGACTAGTAGTATGTATATCTTTATTTTCAACTTTTTGGAAGTTAGTTTTTCCGCGACCCCTTTTTTACGTTTTCCCGCATCGTACGTTTTTTTTTTATTGGTCCCCTGGAAAACGTAAAATCGGGGTTTAACTGTATTAGCAAATGAAAGCTTGGGAAGGTTGCCCAACTTGTAAAATTACATTTAACCTCAAAACGGACAATGCATTGGAACATGTGTGCAACAAATCAACGCTTGTGAGAGAACTGTATAATAGTATTAACTAAAATATATATATAAAAAAAAGAGGAAAAATGTCGATAAGTTGGAACTGGAATTTTTAGCTCTGTTGAGTTGGGAATTTCGAATTGTTAAGTTGGGAATTTCGAATTGTTAAGTTGGGAATTTCGAATACTTAAGTTGGGAATTTCGAATCGTTAAGTTGAGAAATTTCTTGTTTTACTTTCATTTGAATTTCTTGTTTTCAATATACAATATAAAAAAAAGATGAAGAATGTCGATAAGTTGGAACTGGGAAATTTCTAGCACTGTTGAGATGGGAATTTCGAATCGTTAAGTTGGAAATTTCGAATACTTAAGTTGGGAATTTCGAATCGTTAAGTTGGAAATTTCGAATACTTTAAGTTGGGAATTTCGAATCGTTAAGTTGAGAAATTACTTGTCCCCCTCCCCCCAAAAAAAATTGCTTGACGGCACTGCGAACAAGTCACTGCGCCTATCATCCTCTTGACGATTTCAGGTTATTTATCTCAAAAGGCTATTTAACTTTGGAGCTATGAGCTTTGAAATAAAAAATATTATGTTCTGCTCCGATTTCTGTATATTCCCGTCATAGGATCGATTCTAAAGACGTACTTACCATATCAGACACTCTTTCGGAAATCATTCTACACAAACACTACTTCAAAACAAAACCCTTTTCAATTCGAACAGACACAACATACGCGTACCCGATGTGCAGTGCTGTCTGAACGCGAGAAATCCTGAACGTCAAGAGTCCAAAGAGAATTCCGAAACTACAGCTCGGCAGAAGTGCAGCTGAAACCAGAAGGTTTTGTTTACTTATGCGGAGCAGCTGAATCCACTGTGTCTGCCGCTGAGATGCGAGTTTGCTTGATCGCGAAGTAATTCCAAGTCCGAAGTGATACCGTTATTCAAAGTGGAAGTGTTAAAGATAAAGTTTGACTTGTGTGTAAATTCAGGGATTAGTGAAGAAAAAATACATTTACACGAAAATTTCGGTTTGATAATTTACATTGAAATGCTTCCTTACCTGAAAATTGCAGTGCGTCAAATGTGCGTAAGTGTACATTTGCCGTTCTTGTTTATGTTATACTGGTTGATTTATACGTTTTCGTCTGCCTATTTCTGTTTTCGTATTAAGACTTATCACAGCCACATACACATTCATACATGCAACTCGTTAGTAAAGTCCCGACGTCTATTGAAGGCGTTGGGTGCCAGTTCAGATGTTTCTTCGCCATCTGATCATGGTTCTAAAATAACGAGATGCATGTATGAATGCTTGTGTGAATGTGTTTGTGTTCCCGGGTCTTTCCTTCGAAATAGACCCCGAACCGTCGACAATAGTCCACTGTGCAGCTCTAATGCGACGTTTTTTTAACCAAACCAATCCAACTCGTTAGTTTAGAATCAGGGTCAGATGACGAGGAAATATCTGAGCTGGCACCCAACGCAGCCTCAATAGGCGTCAGGACCTTAGACCCCGATCAGATTTATCATGTACCAGTCCCGCACACACGTCAGTATAATTTATTGGATGTTCTGGACGACTTTCTAGTATTTTTGTAGCGAAGCTTTGCAACTCTCCGATCACAAGATCACTACTTTTTTACTTTTCTTTGTCAACTCCATCGCACGGGCTCGAACTAGCAATCCTCTGCTTACCAGCTGAATGCCTTTATCCACTGGGCAACTCTTTAACCTTAAAAAAGTCTTTCCGAAATTAAAATGAAGAAATAGGTGCACATCGATTTTGGCTATACTTTTTTTAAGTATTCGATGAGCCAAGTGAAAACATCGCCAAGTGGAATCATATAAACAGTTGATTGGTTAATTAACGTCGCAGTAGATCTATTGGCATTCTCGACGGTTCGCAGTCGTTTATCTACGACGGTTCGGGTTCTATCTCGAAGGAAAGACCCGGGAACACTGCCTCTTATTTTTGGACCATGGTCAAATGACGAGGACCATACCTGAGCTGACATCCACGCAACCTCAATAGACATCAGGACATTGGACCACGGCAGATTTAACGTGCACCAGTCGCGGGTAGAAGTGAGGTAGTTCAAACGACTTTTTGTTATTTCGTAGCTGCCCAGTGTATAAATGCGTTTTAGCTGGTAATCAGGGGATTGCTAGTTCGAGCCCATGCAACGGACTTGACAAAGAAAAATAAAAAAGTAGTGATCTTGCGATCGGAGGGTTGCCAGCTTCGCAACAAAAATTATAGAAAGTCTTCCAGAACATCCAACAAATTATACTGACGTGTATTGGTTTCTGTATTGCGGAGGGAAACCAACCAATCCAGTGTCTCGGACGTCAAGCGCGGCGTGATGACGATTAATGTTTGCGGTTCCCAATTATCCCTTAGTTATTATTAAAATAGGACCGGGGATCCCTTTTTTTAAATATGCTCATTAAAGTCCCCTAGGTTTCTTGACATGTATACTTTTAAATTTTGTTTGAACATAAAAGTGAAGGAAAGAAAAAAAATTCAGAAATTATGTAGTTTTATAATTTCTTTTAATCTTACACAGCTTTTACTAATGATGTGGACACAAATTTTTCCATAGGAAAGATATCACCACAATCAGAAGTTTGATTACTTTTAATATTTTACTTGTGAATTAAACACTCCTTTTAACTCATGAAAACATTATAATAGTCATTTAAAGTTAGTTTACCACTAATTTTGGAGAACCACCTTTTAGGAGCCACTGTTCTATTCTTCCGTTCAATCAATTTTAAAGGTTTTTTTTATAAATATAAAAATTAATATAATACAAAAGTTCAAGAATAAATATTTGTTTTATTTATACAGTTTTCAGCATCTTTCAAAATACAACCATTTTTTTACTATATTATAATAGTTATTTTTATTTGCAGTGCAGCAATATAATCGTTTATACATGAAATTGCTGTTACAAATATAAACTGTTCATTTTCCTAGCTGCTCTGAATTTATTTATCTCATCCAAATGTATGTCGTGATTATATCTCTTAACTGATTTAGAAAATACGAAATGTAGAAATTTGTGTGGATTTAGTTGGAAATTTGAGATTCCAATTAAGTTATATGGTTACCGGATTTAAGGAGGGATGGGTGTACAGAAAATATTTTTTTATTTGGGGGGGGGGGGAGGGAGGTTTATTTGCGCCATTGAACTTGGGGGGGGGGGGGGGGGGGGGAATGATTAGGGTGAGTGTAAACAAAGTGGTTGACAGAGCGACGAGTTCAACGGGGTTCAAAATTTTATTTAATATTAAAAAAATTATAGTAAAAAAGAAACATTTATTTTACGAAATCATACATAAGATGTTTTGATCGTTACACATACCACACACCTCCATGCAAAGTATAAAATGCAAAGTATGAATATAAAAAAAAATTATACATATAATAATAATTAATAATATCCGTAGTTATGAAATAAATATATAAATTTGTAAATATGTTATTAAAAAACTTATTTTTCATAATTTTATAAGTTTTTGTCCAAGTTTTAAGGTTTATTTAAAAAATAAAAAATATAATTAAAATATAAAATAAAGTCTTGAATATTATAATTTTTTTAATGTTATTTTAAATGGTAAAGTAATTAATCATTGAACTTTACATTTTTTTTTACTTTTAAATAATTTCCAAATACTAAATGAGCATTTAAAACACATTTTAATATTTTAACTTTTGCAAATTTTATTCTATTTTTGTGCTATTTATTATTGATCATATATATAAACTAGAATATTGAGCAATGATTAACGAGTCAGAAATATTTATATTGATTACAGATTCAAATCAAGAAAATTGGCAACATTTTAAAAATTTAAAACATGAAACTTGAGTAGTGTATATTTTAAAAATATGTTCCATGTCTAAATCATAGGAATATTATTTATTTTCTCGTGGCGCCATCTCTTAATAAAGGAATTCTTAATCAATTCTTTCTAAGATAAGAAAATGAAAGCTGTTTGTTTTAAGTTTTCACCTTTCCAATACTATATTATTCTTGATTAATAATTATAAAGAATATTTTTAAATATATTGTAATAAAACATATAGTTTATTAACAATAAAAAATATATAAATATTAAATAAGATTTTATTACGAAGTAGACTTTGTTTATTAATTAACTTAAACAACCGAAAGACATGTCAGGATGGCCGAGCGGTCTAAGGCGCTGCGTTCAGGTCGCAGTCCACCACGGTGGGCGTGGGTTCGAATCCCACTTCTGACAATGTCTAATTTTGCTAAATTGCTATAAACACTTTCATTTAAAAAACTTGCATAATAAATTTCGACTTTTCCTTTTCAACTTTTTATCAAAACTAATTATATTAAAAATTATATGTTGTATTAAAACATTAACAACAGAAAATATTTTTTTTGTCAAAAATACTTAGTAAATGTGATTGTACTACAAAACTATATTTTAAACAATACTAAAATTATTTTTTTTATAAACATACATTTTTGATAATTTTATCGAAAAGACTGGTTGGTTTTTTTAAACCTAAATTTTTGTTTCATAAAATGTTTCTCCGAATAAAAGTTTCAATTACTATAAAGAACTTATTTTCTCTAAATATGAATAAAAATTTAATTTTTCACAAGGAAAAGAAATAAATTTATAGCATCTAGTAGTTTGTTTGTAGTATCCTAGTTTTTCAGATTACTACTTAAAATTTTGCTAATAAAAAATTTAATTTCTAATTTAAGGGATTTCACAAAACAAAACACAATTTACCAATAAAGTTGTTGCAAAGTAATTGATAGTAAAAAAAAAAGATAAGCTATTAAGTATTAAATTTAGAATAACAAATACTGAATATGAAAAATATGCATAATTTAATTCCGACGTAAATACGTTTAAAAAAAATAATCTTTTTTAAAAAAAAGGAAAACCGGCTTTAAGAAAAATACACTAAAAAGTAAAACAAAATTTTTAATGTTAAGAACAAGTTGAAAAATTTGAATTCTTTAATATCAATTTTATACTTATTAAAACTTTTTGAAATCGGTTCCAAAATTTATGTATGATTTTTGTAAACTGGTATATCAATTTCGAAAATTTATAATAAGTATAAAATTGATATTAAATAATAAAATTTTTCAACTCGTTCGTAAAAATAAAAATTATTTCTTACTTTTTAGCGCATATTTCTTAAAGTCGGTACGAAATGTCAATGTTGTACAATATTTATCAAACAATGAAAATATTTTGAAATTGGAGAAACTGCTTAAAAAAAAGTCCGGTTATAACAGCCGGATAACCGATTTTTTTTTTTGCATTTTTTGCCAAAGTGAATTATTCTCTACTCAACAAAAAAAAGAATTTTCGAAATCGAACAATATTTTTTTTCAAACGGCCCGATTAATTGAGAATTGCGGATAGTTAATTTTTTTTTTCAAAAGGTGTCCAAATGAGACATCCTCTATGCAACAAAAATTGAATTGTTCAAATATCTGATTTATAACAGAAATCTAGCGCAAACATACATAAAAAATGCATAACAGTCGAATTGGTAACCTCTCATTTTGGTGCGCTTTGGCGGTTGTGATTGGCGTGCTTTTCAGTCGGCTAAAAATCGGTCCAGGTACAGCAAAACTTGTGAGACATAAAAATTGTAGATATTTCAAAGCCCCATAACTCTCGGGAAAATAATTCTATGCGGATAAATGACCTACCATCATGTAGAGGAAGTTTTGCCGCGTCGACCCACTATTATAAAAATCGGAGATTCCACTATGAAGCCAAAATATCCCACTAAAGTTCAATTGCGGAATGGGAAATTTAAACATATCGAAAAATCAGTTCAAAACGAACAAAATGATACTAAAAAATATAATGTCTTATGAGAAGTGTGGAGATATCTAGAGCTAACCGAAGACGCAAGAAGGAGCTGGCCGAGCGGACGCGCGTACAATGTGTTCAAGAACGAAGCCTTACCGTACAGCGGGGACTATGCCCACCCTATTTTTTAGCGTACTTTACTAAAAAAATAAGAAATCTGTATATTCACACGAGAAACAATTATAAAAGTAAAAACAAGCAATATGAGTTCATAACAAGAATTGATATTTTACAGAGAAACCCTAATAAAACGTTTCGAAGCAGAATAAGCTTAAAATATTAAACTTACTTAGAGTTTTTGTGTAGCAGATGTTGCAGCGTTACAATCGTTCCATAGAAATCAACGAAGAATGAAATCCTATTATTTATTTGGCAGACGATTTTAAATTTCTGTTAGCAATATAGAATATTGATTTCACAAAAAAGATTGCAATTGAATGGAAAAATCTTGTCGGATAATATATCAGATCAACAGATACATTAACACAAACATGGGTACCAAAACGAAACGGATCTGATAGTTATGTCAAAAAGATAAAAATTAAGAGCTTAATCGAATTCCTATTATATCTAAATTACAACAAAAATAAGATAAACATTTTTAAAAGGGAGAATGTTCGATAAAATTGATTGTCACAAACTTCTCCTTGTAAAATTTTATATCCAGTTTATTTACAGATTTACATTTGTTTATCGTTTTTTTTTTAATCAGTTCCCATTTTATTTCTAAAAGTAAAGCAATCGAAATTACGTAGAGGAAGTGTTTTGACGTGAAACATCTTTAAAATCAGCTACAAAGGCATCAGTTTACAACACCACATTAAAATTTTAGGGCGATCCATTCCGAGCTCTGACAACATAAAGGGACGTTCATCTATTACGCTACGCACCTTTGGTAATTTAATAATAAAAATAGGTAAATTAAATTTTTAAAAAAATGGATAATGCTATCACAACAACTTTTTAAGGTATATTTTTAAAATGCACACACATTGCAACCGAACCTCGAGGTTCCTGCAGCCCTTTTCGAACAATTGAAGACAATTATATATATAGTTCCCTCCTCCCCACAAAAACAAATTACCCAAGTGTCTTTAGTTGAAAGTTAAATTTTGAGTCTCCCTATATTTTTGACAACTTTACGCCTATGGTCACGGAGCTGTAGTGCCACAATAGAGCACCCTGAAAACGTGAATTATTTATATAAGAAATTATATAAATAATTCATTTTATTTGTAAAATGTTCATTTTGCGCATTTTTCTCTGATGAGCGCGAAGTCCTGTGCGGTAACATGCGTCTCACATCCTTAGAAGCGGCCCTGTTCATGCATTCTAAGCTTCACGAAAATTGTTTCCAAAATTTTTTACATACCTAAACAGTCTTTATTTATTTTTTAACCAACTTAAGCGCGCCAACCAAAACCGCCAAACCTGCGCAAAGAATGAGGTTATCAATTAGATGTTACGTATTTCTTTCATGTACTATCGCGTATGATTTCTTTTCAAATTCAGTTGTTTGGATCACATTTTTTGTCCTGTTATCTCGCATTTAACTATCCGGAATTCTCAATTAAATGGGAGGCCTCCGTGGCCGAGCGGTTAAAGGCGTCGACTGGGAATCCGAGGATTCATAGTTCGAACCTTAGCGATGGACTTGACAAAGAAAAGTAAAAAAGTAGTGATCTTGTGATCGGAGGGTAGCCAGCTTCGCTACAAAATACTAGAAAAGTCGTCCAGAACATCCGCAAAAATTAACGGCGTGTATACGGGACTGGTGCACGATAAATCTGATCGGGGTCCAAAGTCCCGACGTCTATTGAAAGCGTTGGGTGCCAGTTCAAGTGTTTCCTCGTCATCTGACCATGGTTTTAAAATAACGAGGTACATATATGAATGTGTGTGTGATATGTGTATGTGTTCCCGGGTCTTTCCTTCGAGATAGACCCCGAACCGTCGCCAATAGCCCACTGTGCAGCTCTAGTGCGACGTTATTAACAAAACCAAACCACACTACAAGATAAAAATATTAATTATCTAAATACTCAAGACTGACACAACGCGACTAACGTTGGAACGCTACTTATTATTACAATCAAGACAGAAGTCTAAAGTAGCTAATATTAAAGATTTATTGGGCTGTAAAATATAAAAATAGACAAACAAACACGTACGCAGATTGACCATGTACACAGTGGGGACTACCTGAGGGTCACCGTAGCCGGGTGGCCAAGACGTGCGGGCACTGGGATCCCTCCAGAGTTGACAAGCTGAACAGAGCACCGAGCAATCCTCCTTCGCAGCTGGGATATCTTCTGTAGCGGATCCGGCGCACAAACACCACCCGAGCCTTGGTGAACCACGATGTACGCACCACTGCACCAAAGAGCTCTCTGCCTGAGCGCACTTAAAACGTAGACTCGCCGGCACTATACGAGACTGTGAGACTCCGAGACTGACGAGAGATGCGAACGATCCCGCTTATAAGGTCACTCCGCGCATGGGCACTGGCCGGCTGTCGCGATTACCATATCAGAACTTCTTCACTAGCTACAACGGCGGTTACGCCGGAACCAACCAACCAGGCCACGCAAAACCTCGATTCACCGATGGGAAAAACGGGACCGTCACATCTCCCCTCCTCTCTCCAGTCGAAATCTTACCACAAAAAATTCGAAAAATATGGCACTTGGGGATGGTCAATCGCAAAAGAAATACACACAAAGGTTCACAGACGTCCTCTTCCCAGGCGGAAGGATAGTTCCCGACACAAAGTACACAGCACACAACAGCTTAACTAAAGAACAACTAACCTAAATATAAAGATAAACTCAGCAATAAAACTTAATACGATTAACTTCGCGACAATCACAATCACCTCCGAAAAAGATATACCGACCGCGGATCAGTATATAAACTTTTAAATCGTTACACATACTCTACTTAAAAATACACATTTACTCTCAAAATTTAAGTTTCTAAAAATTCCTCATTATTCCATTCGTAGATAAAACTAATTAAGCCTCAAAGAAATACTTTAAAGTTAACATCTGTAAACCTCATAAAACTCAAAAACGTTCAGTACTCTAATATATTAAATTCTTTCCTAAAATTATCAATAAAATTCTCAAAGAGTTAGAAAATAAATAACACTAAACATTTACTTAAACGTCAACCAGTGACCAACTACTTTCCTATCAAACATGCATTAAAAATTAGTTAAAATCCAACATCAATACATTAGTATAAATTTCAAAACACAAACTCGTATTCACCAGCCAGTAGTGAATATATAAAAACCCAGCTGTCACTAGAACCCAAGAAATTTCATTATACATCATAGTTTCACAAAATTAAACTCTAAATATATCTTCAAAATATCACAGTCAGTCGCAAGTCACAACTCGTGGAAAGAAAGTTCAATCAAAAAGTTCAAGTTTTTGTTCAATCTTGCTGGTCGGTGAAGAACGGCATCTTCGCAGGCACATCTCTTCACGGCACCAGGTCTCCATGGCCACTATAGACTCTTCCCCCTCCCACAACTGCGAACAGCCCTGAATATGCAGCAAATACCAATAGGGAGCGTAACCACCGTAATACACAAATAAACTTTCCAAACCAACTGAATTTACCAAAAAAAAAAAAAAATCTGCACACAAAACTCTAAACGCAGCAAGCCAAAAATTCTACAAAACTATTTAACTCCAAGCCAAAAATACTATAAATCACAGTTTTATTCAAAAACACCATCTCAAAACACTAAACCCCAAAAATACGAAATGGTCAACCACAAAATACCATCGCCCTTAAACCAAGATACTAAAACACCACAAATTCCAAAAACAGTTCTAATGACCAGAAAAATCCCTAGACTTTAAACCAGCTAGCTTACGATAATCCACCCTAGTGCCCCTCTTAGGACGTTCTCTACGCGATTCAACGGGTTCAGACCTTGTATTTTGCAGAACTGTAGGACTCGCGACAATACCAACTTCCTCAGGGTCAGGGTCACAGAGACTTGAAACGATTAACCGGGAGTCATTACTGGGACCTGCGGCAACATCGTCATCAGCAGAAAAGGGGTCAAAGTTGTGTTCCGTCTCGCTACCCGAGTCGACCAATTCCCGCAGTGAGTTCCCCGAAATATCACATGCTAAATCAACGCTATTCTCACGATCTGGAACAAAACTAACACCGTCGCGTACTGAAAAAGATTTAAGATTTACAACGTTATGAGTCCCCAACTCTCTTAGTTTCAAAATCGATGATACGGTATACTAAATCGGACAAAACCTCGGTTACCTGGCAAGGGCCTTCCCATTTGGGCATAAACTTCGCGATTTTGTGCTTATCGGCGGAGGACTGAGGATGGGTTTGTAACCAGACTAAGTCACCTTCCACAAAAACTCTGTGCGCGCGCCGTTTGTCATAGTTTCGCTTTTGTCGCTCTTGCGACTTTTTGACATTGGATTTAACCTGGTCCAAAACATCATCCAGGCCTTGTGCACGAGGCCAGGACGTGCCTCCAACCATGCTATCCCAGGGCAGCGCTAGTTCTCGTCCTAAAAACAACCTAGCTGGTGAAAAACCGGTAGCCTCCGACACAGCGGTTCTCAAAGAAAATGCAAGAGAAGATAGATTACGATCCCACCGTCCGTGGCGCTCATGTAGATAACCAGCAATCATGGGTCCAAGGGTACGATTCACTCGCTCTGTACGGTTGGTCTGCGGATGATACGGGGAAGTTAACTTCCTCGTTATTCCAAACAGGGCACAAGTCTCCTTGAAGAGCTGTGAAACAAACTGGGGTCCATTGTCCGAAAGCAGGTACTTCGGAAATCCAAAACGAGAAAAGACGTCTTTTGCCAAGACCGAAGCGACTGCTCGAGCCGTGGCGCGACGCAAAGGAAAAAGTTCAACCCATCTTGAAAAATAGTCTACCACAACTAGACATTGGGTATTTCCCTGCATGGAGGCTGGCAGAGGACCTATAAAATCTATACCCCACATTTCACCTGGTGCATTAACCGTCACAGGCTGCAATAAACCGGTCTTCTTCTGTTGGGAAAACTTAAACTTCTGACAAACTTCACAGGAACGGATATACTGTTTGACATCTCTCTTCATGCCAGGCCAAAAAAGCTTTTTCAAACAGCGTCGATAAGTCTTGAAAAATCCGAGGTGTCCGGATGCTGGGCTATCATGGAACTCCTGAAGTGCTACCGATACTAATGATCTCGGGATAACGGTTCGCCACTCCGCATCGCCGGGTCGGCTATACTTCAATATTCCCTGGTCCAGCTTATACTGGGCACCTTGTCCAAGAACTTCGGCAGCCTTCCTTCCTTCTGGCAGAACACCACTTTTCAAATAAACGTACAAAGCAGAAAAAGAGGGATCGTGTCGCTGCTCACGTATGAGTTGACTGGCGTCAATGGCCTGTATAAAGAAACAAAACTTCTCTGGGAGTTCAGACCCTTCAGCTTCTCCTACTGGGGCTCTAGACAAAGCGTCAGGTACTACCAATTGCGGTCCTGTTCGGTGCTCTATGGTAATAGGATACTCCTGCAGCTGAATCGCCCAACGAGCCAACCGTCCTTTAAGGGTCTTCTTATTCTGTAGGCAAGTCAACGCTGAATGGTCTGTAATCACCGTTACCGGAACAGAAAAATACGTTTTAAACTTCTCACAGGCCCAGACAATGGCGAGGCATTCTCTCTCTGAAATGGTGTAGTTGATCTCAGCTGGTCTTAGGACTCTACTGGCATAGGCCAAAGCTTGCTCAGTTCCATCAACTATCTGTGTCAGGAAAGCACCCAATCCAAGATCAGAAGCATCTGTATATAATCTCAATGGGGCATCCTGGTTAAAGAAATGTAAAATGGGTGGAGAAACTAGGGCGGTACGGAGTGCTTCAAAAGAACTTCGGGCTTGAGGAGTCCACTTCCAAGGGTGCGAGGGCTTGGTCATCTCATACAGGGGTTTGGCCTTCTCTGCAAAAAATGGTATAAACGCTTTCAACCAGCTGCACATACCTAGGAATCTACGCAGGGCCCTCACGTTTCCTGGTATAGGGTACCGCTGGATGGCTTCCACTTTTGCTGTTTGAGGCACTAATCCTTCCTTGGTAAAGTGATGACCCAAAAACTGTAGCTCCGTCTTGAAAAACTCGCACTTCTCTACGCTTAGCGTGAGGCCGGCTTGCTGTAGGGCACTCAAAACTCTTCTCAGGTGGGCAATATGCTGTTCCACATCTTTCGAATAGACAACTATATCATCCAGATAAACTTCACAGCAATCCCCAATGCAGCTGGCCAGGACTTTACTCATCAACCGCTGGAAAGACGCTGGAGCATTCCTCAAACCGAAAGGCATAACTCTATAAGAAAAAGTTCCAAAAGGAGTGATAAAAGAGGTCTTAGGTCGATCTTCAACTGCAACTCGCATCTGCCAGTAACCCGAGGCAAGGTCCAAGGTCGTCCAAATTCCTGCCTGTCCCACCTTTTGGATAATAGAAGAAATAAGAGGGAGAGGGAACCGATCAGCACACGTCACGTTGTTGACACGTCGGTAGTCGACGCAAAAACGTGTCTTGCCGTTTTTCTTCTTGACCAAAACGATGGGTGAAGCCCAAGGAGAGTCGGAAGGCTCAACTTGACCAGCTGCCAGCATTTCATCGACCAGTTCCTGGACTTCACGTAGCTTGTCTTGAGCCAAGGGATACGGATTCTGGAAAATAGGGGCAGCCTTTCCAGTCTTGATTCTGTGCTCACAAACGGTTGTCAACCCGGGCTTATTTCTAAAGACATTTCGGACCTCGTTCAGCATACCTAAGACGGGTCTTTCCCATTCCGGTAACAGTGCGGCTATCTTTTCCAAAAGACCAGTTGGAACTTCTCCCTTGAAAGGCAATTGTCCAACGGAGAGTTCCCGAGTACCAAAATTTATGGTAGCTTCACAGCGAGCCAGAAGGTCTACACCTATGATAACTTCTACTGGTAGGTCCCGAACTACTACAAAAGGAAACCCGAGTTGATGGCCGAAAAAGTCGATGTCTGTAGTCAGCATCCCTTCAGACTTCAGAAAACTATGGTCCGCTGAAAACAGTCGCGGTTGCGATATAGTGGAAAAATCTTCAAAAGAAGCTCCCTGCCTACTCAAGCTCTGTGCCAATGGTTCCGAAACAAGAGAAACGTCTGATCCAGTATCAATCCGGGCGTTCACGTACAAATTTCCCAGCTGAATCTTCGAAAACAAAAATGAAGGGTTTTTCTGAAAATCGTGTGGACTCGAGCCCTCGATCACTAGTCCACTTAGGAGTTTAAAGTGGTACTATTCTGGGGTACAGGTTCTGTACATCCACGAGCCAGATGTCCCAACTGCTGGCACCGAAAACATCTCACATGGCTAAGATCTCGTGGTGGGCCCGATGAAACTGCAGGAGTGCTTCTGCAAAAACGAGCCGTATGTCCCACTCGACCGCAACGGAAACAGGTGCGTGGCGTGGTTAACTGGCTTGGGGTACCATTTTCCAAAGTAGACGCACTACGAGAGGGCCGAGGCAGGGTGACTTCAGATTGGAAAGCACTAGTGGGTGGGGTGCTAGACGACAGGGCTCGAATGTTCTGACATCTAAAGAATTGGCGGATTAACTCCTCAACACTCGTTACATGCAGCAAAAGAAAAGGTAGAGGGCCGGGCAACCGTTTAACCAAAGCACTCAAGACGTCAGTTTCGTGCGCATGGGGATCCCATAACAAATATAAATTTCGAAATTCCCAAACGAAACGTTCGAAATCATCACCCAACTCAAATTTTTTCGAAAATAATTCGTCTGCCAAGTCTGCTCGGTTATAAATTTGCCCGTATTGTCTCAACAATTGATCTCTTAGCTGGCTCCAACTTAAAGTGTCAACACAAAAACCGCGGAATCTAAACCACTGTCCGGCATTCCCCCGTAGCCTGGAAACAGCGTATGCCACCCGCTCATCTTCCGATACCCAACCCGTCACATCCTCAACAGTAGAAATAAAGTCAAAAACGTTTTCATCCGGTTTCCCCGAAAAATAAACATCGGTGCGTTCTACGCCTCGCAAGCGTCTGTTACCGCGTACTGGCTCCTGAGCTGGCAAAAATTTAAACACTAATATAACCAAAAGGGCTATAAAAAAAGCTAACACAAGTACTCCGAAATCCATATTGCCGCGCAGTCGTGAGAGGAAAAACTATAGTGCCGGCTCGTTCCAGGGGCGTTCCGTACTGGGAAGTCGAAGCACACAAAGAATGTTCAGTTGAGGCACAATGTTCAACCAGCGAGTACAGCGCTGTACGTCGGAACAAGGTACACCACACTTCAATATATAAATATACTCTCCCCTCCCCTCAGAACAGGGAAAAACCCCTCGTGGTCAATAAACGCCAATGTTTGTTGTCACAAAATAAATAAAAAAAAATTTTTATATTTTTAAAGGTTCGGAAATAGGTCGCGGACGCCAGTTGGAACGCTACTTATTATTACAATCAAGACAGAAGTCTAAAGTAGCTAATATTAAAGATTTATTGGGCTGTAAAATATAAAAATAGACAAACAAACACGTACGCAGATTGACCATGTACACAGTGGGGACTACCTGAGGGTCACCGTAGCCGGGTGGCCAAGACGTGCGGGCACTGGGATCCCTCCAGAGTTGACAAGCTGAACAGAGCACCGAGCAATCCTCCTTCGCAGCTGGGATATCTTCTGTAGCGGATCCGGCGCACAAACACCACCCGAGCCTTGGTGAACCACGATGTACGCACCACTGCACCAAAGAGCTCTCTGCCTGAGCGCACTTAAAACGTAGACTCGCCGGCACTATATGAGACTGTGAGACTCCGAGACTGACGAGAGATGCGAACGATCCCGCTTATAAGGTCACTCCGCGCATGGGCACTGGCCGGCTGTCGCGATTACCATATCAGAACTTCTTCTTCACTAGCTACAACGGCGGTTACGCCGGAACCAACCAACCAGGCCACGCAAAACCTCGATTCACCGATGGGAAAAACGGGACCGTCACAACGTTGCTGAAGCCAAGGTAGAATATTTTCTCAACCTTCTTTTCCGAATAGTACATTGTCGCCCAATGAGAGTTCTGATTCCAGCGTTTATATTATTATAGCTCAGTATCATTCCTGAACGGAAATAAGGAAACTGAAATGAAGTAAGGAATGTTTATAAATTGTGTTATGTTAATGGGTGGGGCATAAATGGAAAAAATTTGGTTCAGTAATGAGCCATCTTGATCGGGATCATGTTGGTAAAGTTGAAAATTAAAAATATAAATAATTTAAGTAAAATTGCAAATCACCTCGGAGCTCATCAACAGGTCACCTTACATCACGGCGTCCAGGCTCCGAATGTGGGGCTACATCATAGGAATACTGGGACGGAATCGGAAAGACCGGAAGTGTACCGGAAGCCTTCTTAATCCAAGCTTCAGTGACTCTGCATTGCAAGCCTCTTGACTCCCTATCTGACCAATCAAATGTGAAAGACGCTTTTACTACAATCTCTTGCCAAATCTGACGCCAAAAATCTAAATTAGTATGTAAAACTTATTGCCACAGAAGTTATTATAAATATAATTTTATTTAAATTAAACTTCAATAATATTTTTCACTTGCGAATATATATACAGAGGACATATTGTAGATAAACCAGATATTTAAAAAGATAATATTATATATATTAACAATTATATATTATTACTAGTAGTAGTAGTAGATTGGTTGTTTGGTTGGTTAAAAAACGTCGCACTAGAGCTTAACAGTGAGCTATTAGCGACGGTTCGGGGTATATCAAGAAGGAAAGATTCGGATTTGGTTCGGTTAACTAAATAACATCGCACTAGAGCTACACAGTGAGCTATTGGCGACAGTTTTCGACCTATCTTAAAGTCTCTTTTATTTTTGAACATGGTCAGATGACGAGAACAAGACCTGAGCGGGGTATCAAGGTAAGATATCTAAGATAACATGATATGGAACCCCACGAAGTTTCATATTTACATGGCAGATTGTTGGTATACATGGCAGGGATTGATCGGAGTCCAAAGTCCCGACATCTATTGAAGGCGTTGGGTGCCAGTTCAGGTGTTTCCCCGTCATCTGACCATGGTTCTAACGAGGTGCATGTCTGAATGTGTATGTGTTCCCGGGTCTTTCCTTCGAGATAGACCCCGAACCGTCGCCAATAGCCCACTGTGCAGCTCTAGTGCGACGTTAATTAACAAAAAAAAATTACTATCCTCCAATGAAAATCTAAATCCGTCCGTACTTTTTCTTAAAATCCGTTACTCCTGTACAATTAACAATATATCATTGGATAAATATAGTGTTTTTTTCCCTTTTCGATTATAATGGGAATTGTTTAATTAAAACCCATAACCTCTCGTTCTATCACTCATATTAAAATCTAAACCCTCCTCATCCCCGTGTTTGATAAATTTAAACAGTTGAATCAAATCTTACCTAATTTCTCTCTTCCACAGTATACATATTCAAATTTCTTAATCTATCTTCCTATTTCATGCTTGAAAACCCTTGGACCATTTTAGTAGTCCTATGCTAAATTTTCTCTAACAAATCAATATCTTTTTTATGGTGACCAAAACTGTACAGCATACTTAAGATGTGGCTTTACCAAACCGCATGACAGATTGTTAGTATAAATGTACCGAGTTTCGAAAATCGTTACTCAGCACATTACCTAGTTATTTCGCAGATTACCTGATTTGCTACGTTAAGTGCATAACTATGTACAAGGGCCTATTCTAGTGAAAAGTCATGGCTTATGCGCTGTCGCAAATTAAAAATAAGTAGTGAATTCGAAATGAGCGAGAATAACCCCTTTTTAGTACATATATGCAAACATAAAACAACTGAGTATTAATCCGATTTTAAACAAATAATTGAAAATAAAAATAATAGATAAAAAAAAGAAGAAAGAACCAAAAATGTAATTGAAAAAAAATGGATAGCGAACAAAAATCGAGAAAAAATATTGAAAAAAAGTTCATTTAAGTAGCAAATTAATATTTTTGAATAAAATCGTATCTCCCTTCTTAAAATGAAAATTAAAAAAAAATTTAATGCATGTTTGAATCTCTCTCTCTATACATATATATATATTATATATATATATATGTAAATGCGGAAGTCCTACCAACTCATTCGCTCATCCTACAACCTTACGTCTACCCAGGAAGATGAAATTTGACAGACTTGTTAATTCTTACATAGGAAAAGTTTTTGTCTGGGTCGAATGTTTTTCATTTTCTTTGGTAAAACACTTATTCTTACACTTAGTTTCGGATACTTCAGATTTTCCTAGAATTGTGAAACTTGTATGCAGGAATAGGGTTTACCAACCAACAAAGGAAATAATATGAAAATCTAGATTTTAATACGTGTACCCTTTAAAAATTGGCTACGAATTTTTTATAATAGAACATTAGTTTTCGATACTTTCGAATTTTTTGGAATTGTAAAAGTTTGCGCACTGATAGGATTTACTATACCAACAAGGGAAAAAATCTGAAAATCTAGAATTTTTTAAGTGAACATTTTAAAATCGTTTTCGTTTTTTTCTTCTGAATATTCTTGTCAATTTGTAAAACTTAACGAAAAATGTTGACATAGATGTCTAATAAAAGTTTTCGGAGATATAGTCATTATTAACAATTAGAACGGGTATTTCAGCTAGTGTCCATATATTTATAAAAAAACTTTGTTTTTACAGTGGATTAATTACGACGGAAGTTTTCGTTAGTTATGTTAATTTCAATACATTACAATTGTAGTTAAATTAAAACGCAAGTAGGATTATGAAACTAAAACTAAAACGAGGAACAGGTTTGTAGTTTTGTTTTTAGTGTATTTTTTAAGTTAAATGATCACTTCTCAAACAGTGCAAGTTTTTAAAATTACACAAGAATGTTAATTAAACTGTTTTGAAGGCAATGAACTAAAGATTTTGTTTTACACTGAATACTTTCTAAATTTTAGCTGTTTAGGTAAACTATTACAATCAATTTTCTCAAAATTCACTCGTTATAATCAATCGCAATAACTTTTTTAATTTTCAACATGTCATTTATTAATTCAATATCTTTATCTATGTCATAAATACACTTAGTAAAGGTAAAATTCAATTATTTTAGTAGAATTTATTATAGAGTGTTTTGCGTCGTACTGTACTACATTTTCCCAAACATTTACCAATTTAAAAAAAAAAACTTTATATATTATTTTTTTAAAACAATTCCAAATAAAAAATATATTACTTAAATATTTCTTTAGAACCGTGTTAGCGTCACAGCTAACACAAAAAACAATACAAATGTGTCGATTTCATTCAATTATGTGTATTATTTAAAAAAAAAAAATTATCAAAATTATCCCAAAAAAAATGTTTTATTTATACTATTTTAATAAAATTCAAGTATGACAATTAAAAATATGAATTACTAACTAAAATATTAATGTATTTTTTTTCAATTAGATTAAGAACTATTAAAACAATTTTTATAGTTAGATATCGATATTATTTTGTTTTCAAATTATGGGCTTCTTATTTCATCAAAAACAAACACCAGTTTTAATTATTTTTTTGCAGAAATATATCTATTTTCAAATAATAATTTTGAGAATAGTTAAAAATAGTATGAATTTTCATAGTTATGTTTTATTTCAGAATTTAGTAATTATATTCATATTTTGCAAAGAAATGCTATGGTATTGAAAATAAGGTTTTGTAGGAATTAATTAAGGTTAAATTACTTAACAGGTTTTTAAGTTCCATTGGAATTAAATTACTTTCCATACTTGCACCTTAAAAGTTGATATATTTTTTTTTTAAAGATTGTTCCTTACTTTTTAATATTCACACCTTAGCTGTATGATTAAAAAAAAATATTTTCTCAGATATAGTGTATTTGCATAAATTATTAAACAAAATGGTTTATCATTATATCTGAAAATGGCAAAGAATCAAGCAATGTAATAATTACAAAATAACCACAAAGGATGTTTCTTTATTATTTTATTTTCAAAACAAAATATAGAACAGAAAAAAAATTATGATTTCATAATTAATAAATTACAATAAAACAGGCATCTTTTTGTTACATTTATTTTCTGGGTTAAGAACTTGAGAAAACTATTTTGAAAGGGAAAAAAAATTGATTAGTAAACATAAAAAATACATTCTAATTGTCTTAAAACAAATTACATGTCAGAAACAAAATAGGCTTTTGACCGCATTGCTGCCTGACACCTGGAGATTAAGATATTGCATAAGTATGGACATTTTTTGTTTTGTAGGTGCCAGCACCTCTGTACCTTATGCCAATACATTACAATTGTGGAAGAAAATCAAAAGCACATTTTTTGAAGATGCCTTTGGGATTGGTGAACAGTTTTAGCAGACACAGTTTTATGCACTCATCAATCCATAGTTTTTATGCACTCATCAATTCATAGTTTTCATGCACTATTCAAGGAAATGCTATGGTCTTGCATAGAATTTATTATATGTGATACATAATTTTTTTAGTTGTTTTCTTCTAGTGGCAATACTATAGGCGATAATTTGCTATTTAAATGATCGAACTAAGCCTGTACTATGCATGTTTCTAGGTATGTAAAACTTTCCTAAAATAAAATCATTAAGGAAATATGAAAGGACCTTAGCGTGTGTCGACACAAATGTTTTTACACCTCCATTGAATTTAGCCTAGTAATAGGAGAACTTTAATGAGGTATGAATTAAACTATTGAAGTTAACATTAATTAGATGGAGGCGAGAAGAATGCCTGGGGGCTGAGTAATGAGCTTGTATTAACAAAATCCTGAAACGGAATTACATGATTGGTAAATATATATTTCATTAAAATACAGAACAAACACAATTTTTTTTCTCCAAAATGTTATTTTATGCACAAACATGTATGAAAATCTGACCACTTGCTAAGTAAAGTTTTAAGCTGTGGAATATTTCAATTAAGAATCATTTGTTATTCTGTATTAAATTTTTGTGTTAAGGATTTATTTAGTATTCTTTTTGTCGCATGGTAGCATTTATACACTCCAAAATTAAAGTTATTTTTTGAACAGATGGAGTAATTTGAATCAGCCATAGTTTCAGTTTTACTTTACAGTTACATATTTAAAAATAATCCACTTTCCCATAATTTAATATGCACAAAAAAATTATATTAACCAGCATTTAAATTTATACTATACCAATATATATGTATAAATAGTATTACAACACACATTTACTTCATATATTTCTTTATGTTAGCATGTACTCATTTACCTTGCATTGGGTACTTTGGCTCTCAGTTGTGAACTTAAAAACACTTGTGATTGATACCAGTAATATAATAAACATGGATTCAAAAGCAAGTGTCATTTAGTTATGTCGCCAGAAGCTTCCACAAGATGACTTGACAACTAGAAGACTTTTCTGGGCATAAGCTTAATTAAATCATATATACATTATAATAAGTATTTATACAATAAATTAGAAAAAGGACAACACAGTTTACAGGAACAGATCAATTATAGTATTCAAAGCAATAATAACATTTAATTTTTTTAGCACAGAGATTCACATTATAATATTTACAAAGCAATGGTTTGTTTCTTCATGCTTGCCAAATGCAATTAAAAGTAGTATACAAATCAAAATTATACTCGTCTTTTTTAAAGCAAATTGAATTAAGTTATCTAAATTTGTTTGAAAACATTAGTTACCAATGAATAATTTCTAAGTTTTTCACAATAATATTTAAGACTGTAAAAATTAAAATGCTTGTAAATAACTTAGCAATGTATACAAAATCAAGAATTTGTGATTTTTATGACAAAAATAGGGATGGAATAATATTTGGCCCATATACCAAATATCTGTATAGACAGAATATTTTTAATATTCGGCCAATCGTCAGCTGAATAGCCGTAATAGAAGCAGGGTGTAAAAACGGGATTTGGGATAAAATGTACAATTTTTTAATCACTTTCAGAAATGTGCAGCTTTTTTAATCAGCAATTAAAATATCTTATTTATTAGTATCTTATCGGACTCAAATCTGGTACCAACTTAGATATTGTGGTCAAGTCAGAACGGAGGAAAATAAATGCTTGACTGGTTAAGTAACGTGGCACTAGTGCTGCACAACCGGCTCAGATTCAATAAGGCTGGTTGGTTAAATAAAGTCACACAAGAGCTGTCTATAATGGGATACTGGCGACAGTTCGGATTGGTGAACGATAAAATTTACATTTTTGTAACACTAAAATTATTTTTGTGTGGTTAGAAATTGTTTGGTCATTTAATGTACGGCATTTGACTATTGTTGTTGTGTATTAGATTGAGTTATGGATGTGTTTGTTGCAGATGTTTACCTCAATAGTAAATATTTTTGGAAATTGGGAGGCACGAAGCACACATTGTTGAACGTGTTGAAGCAGTTCGTTTTGACCGGTACTTTTATTATTTTGGATTGCTGGTAGTCTCGCTACTGCTTGAAGTGCGGGAAACTTCACGGTGGACCAGTGCCAACCTAAAAGATCCCATCACTGGTGCACACAATACTGGATTGAGGGTACATACCATATACTAAGAATTACATTTTTTATTAATTGTATACACCATAATCAACTGCTCAAAAAAGGTACCAGATTTGATTTCGTATAAGTTGGTAGCCATTGGCTAATATTGCCCGGTTCAATGAATCGAGGTAAGAATCTGTGACGGATGCACGGTATGAGTGTGTGCTTTGCCATATTGTTATTGACTAATTGCAAAATTGTCACATGCAACTCCAGTGTGATGTTATTTAACTAACTAACCTTGTGGAATCTGTATTGTCATCAATAGCCTATTGTGCAGTTCTAGTGCACCCTTATTTAACCAACCATTATGGTCCACTATTTTGATGTGGCGACCACTGAAAAACACATAATTTTGGCAAAAATTTCTCATAATCTCGCCATGCGGGCTTTTACAAACTAGGAATTTACCAAAGAAAGATTTAATCAGCCAAATCACTATTCATCACATGCTTAGAAGAAAACTAAATGTCATCAATGATGATAAGGCATATATTCATTTAAAATTTTTTAGAAAATTCTCTTACTTTATATAACTTTCTCTTCATTATGTTCATTTTCGCTGAGATTTCCAGGTGCATGGCAACCCTATTGAAGGGTCCACCACAGTATTCCCCTTCCAGCGAGTGCGACAGAGGAGAAAATGAACAGTATTTGCTAAGCATATTACTTCTGGGAAAATAAGCAGGTCACTGTAAATAATGTGGTAGTCAAAACCGTGTTCAAGCCAAATCATAATGTGCTTAACAGACATGTGGAACAGCAACACTTGGTAACTTTATAGAAATTGTATTAATGCGCTAATCGTTCTTCGATTAGACGATGGATAAAGAACAAAAGGACCTTTTTCTTCAGTAACATACCTCAAAGGAAGGAATCCGGAAACTGCACCTACTGGAGTTTGTGAGACAACCGAATTCTGATAGGATGCAAGAACAGACCACAAGCTGTAAAACATTAAGCTAAAAGAAGGAATTACTCAAGAGAAGAGTTAACATCACCAACCCTATTGTTTATTTTCATTTGGAGTATTCATCTTTGTACAAGAACTGCCTTCATAATGGTTGACTTAATCTGAAAAAGAAAAAAAGATATTAGAATAAAACTTCATCCGCAGTATTTTCAAATGACCTTTTAAGTAATCAATCTGGTAAATTTCCAAGAACCCCCTCCCATCGGGCAACGTGGGAATACCGCAGAAATAAGAACCTGGACCTACGGATTAAATCGCGTAACATAATTAAAATATTCCCATCCATTATATGAACATTCTTAGCCATAATAAGTTAAACAATGAAAAAACAATATCAAAATAAACACTTACGCAGAAACAAATACACGTGATATTCTTTAACAAAGCAACGAGAATGACAGCCAAACCTTCGCCAGATAGGATGCTTTGAAATAATTTTATCGCCAATGGTAAATAATTCCAATGCTCCGAATTTCCGAAAATGCTCTTTTGGTGAGAGGAACATGCGCACGCAAAGTACACTTTCTAGAGAATATGCGCGCGCATGGTACACATTTGACGTCACACATGTCACCTTTTACTAAGATGTGTAAAAATCATGTTAATGTCGTAGATAAAATTTATATATTTTTTAAATGAAATTTATTTAAAACTACGTTGAAGTTTATTTAAAGCTGATAGCACAGAACTATAGCTAAAAGTTCGCTATATTTCTTCAAATACAAATGCTATTTTAATGTGCGTTTGAGGATAATCGAAAATGTTTTACTCAAACTTTCTTTTGCTCACCTGTGTTATTTTTATCACTTTTAAACCAAGTATTTCTTGCATACAATCAGAGGAATTTCTTACGGAAACTCAACATTCAGTCGATACTTCCAAAGTTTCCGAGGAACATTCGGAATATGAGCGTCGTCAAGCAATAAAGGATAAATATCTAAACACCCTAGAAAGCGTCAAAGAAGAATGGGTTGATCCTTATAAGATGATAGATATCTCTCTGAAACAACTTAAAGAACAGCTGGAAGCGAAGACACATGCTTCAGAGACAACTTCCAACCCGACTACCAATAATAAGCCAATTGATGTCCCAGATGATGATAATAAACCAACTGTTAGTAATAAAGATGATCTAACTACACATACTGATGCTAGTAATGCAAAAGCGTCTACTGCAACTGCTTCAAGTAGTAGTAGTAAAATGCTGAATGTGCCAAAGGAACAGAAAGGATCCTGCATACTAGATTCTATTTACGTTACTCGTTGGTTAAAAAAGCTGCTCTACAGAATTGAAAAGGAAACGGATAAGGAATCCAGTGCTATCAGCTTTTCTTTAGATTCAACAGTTTTGGAAAGTTTGAAAGAGATGTCCAATGCTAAATTGTTTGAAGTATCGACTATTGATGATATTTTTAGCAATTTGCTGGCACAAGCTGTCATAACTCAAAAAGAAAGCTTCACCTGGTCCCGTACATATGTTTATTATTCAGATACCGTATGGCTGACTGTCTATTGCTTAAGCACCTGCGTCATTGCGTATGTTCTGCATCGATCTTTTATGCGTCGTCCTAAGCTTACTGTCATATGTTGTGGTGTAGTGGCCAGTGTGTTTTGGCACTGGATGCATTTGTATCAACAAAAGAAAGCCCAACATGTTGCAGAGCTGGCATCAATGCAAATCCCGACACAGTGTAAGAAGTACGACTTGGGTTTGTTTGAACATATTAATGAGTACGTTAAAAGTTTCTTTGCCCAAAATGATTGCAGCAAGTACTATGAAGCGCTACTCGTCGACCCTTTCTGGGAGGTCAGTATTTCTGTAGCCATCTCTGAAGCTTTTACCGCGTTTATTTTCCAGCCCCTCTTTGCTGGTTCTCGAGCCCTCAATTCAGCCATAAAACAGCTGTTTGATGGTCTGCCCATCCATTTGACCGTGGCTCTCATCATATTTATATTTCTTTTGGCGATCATGAAGTGTGGTTACTCCATCATTATACCTTGGTTCTTTAGAACAGTACCCCAACAAGCCGTTACTGGAAGTCAAGTTGAAGAGTTGTCAAGGCCAAGTCTAACAGATACTGTACGCAATGCTGCTTCCCGCATGCAGAATGCAGCTGTCGACTCGATTCTTGACGAAGATTCTACTCATTTTTCAGAAGCTTCGAAAAAGTTCCCATCCAAGTCTATCCAGTATAAAGCTACAAAAATTTCGGATTCACCCAAAGGTCCTCGCATGATTGCATCAAAGGTTAATACCGAAACGATGCTTGAGGATGAGCTGACAATACAATCGGGTTACTTTGATAAAAAATATGGCAAGTCTAATGTTAAAATAAAGAAACGCTCGAAGGCAGCAAATACTTCAGCATCCTCTTCTGAAACAAGCCCTAAGAGAGATTCAATTGGAGACTATTCCGAAGTGGGTGTACCAGATATCCCAGATAGGCATGCAAATTCTATGGATACTAAAAGAAATGTTTCAGGTACCAATCCTGTCCAATCCCATTCAAACATTTCTGGTACAAATTCGGAAGTCGATGATAAACCAGAAGTTTCCAATCTTCCTGAATCGCTCAGTGATAGCTTTGAAATACTTCCGATACCCGACAACGAGAATGGTGGCGAAAGCAGACTTCGCACCAGCTACGCAGGTCCAAACTGTGACACCAGCATGGACCTTTTACAAGAGATGCATGCTGGTTGCAAATTTTGCAACTGAGCAGATGACATTGCATGAGATAACAAATACCAAAACATTTCAGTTCCTTTTCTAGTTGGCAAATCTCCAAGGATTAAATGTAACCAATGTCTCAGATTTTGTGTGTATAGGAATATTCTTAGAATGGATTAAATCTTTTTAGCAGCAGTGAGATCTTGTTGTAAGATATGTTTTAATCTAATTAAGTCCCTAACACTGAAAGAAACCTCAGCTACTTCTTATGATGTGTGTAACGTAGCTTGTTTCTCAATATTATGTTAATCATTACTAATACTTTTAATTTGTAATTGTGTACCTATGTAAAAAAAGGTCCTAATATTTTAAGCCCACCAAATAGTTGACATTGGCCTACTATGAAAATTGGCCTGCTTGAAAAAGTACTTACACGGAATATAAAATTTAATTCATTTCAAGTAATTTATAGGCATTGTCTTTTTTTCTACCAATGCACCGAATTAACCCACTAGTGGCTCAAGACTGATATCGCGTTCTGTTTTGTCAATTTTTTTAACCGACCGGCAGGCCAACCAAAAAATATTCAGTTAGCCAGAGTTCTCAATTAACCAGACTGTTTGAAAAAAATATTGTCCAATTTAAATTTTTTTATTAAATGAGCAAAATTCGCTTTCGCAAAAACTTTTCTTAAAAAATCGGTTATCCGGAAATATTAATTAACCAGACTTTTTATAACAATTTCCTCGATTTCAAATTATTTCCATGTTGAATAACAATTATACAACAATGATATTTTTTTCATACAGAGTTTAATGGCATGAATAGGGATTTCTTTACAATGTATAATGTTGGGACAGTATTGTTTTTTTTACCTAGGATTAATTAAACCGGATTCAGGACATGGAAAAATTTGAACATCAATTTGAATTTCTTGGTGAATATATTCAGGGACGAAGCCCCCTTCTAAATTAAAAACTTTAAATGGAAAATTAAAATACCGTATATACTCGCGTATAAGCCGAGAAATTTAAGTTAACAATTTCATCAAAAAGTAGGGGGGTCGGCTTATACGCGGGTCATTAAAAACAATGTTAAGGATTAGAAATTGCACATTTTGGTATTTAAGTTTGTGGTTTAAAATATTTTATTTGATAATAAGGGAGATTTAATTTATGAAGTCCGATGGAGGTTTGAAAGACACCAGAACATCGCGAGTGGTACATACTTTTAAGCCCGATGAATCGTCACGAACATCTAGGAAGGTCGTTTCTCCAGCCACTTTCTTTAAACTTTTAATTTCTAGGCTTGAGTATTTATTTTTCTAATTAAAATTTCACTCTTTCGTCGAAGATTTGCCGATTTTAATCGGAATTTTTCATGTACGAAAATACAACTCGGCTTATACGCGAGTTTCCGATTCTGGACAAAAAATCGTCCTAAAATTAGGGGGTCGGCTTATACGCGGATCGGCTTATACGCGAGTATATACGGTAATCTTTTTAAAAAAGGAAAAACAACTTAAGAAAAATTTACTAAAAAACAGAAAAATAATTTTTTATTTTATGAACAAGTTGAAAAAATTCAATTATTTAATGTTAATTTGTATTTATTACAACTTTTTGAAGATTTTGCCAGTTTATAAAAGAACATACCTAAATTTTGTCGCCGATTTCAAAACATTGAAATAATAAGTATAAAATTGATATTAAATAATTCAATTTTTTCATAAAATTAAAAATTAATTTTGTACAATTTATACATTTTTCTTCAATTCATTTTACTTTTTTTAAAAAATATTTTATCTATGCGCACAATCAATTTTATTAATTTCATAAAAACTCAATTCCATAATATTTTTAAATCTAATGGTTTGAGTAAGTTACTTTTTTAAAAATTGAAGATTTCTAAAAATATATATAAAATTACATAACAGCCTTCAATTAGTAAAAAAAACTTTACAATTGTAAAATTCGCTTGAGTGTCAGTGGGATATGATCTTTCTATTTACTTGACTGTTATATGTAAGTGTTTAAAATGTATACATGTTAAATGTTTCCATATTCTGTATCAGTATATGTGTTAATGTTATACATTTTTAGGCACAGCAGTTGGAATTTGTTACTTATTTTATATTAATTAAGACTCTGTTTGTAAATAGTGTAATTGAACAGTTAAAATTATAAATGGATTCAATTTTCCTAGAGATCAAGTGGTGTGTCCTAAATATACCGTTTTCACATTCCTAGATAAAAATGTTTTTGATACCTTTTATTTATGAACAGGTATATTCAAAAAACACAAAATATTGTTAAACATTTACATAAGTATATTATATTCAATATTAAACTCTGCCAAAAATATGGATGTGAGTTTTTTTAAAAAGTTTCTGTTGAAATTGGTAACCATCATAAAAAGTATTTAGTTTAAATAAGTTAATGGCTTTAGTAATTTCTTACGATCACATCAATAAAAATGAAAAGTTCAATACTTTTTTGTGATACTTTGAATTTTTTAAATCAATATTTGAACAATTGTATTCATATGAAGATATCTAATTTAATGGTTTTTGTAGCATTTTGTTATTACACAATAATAATTCATGTTAGCAAGAAAACTGTTAATTTCCATTTTATGCATCATGCTCTCTGTCAAATTATTTCGAATTGAAAATGTTTTCATCAGTAGTTTAATAAATGTATTCGGTACAAGAGCTACCACTGTAATTTTCATGCTTATTTCTCAAGATGCCATTTTTTTCCTTTTATTTTTTCATCATTCTTGTTTGTATATTTAACCTTGTGTACAATTATTTCATAAAATTTTGAATAATTTTTAAGTTATTTTATAAAAAAATTTTATAAATCCAATTGTTGACTTATCATTTCCAATTACCAAATTTCTGTTTTGAACATAAGAATCAAAATATTTAAATCATTAAATAATCTAATGGAATAATATTTTTTTTTATAAATATTTGATACTAAGAAGGTAAACAAAATACTTGATATATATATGAAGAAGAGTATCTGGGGATTTGTTAGTTCTTTATACAAATCCACAGTTCTATTTCGAGCTAGATTACATTTTGAAAAACCATCCTCCAATGTTGGTAAATTCCTGTAGACTTGGCACAATTAGAAACCTAGTTGGCAAATTTGTGAACCATTTTATTTTTTTTGAAAATGAAGCCAAGAAGAGTTTCACTTTAAAAAAAGCTAAATGTTTCACATGTTTGCCAAATCAACAGAAATTTATCAACATTCGTATGACCCACCCATGGCCCTCTAGTTGGCCATGACCCACCTAAGTATGAAAAACGTTGGAGAAACATTTTTAAAAAATGCAACATTTTAATAAATGTCTGGTCGGATTGGGAATTTTCCCATCTGAAACTATTTTTTCCCATCCAAGCATGAAAAATTAAGTAAATTACCAGGCACTAAAAAAAGTTGGTAATTTGAGTTTTGACTGTAAAAAGACTTGGCAAATGAAATTTCTAAGTGAGTCTGCTATTAGTTTGTTAACTTTGCACGTATTGAAATTTCCCAAATAAGCCTGCTACTGTGTTACTACTCTGTAATTTTATGACATTTATGTTTCCGTCTTTTATATAAAGATGACATTTTGAAAGAATTGTGTGTCCAAAAGATTTCCCATGAAGACTTTAGGCTTACTGCGAGAAGTGTGGTGTGCGAAAAACATTTCGCTGAAGATATCGTTATTCGTTCCGAAGAACTGCCAATGAAGGGAGAAATTATAACAGTCAAAAGAGATAACCCTAAATTAAAAACGAGGCGTGATTCTTATAATTTCTCAAAGCTACAAAAATAGATGAGACTACGTTGAAGATATTTTTACTAAACGCCCAAATACGACGACCTAGGTAATAACACTTTTGATTACAAGGTAGGTTAAGAGGGGACTGGTGTAAGCTATAGCCAAATGTCCTGTTCCTGATTTTGGCATAGAAGTTTAGAGAGTGGGCTTCTATTTCAGATTTTGTTTACGTCATCTGACTGTGTTTTAAAATAAAGAGGCTGTGTGTACTAGTTTTTCCTAAAGTGAGCTCCACCACAATAGTACGACTAAAAAGAACTAACCCAAAACTACCTATTCATCAATTAAAATTAAATGGAATAAGTGTACACATAGCTGGATTTATCAAGGCTGAACTGGATTGTGTGCAGTCCGTGGCGTACCAGTTAGTCCTTGGATCTATTAAGTAATTTTCTTAAGCATATTAAGGTTTACATTTTTGGCAACATCTTGTTCATGACTGACAGACTACTTCAATAATATTGCCTTTTTTGCTCAAAATTTTGTAATCAGATAAGTATGTATTAATAATATATATAAATCATTTACCTAGGCTCAATAATTAAAATTAAAAGACCGTCAAGTGCTTCTTTCACTTGGTAATTGTAATACGCATTTGTTTTCGTTTTACTTGAAATTAACAATTCGAAAGAAATACTAACTTTCTACATTTAAAGAACAATTTAATGTCATAAAACAATGCTCAGCAATCAATAGTATGACTAACTTGCGTATTCTAGTACTATTATTTTTTTTTATTTGTTAGATTATTTAAATGACTCATTGCTGTACTCCAATAATATTGGCTCGTCTGTTATTTAGATTTTTTAAGAAATTTGATTGCTGATGTTTATTAATTCTTAATTGCTTCCTTAGATTTCATTTGCTGTTGTTTTTCGTGAGTTGTAAACTATTGCATAATGGGTTTAAATTTATGCAATATAGTAGTAAATAAGAACACTAAAATGCTCATCTGTAATGATGTACTGTTTTTGAAGTTGTATTTAGTCATACTAAACTATGCTAAAATATATGGTACAGATGTAGAATAGGACATTTGGCGCACAAGTTTTTTTTTGGCGTGTTTTATAGGGGCGATAAATTTATAGTATGGCAACCCCACCTGACATTGTTGGTATTTTCCGATTCTTGTGGCAACTTTCAATCAGGCAACCCTATTCTATGCTTAACGGCAATTTTTCGTCGCCAAAAAAAAACATGCGCCAAATGTCCTATACTACATTTGTTCCAAATATATTACCATACAGTTAGAGGTAAAAGTAAGGAATAAGTGAGCATATTACAAAAAATATTTGGTCATATTACAAATTACTAAAATACATTACAATTTGAGTATAAAGTAAAATATATGCTGGAACTACATCAAATCAATTTTCATCAACAACTGTGGCTTGAGAGGCATAAGGTTTGCATTTCCATCACCGAGAACCAAGGTATCGATGTCGCTTAAACAGGTGGGTGGAGCTTCTTGGTTTAGATTAATTAATGAACGACACCGAATGGAAAACTTTTTGAGGCATTTTGGCAACAGTTTTACAAAATTAATATTTTATTCAAATTTGTGCCTGCTTGTAAAATATATTATGCAAATAGTTCGCCAATTTGAACCTAAATCCTACTTGCCAATATTAATTTTGATACCTTGGCAGACTGCCCTCTTATTCTTTATTTTAACCTAGTTAACATTATTTAGCTCGGTGACAGTCATTAATATGGTGTCATAGTTTGGGATCCCTAGATATTTCAGCAATGTACCTAATTTTTTTAACACATAAAATACCATTTTATAAATTTGTTTATCCTATTAAAATAATTATATTATAATGTGAATCCTTGTTTTTATTTTGTATTGAATGGAGTAAGGAAAAAAGTGCTATTGCATTTACCCTTTGTGACAATGCAGAGTGAAAGGGATACAAAAAGACCAAAAATTACATATATTAAATTATAACCACTTATTAAAAAAATAGACTCCAAAGTATATGAAGCTCTGGCCAAAAAATGCATTTGGAAAACACAATTCAGGATTGTTAGTCAACTGGTTTTTAAAAATTCTATAGTAAGTGATGCTAGTGTTTTCCGTAACAAAATATTTACATATTGATTTACATTAAAACTATTGATTAAAGATTTAAATAATAGTGTGTAAAAATAATTTGGCACCCCTGGTTAATTGGGGGTTTTAGTTAGGAAAAGAAAGGCGACAAATTATGCATAGAAAGGCTGCAGTTTTCAATTTTCGTGTTAATGGACGAGCAGGTGCGTCGCCCTTTAAAAAAATGCGAAGAATGAACATTGCAACAATACAGTTTTAATTGCTACCTATGCATTGTTTCGCAATACATTATTTTCTATGCAAAATATTCACATAACGATTTTGTTGCTGTTTGAACTTTTGCATAACTATAGTATATAATATAATAAAAATGATCTAAATATGAATGAAATTTTATATAATAAGGAAGTCCAAGATAAAAGATGCTACTTTGCTTACAGCACTTTGAAATACTTTGCAAAATATTTCTTTTCTTAAAAACAAATCATTAATAGAACAGCAGATACTTTCTAAATCGGTACATATATTTTAGCGCATTTTGTATGCATGGCAATTATTTGTTTCATCTTTAATTATTTAACTCAATATTATTTGTAGCGAAAATGGCGTTGGACTTTTTATTTGGACGTCGAAAGACGCCGGAAGAGATGCTGCGTCAGAATCAGCGAGCTTTGAACAAAGCCATGCGGGATCTGGATAGGGAACGCTCAAAAATGGAACAGCAGGAAAAGAAGATAATCAACGACATTAAAAAGATGGCAAAAGAAAATCAAATGGTAACCTTACTGGACGAATCTATTTTATTAACATTTCTTTAATGTGTGTGAATGTTCTACTAATTATGATATATGTTTGCGAAATTTGAATTTAAATTATTTTCCTTATTGAATATATATTTTCTTTTCATCATTACCTATTTTTTTATTTGTAATAAAAAGCGTCAGTAAAATTTATTTTATTTCTGATCAATCTTTTTTTTAAAAAGTCTAAGTTTTTGTAAATGTGAGTGTCTGTAAATATGATAGGCTTTTCAGATATGACCAGATGCATTGAATATGTGAATTTGGGATATTTGTAGTTTTGGGTTTTAAAGTGAGTTTACTATAGTTTAGTGGTTTCCAAAACGTGGTTCTGCAGGGTCACAAAGAAAAAATGGTTAAAGTGCAAAGTCACTTTTGCTTATCCTCTCTTATTTTTGTAAAAGCTGTGTAAAACTAAAAGAAATTATAAAATTAATTTCAGAATTTTTTTAACCTTTATTTTTTTGTTAAAACAAAATTGAAAATGTAAACATGCCCAGAAAGCAGGGATCTTCCATGAGCATATAAATTATAGAAAAGGGGTCCCTGGTCGTAGTTTAGTTTCAACTAGGGTTCTGCGGCTTAATGCTGATTGGAAACTACTGATATAGTTAACCCATTACCTTCCAAGAATATCTTTGACATTTATGTTATTTTTCAAGAACAGTTATGCCTGTTTCGAGTCTTATTCCCAAAATCTTTAATACTTGGTAACAAAAATAATTTAATTTTGAGTTATTGAGAGAAGCAAGCTAGCAAAAAGCAACAGTTTTTAAACTAAAAATTTGTTGTTCTGTTTTATTTTGAAGAACAGGGAAACCAAAAAGGCATTTTGACAGCTAAGAGATGACAATAGAATGTAATGTGTTCATTTCTTAAAATTTAAAAAAGAAAAAGAAAAAGCAATTATTTTGGCTATACTATAACTATACACCAAATTAAGTCATCTGGGATTATTTTCAACATAAATTCTCAGTTTTACTTCTTTACTTTTTATAAACTTTTGTTGTATCTTGTTATCTTTCTGAAATATATGCTATTGCTTGTGTTAATTGTTTTATTGTATGTTACAGGATGCTGTGAAAATTATGGCAAAGGATCTTGTTAGAACCCGCAGATATGTAAAGAAGTTTATTCTGATGCGAGCTAACATCCAGGCAGTCTCCCTCAAAATACAGACCCTTCGTTCGCAGAATGCCATGGCCACTGCAATGAAGGGGGTTACAAGGGCTATGGGAAACATGAATAAACAAGTAAGTCTGTCTTGTTTCCTCATATCTCGCAAACTAATGATTCAATTTTGTTGATTTAGCAGGCATGGGATTTTTTTTGTGAATTAGCAGAAATTAGCAAATTTTATTTTGTGAAATGACTGATTTCGGTTAGGTAATGTGCTTATCAATCAATAAAACGTTGGCTAATTTTTATTTGGCAAATCAAATGTCTTCTTAGTAAAATCATAATTTCAATGTCTTAACTTTTTTACATATGGGGTAAGTTAAAGAAAAGTTACCCTGTATGTGGGCTAATTCCTAAAGGGTGGGGGAAAATGTTGCTATGGGAGACAGAACAGAAAGTTCTCAAAGCATTGCCGAAGGAACAACTAGCCTTACAATCAGGGACCGACTTACAAGTTAACACATTCGCTGCCACCAAAAAAATTTATATATCCATCCTCAGAAGCCGAATTTAAAAAAAGTGTTTTAATGATTAAAAACGTTCCTTATATTTTAATAGTAAACCAGAAAAAAGGAAAAACCTTTTATTTTCGTGTTTTTAGTGTAAAAAAATTTCGGACGCTCTAGAGCGTCAGTGGCACCTCACATTCAACTTATCATCTAGCCACTGACGCTCTAGCGCTTCTCATAATTTTTCTGCGAAATTATTCACACATTACATAACGATATTGATAATGTCACAGTTTAAAAGAAATAAGCACTAAAAATATAAAAATAATGCTTCACTAGCGTGCCTCAAAAACCTCATCGTTCAACCTCCAAATCCGAACTAAAAATCAAGCAGTTTACTTATCATACTCGATCGTCGTCCCAGAGCGTCGACGGCATTGGAGGTAGCGCCATGCTGACGCGCCAGCGCGTCAGTGGCAGCGAACGTGTTGTTAAGGGGCCCAGGGCAAAAGAACATTTGGAGGCCCCTTAACGTACCTTAAAATAAAACTGCTAAATCTATGTATAAGCACACAATGCAAAATAACATATAATCAATCAGATTTAATGAAAAAGTAATACTGCAAAATACTTATATTTTTAAAATTACTAAAATATGTTTTTTCTAAGAATTCAAATTAACGTTAATGGTGCAGTACTTTTAATAGTTTTTTTTTAATAATTTTCTCATTCTGTACTTTTTTCCCTTTGAGATTACTTTGAGTTGAGTCAAATGGATATGTTCTATTATTTTATACTAAATCTGCATAATGATTACATCAGAAAATTTTGAAACGGGGAAAATGTACCTGTAAACGACAAATCTACATGCAATTAGTAAACAATATAAACAGTTTGTTTGTAGTCTTGGTCATGAATCGTGATCCCAAGGATATTCCTTTGAAGAACGCGATTCGAAAGGTGATGTGCAGGAAATATAGAAGTGATTTGACTAATAAAATAGTAGAAGTTTTGTAAAAAAAAAATTAACACAAAAACTCTTGATTTAAAAAAATCATTAGTTTATAAATTTATTTTTCACTTTCTTTAGCTTTATGAGCATTTTTGAGGGGCCTTCTTAAAATGGCCTTGGGCAAGTGCCCCGAATGCCCTGCCGTAAATCAGTCTCTGCTTACAATAAGAGACGCGTAACTCTCTAATGGACGGATCATTAACAGTTCTTCCTCAAAGCAGGTAATTTCGTAGAAGTAGTAGGGGTTGAAAAACTGAAAAGCCAAGCTGAAGACTATTTGTAGAAACTATTAGTCAAGTGTCACATCTCCTAAACCATGTAATTACCGGTTTTGCTGCAAACAGTATACTTCAGACCTCCCATGCTTTAAAAAAAAATTATCTCCCTCCCTCCATGGTCAAAATTGTCCCAAGCTCGTTAGACCTGTTGAATCCATGGGAAGATGCTGTCCCAACCCACACATAAAGGTTAACGAGTTGTAACTTAAAATTTTTTAATTATCTTTCTGATTTGTATAAAAATTCAAATTTTGCGTAGGCTATTTTCAGCATCTGTTTGACCAATCTTCATGAAACCGTAGACAACTTTAAAGTATTTGTTCAGGAGAAGGTTTTTCACTTTATTTTCTATTTATGTTAAAAATTAAAAAAAAATTTTTACAACTTCTATTATTTTCTATATTTTTGACAAACTCTTTTTTTTTATGTTTGGCCAGTCATATTTATTTACTATTTGCACCTATGTTGATATTTTTTTAAAAACAATATAACTAATGTAATTTATAGGTTGTCTCGTAGACTTTCCATAAAAAAAATTTATTACAAATAATTCTAATACAGGGCTTATGTATTTCCATATGTTATGTATTTTTAATTAACTGTCTGCAAATAGGTATTTTTGCTAGTAAAGAATAAAAATACATAATTTAAGAAATAAACATTTAACTACATTTCTGAATCACATAGTAAGTTTTGGAACAATAAAATAGTATTTATTTTAATGAAAAAAATTATGCACCGATGTTTCCTAATATGTATTTTCTTTTTAGTTAAACCTTCCACAAATTCAGAAAATAATGCAGGAGTTTGAGAAGCAGAGTGAAATAATGGATATGAAAGAAGAAATGATTAATGACACCATTGATGACGCCATGGGAGATGACGATGACGAGGAAGAAAGGTTTGAATCTGTTTTTGGATCTTCATACAACAGACCTCCTTATAACAACCCCTTCTTAATATTGACCATTACTTTTATTGGGGCCATGGACGTGAGCCCCCTCAATATTTTGAAAAACAGTTTTAACTTCTATAAAGTTCGACTTTTATTAAAAGTTCAAGTCGTGAACCCCCAGCACAATATTGTAAAGTGGCTGTGGGCACACTACTTTTTTAAAGCATGTTATGGGATTTATATGTAACTCATGCAGCGCCCAATGTACTGCGAGTTGTATTTAACTTGCACAGCAGTCAGCATGTTAAAACTTCTTTTAATTGGTTATCCGAAATTTTCTTAAGCTATTAACTTTGATAAAATAGTTTTTTCCCCCAGTATTTAAAAAGTCAAATTAAGTCATGCAGAGTTTACTGTGCTGTTTCAAGTTTGCAATGATTATGAACACTATTTAGATTGTGTTTTTAATTTTTGAAATGATTAACATAAATTAGTGTTTGCAATATAAAGTGTATTAAGTCATTTTTATCCAATTCTCTTTATTTTGTAATTTTATTAATTACTTGTGTGTGTGATGTAAATTAAGCCTATTAAAATACTGAAAATTTGCAATTGATAATATAGGCTAATAGGTGAAATTTTTTTGAAAAGGCTTATTTGCCATCCCAATTAAAACAAACTAAGCACAAGTAGCATTTTGAAGGTCTTGTTTGTTTTGTTGCAATAACATTATTAATTACTTAATAACAGTATTAATATTGCACTCTCTGTTTATCTTTGATTACATCTTTTAGATTTGTTATTTAAATACAAGTATTTGCAACTACATACTTAAATGAATTAAAAACATTCCTAATAATTTTGAGTGAAATTTTCTCAAATTATTTTGTGTATAGTTATTGACAACCTAATAATACAAAAATCGTTCAACTGTAGGATAAACAGTTTGGAAATCTAACACCTGCAAGTTTAGATCTCAAAGTTTTAATGATCCCAAACCTCTGCATTATTATCCTAGACTGGCCATAAACAAGAAGAAAAAAAACTTCTTTAAAATAACATTACTTTATTTCTCATAATCTAAAGCAGTCTGGATTTAAAAATATAATTTCTGAAATTTCATTGCTTTTTTTCTCTCTATATTCAGGGTTCGAAATTAATGTCATTAGTCATATTTTGCAACTAAAAATTTAAGTTTAAAGGCCGTAATTGTGGACAGTCATAATTTTTTATGCCTAACTTATCATAAAAATTTCAGTTTGGTGACCATATTTTTACACCCATTCGTAATTTTTTTACGTCTTAACGTTGATTTTCCGTAATTGCTCTCATACTTTTCAGTAATTTTGTTGGTAAGGCATGATATTTTCAGAGTACAAATGGAAACATGCTTCTAATTTTATGCAAAAGAAGATCACGATTATAAAAATATTGTAACAGTTGGCATTTTGCTTAAGAAATTTGAATTATTTTATAATTACGCCTAAGCAGATCATATTGGTAAATAAAGAAAAATTGACCCCCTGTCATATCAGCCCATACCGATCATTTCAACCCAGTTTTGAAGTCTGTTTTAAACTTATTTTAAATTCTACGCTTATTAAGACACTTGGCTCTCTAGTTTTAATACTTGAGATGTTAATTGATGCCAACAAAATAGGAACAAAAAATTCATGTGCTTTATTGATGTTTACAATTTCATGTGAATGAAAGCATCTTTGGACTGATTCCAGTCTTCGAATTTTTTAAATCATTAGGAGAGGTTTCTGTTGATTAGTTAAAAATATATGGATTAAGCTACTTTATGACAATTCAGTCTTAAGAACTTTATTTATTTGTGATTTTTTTTTTATGTCTACCTATGCTATTTGAATGAATGTAAAATATAATAAGATATGAATTGCTAAAGGTATATAAATTAATTGTGATTTTTTTTCTGATTTCCCCATATTCTTTATTTTACTTTTTTTTTATTTTCATCCTATATATTAAAAAGTTCCGTTTAAAGCTTGCAACTTGGTTATAATTTTAAGTGAAATAGCATTCTCAACTCATTATTGGGCTACTTATTAAACTAGGACATCCACAACTTGGCAAAATTATGGATTTAGCTTCCTAGTAATGAAAAATAGTGTTCTATTTATTAAAACAATTAAAATTTTAAATATATAATATATATGCATAGAGAGAGAGAGCCAAATATTTAAATTAAATCCTTTTGCAATGAAAATTACTTTACAATTTCTATATTTTCATCCACTGCAAGAGGTTTAAAAAAAGTTTATTTTTATATATATATTTAAACCAATTATGAAATTTTTGTAATTCTTTTAAAATTCTATTTTTTTTATTGTAATGTACTTTTTATATATCAATGTAATTTTTGTAAACAATTGCTTGCAAAAAAATATTTAGATTTGATTTTTGAAGTGTTGATAGAAATTTAAATGAGTTTTTTTAAACTCTTTTTGTTTCTTCTAGCGATGCCATTGTGGCCCAGGTGTTGGACGAACTCGGCCTCGATGTCTCAGACAAACTGAATGTGCTCCCCAGTACAGGTGGAACTCTGGCCTCTGGTTCCAAATCCAAGGAAGCGCCTCTGGCAGACGTAGACGCCGACCTTCAAGCTCGACTAGAGAACTTAAGACGAGAATGAAAAGTTCATGTGATCACATATCCGCCTTTATTTGTACCATAAAATGTAAATGCCTGGGCAACTTGATTTCGGTCCAATAACTGCTTTCAAAGTGAGAAAAATTGATTGTTTATTGATTTATGTAAGTGAACTATTACTTGCATTTTATATGTACTCGCATATTATGCATTTTAATGAGTGCATTTGTATATAAAATAAATTGAGGTAGTTTTCAGTTCCGTTTTTGGAATATGACGTCATTGGTTTCGATTTTACACATTAAAAAGTTTCAATATATTATTTATTGGATTGAAGTAACCTTTCTCCTTTGATCGTTCGTGGGCGAGTTTAGGGATTTTTCGTTTAACCGTGTACATAATCTGAAAGAGATATCTTTCTTACGGCTTAATTTGCTAATAAAACAATATATATTTTGTATTATCAAAAAGTATTTAAAGAAAACTAAATAGAAATTAATTTTCATGGACGTCAGGTGATGTTTGGTTGTTATTTTTTTTCTCCAAATGGAGATTGCAGTCCCCAAAAGTAGAATGGGACCATAATGGACCATATCCATAAAAAATAATTATATTTCATCCTCCTAATATATTTTGAAAGTTCTTCCTATTCATATAATGAGTTTCTAAGTATACTTCACAACTTAAAAAAAAAAAAAAACCTGAAAAGTGATCGGAAGGATGGGTTGAAGAACCAGACAGCTTCACTTTTTTCTGATTAAATTTTTTCACTTATTCGTATAAAGAAACAAATCCTCTATCGATTGGTTAAAAACCAGACAGCTCCAAGCAATGGCTTTAGAGACGAGAGAAAACCTGTACTTTTGTATTATAAGATGCGATAAACGTAGGTGTTTATTCTTCCTGAACAATTTTGAAAAGTGGAGCTGCCTTGTCCTTCCACCCACCCCTTCAATTATACATTTGTATCTAAGAAAACAATTTATATTCATTGATGTAATTGATACTTTTAAAAAAATTGTTTAATTAACTAAATTTATTTTCGCGTATCGAGATTTTATTGAACCATAAATTAACTGGTGTTTAAAAGTGCTTTTTCAAAGAGACAGAGATAATGGTTAAGTTGATTTCAACTTTTATTTTAGCAAGGAAAACTTGCTAAATAAAGTGAGATAAAAATGCAAAAATATATAATTTCCAATTATATTATTTGCATGAATTGAAGATCATGTGCATTAATTTGTCAACTAAGTAAAAATTTCTACGTTGGAACCATTCAATGTATTCTAGGGGTGTAAAGGAATTTGATCATAAAACGTTTTAACTTCCTATAAAATTTAGGAACTACTTTTAATATGTTTCAAATGAACTGAAAATATAAATACAGAATTATTTCATTTACTTGTTTACTAGAATTTTAGGTTGCTTCACTTGTTTATTTTATGGTACACTTTCATAATTCACGAATTATAGTGCGACTTTTTATAGTTGCAAACTTGTGATGTATCATACAAATATTTTCCGATTGCCCTTTTATTTGTTTACTCAAAGGATATTTTTAAATATGTTGATTATAATTCAAGGGGCTTGATTTTTATTACTTATTATTTTTGTTTATAGTTAGTGTAAAATATTGAAAATAAAATTGTTTTATTTCTAGCTTTTTTTGTATAGTTAAAAATCTTGTAAATATGTATCCTTTTATATAGGGTGATGGTACAACATTTATACGTCGTAACATGTATTTTTTAGCAATGGTCTTGTCACATACATGTTAAGTATTGATAATGGAACAAAGTGAAAATTGTAAAGTGTTAAAACTCAAAATTTATTTTCACGTAAAGTATAACCTTCTCAAGGAAGAACATCCAAGATAAGTTTTAAGTATGTGTATGTTTATTTTGATACAAAATTTGCTTATTCTGTTACAGCTTGATTCCTAAAAGGAAAGAAGAAAAATTTATTAAAAAATTAATATAATATCAAATATCAATGTATTTCAAACTTGTCATCTATTATATCGAAATTAAAATAGCAAATTTAAAAAAATCAGTTTTAATTTATAATATATACTTGAGGTAAGCGTGATAAAAGTGTGTCAGATGAAACAATTAGCTCCTTTGCATACGTTGCTGTTCGGATCTCATGAATTGAGGTGTTCACACACAAAATTTCCAATGGATTGCATTCCAACTCGCAGTGTTAGATTCTTACAAAACATTGAAATGTATTTAATTTGGAAATTTCAAAGAAGTTAACGCATGAGTATATTATATGGTATCGGCAACTGATAAAATATAAACTTTCGGCAGATGTTTTCATTTTAATGCAAAACCTGGCTAATTTTATTATTTTTAACATTTCTATGTAAATATTGTTTATCGACTCTTAAATAAGAGTCGATAAACAATATATAATTGTTCTTTTAAGCGGACTGATATTCGTATTAAAAATCCAATCATTGGTTTATTTATCTGATATGACGGACCATTTTATGTAGAACCCGCAACGCACACAAAGTAGATTCTACTTTATATCCATTGTTAATCCTTCAATAACGAATTTCTCATGTGAAGAACCAACCACAACAAAACGTCCGACCACTGAGGTAGAATACAATATAACTACTATAAGCATTGTAGCGAGGACAAGCATTGCCGACCACTTTACTCCTTTTTGAGCGAAAGGTAGAAAAAATAGTCCCTGCATTGGTTTGCGTACATTTAAAAACGCATTTCTGGCTATCAAAAATACATTGAATGTTACATATTTAATAATGTTTTTCCATACTTGCTTACAAGAAAAAGAGGATAAAAAGCACCGAAAAAAAGCAGTTTTAAACATTTATGTGACCTCACGTGATACTTCATATCCAAGGACGAATGTTTTCTTAACCTTTCCTCCGAATTGTATGCTTCCACGCGGTACGGTAAAGTATATTGTCGCTCAATGGAAGTTCCCGCTCCAGTGCTTATAGTTATATACGCACGGAAGGAAATCAGTTACAAAATAAATACAATATTTATAAGCGAAATAAATTATATTCTTAATTTATCGCCCATTAGGGGGAACGAAACTTTATTAGCAAGAACTGGAAAGCTGGATAATACGGAGAAGTTGGGGATACAATAATGTGATATAGGCGTCCAATAAAACATACGGTACACCCGTTAATTAACATCCACATTTCAACCTTTAATGGAGATCCCAGAGACTTAAAGATGAACAACTCTTATAATTTTTAATAATAATTATCTCTAAAAAACTTTTGTTAACTAAAAAACGCTTTAAACTTCATAAAATCATACCTGAAAACGTATAACTACTAAAAATATCATTTTAAAAATGTTTTACTTTTTGTAACGTTGTATTTTCTAAGCTTGTGAGACAGGCTTTAACTATGTGACATAAACGGTAAAGAACAAATCCTTTTGATCTAGGATTAACTGAGTTAATTGAGTAAATTTCTCTCGACGAATGCAAGGTGGAAGATATTTACAAAAATTAACGGATTGTACATGTTTTATTCATTTCTCGTATAGGAAAACACGTGGTTATGGAATATATAGTTCAAGTTCAACAGTTATTACAAACTGCGTATTTCATTTGTTTCGAACACAAAGTTTATTGTTTCTGAAATCAATTTAATAAAACTATTACGTGTCAATGCATAAAATATACGCAAGAAAAGAACAGGAAAATGGCTATCAAAAATTTAATATTAGTACACAAATATGTTTTGGATGTGACTAAATCACATTAAAATCTCCATACAAAATATTCTAAACTTTAAAAGTATTGACAATCGAAATCCTTCCAAATGTTTCATCCTAGACTGAACTGTGAATGTTGAAAATAATTATTTTGGTATTTCCGAAACTTCGTGCCGCTACAGTCTTATTTTGATACTCTGTGGAAACCAAGTTCTTTGTAAAGCCTCAGTCTGCCTACTTCGGTTCTAAAATGAAAAAGAAAATATCAACACCATTGGAAAGTTAATGCTACATTACAACACATAAATTAAATGGCTTTTGAAATAAAATAACTATTAAAAATGTTTTGAAATGAAGGTAAAAAAGTAGTCCAAAATAATTTCAACAAGAACATTTTTTCTCCTCGATTGGTTATACTTTTAACCTTGAAAACCTATTAATTAGGTCAATTTATTAAAAAAAAATTGTCATAATTATGATTATTTGTAATTTTCATAAGTAGAATATCAGAAGGCAAATAGTAATATTTACCAACGAAAAACAATAAAAGTTTATAGTACTACTACTAGTAGTATAGTAAGTAAGTATAGAACTTTGATAATTATTTTGGTTGTTAAATTATTAAGTCTTTTAAGAATCCTTATTATAATTGTTGTAATTCTACACCACATCCAGTAGGAAACAAGACTCTTCTGGCGTTTAACATTCACGGAAAAATTTGTTAACTTTACTTACAAATGTGTTTCAAAACTAAAATAATTGTAAAACATATATTCAGCCCGAAGTAAAACTACAATATAAATTCTTTGAATAAGGCAATTTTATATTATATACCATTATAGCACCATGCGATGTTATACATTAGGGTTCGAAATTAGCGGGTGCACCTAACTTTTCTGAAAACCGTCAATAGTATTTGTCAATTTAAAATACTCAGTTATTTAAGAATCCGTTTTCCCAAGGTTTCATTGCCATCTTATTTGTTAAAAAATAATTTGTAAATTTTACTTTCTGATCAGTTAATTTTTTGTGCGCCCAAATAATATTTAGTGCACCTAAGTTTAAAACTTGGATGTACTGGTGCACCTGCTTTAAAATAATGTCGACCCTGTTCTGAATGCGTACGGTTATATAGCTTTAATTGTTACAATCTCGCGATCTTTTACTTTCGCAACTAAGAATATATTTTTTCTTGTTTGTGTATAATTAAACATATTAAACAACACAAATGCTTAAAATGAAAAATATATACATATCCAAGAACAGGAATTTTTTTTAAATATTTTTTTGGAACACTATAATGTCTTATAATTTCAATTTAGAACCATTATTAATTCAATTCATAAAATAAGTTACACGATATAAAAGGCCATATTTTTTAGGCAGTTTGGCTTAAAAGCAATTTTATAATGATTCTTTAGAACATTTATTAATTAACTGTATTTTTCTACTTAATTGTTTCCTGATTCAATGTATTGAGAAAAAAATCTCATATAAACGGCTGAATAACTTACGGCAGACCATCTTCATCCAAGAAGGTATCCCATCCAGGGACCTTCTTTTCCACTAATCGTCTTAGAACATTCATGTCCTTTTCCCCGCTACGGATAAAGTTAAGTACACCATGTTATACTGAGAATTCTAAAATATTGTTTACGTAGTTATTCTAAATATTGTTTATGTATCGGTAATAACAATTAAAACTTGAAAACTTCTTCTTTCGCGATTGGGTTTTGCTGGAAGTGAGATATCTGAATATACGGAGCGTGAATGCTAAAATGTGCCCCGGCAGGATTGGAACTCGCATATAATGACACTCTGATGTGCGGTCGCTTACGGTTCCCGGCCATGATGTTTTATGTGAAAGGGCAATGTTAACATATACAACAAAATTCGAATTTATTTAAATAAAAAACTTATGGGTTAAGGATTTGTTTTTATTCAAAGAATTTTAACTAAATAACAAGTACAATATCAAAGTTTTCGATTTTTTTTTAAGTAAAACTTTTTAATCAAGTATTATTTTTTTCAAGGAACAATTAATTATTTTTAAAAAAAAGTTCTGTCTATCTATATATATAAATGCGAAATCCCTACTCATTCACTCATCACTAATTCTCCAACTTACCGTATACCTATGAAGATGAAATTTGGCAAATTTGTTACTTATACCTTAAATAGGAAAAGTAAGCTATTTTTGTTCAAATCGAACGTATTTAAGGGGTTGTAAAACCCCTTTTTCGATGTTTGTAGCGACGTTAGTTTAGGTATCTGCAGATCTAAAAGACCTAGAGTGCTGAAATTTGGAGCACAGATTCATCTTGGGCTGTAGAGATGCACTACGAAAGGATTTTTAAAAATTCGAACTCGAAATGCCAAAATAACGATTTTTTAGAAACATTCCCATAGGATTAACATGGAGAACATGTAACAATGTAAAATATAAAATTTAAACAATGGAAAATTTTAATATTATGTAATCAGGAGCATTCTGATTGGCTAATGACTAAATATTGCCAAAATATCGCCAAATAAATAAAACCTACGCCAAGTTAATAAAAACATCGCCAAATAAATTAAAATTTCACCGAACGAATAAAAATTTTCGCCAAATGAATCAAATATTGCCAAATGAACTAAAATATGATCATATTTGTAAAAATAACATAAAAATGGCGAAATTAGTGCCAAAAAATTATAAAATATATGTCAAAATGGTGAAAATATGATTGGATAACGGGATATTCCGTCCTGCAACAACTATGAAAATTAAATTTGGCATGGAGCCAAAATTGCTCACTAAGAAAGGATGTTCATTTTCAAAAATTCAAACTCTTAACTGCCAAAAGTAAAAATCCTTGCCACTTATCCACTGACTCGTCACTAATTTTCTAACTTTCTGTATATCCAGGAAGATAAATTTTGACAGAATTGTTACTTATATCTTACATAGAAAAATAATCTATCTGGTAGGTAGAAGCCACTCTGTACCGTAATAATTGGTTCATGAATACTTTGGACCCCACGTGGTTGGAAGGTCAGAGGGAGAGTGTATAAATGGTCAATCTGATTGACGCGGCCTACCTTCCTCTACTCCATGTTATGTCATTTATCCACGAAGGCTGATTTTCCATAGAATTATTGGAGTGGAAGTGTATACTGCCTGTCACCAATGGTGACATTTTCCTTCATGCGGTATAAAGATCAGAGGGTAAAATGGGTTAACAAACGACCTGATCGACGCGACTCACTTTCCTATACCATGGTAGGTCATTTATAGACCATAACACAATTCCCCTGGGAGTAATGTGAACGAAATAGCCTGCAGTTAAGGGCGACATTCCCTTCACGGTCAGCGGCGGAATGGGTTAATAATCGGCTTGATCGATGCGGCCTACCTTTCTTTATATGAAGGTATGCCTATACCAGTAGTTATGTGGCGGAATCGAAAACTGTTGTTATAGACTCTGCCCCCACGTGGTACAAGTGTCAGAAGGGGATTGGGTTTGCGTAAATCTTCTGTAGTAGTGGGTAGGGGATTGATACGATTTTTTTTAAAAAATTGATTTGAAGTTCAATGAAGTAAAAAATATGATTTATTTTTTATTTAAAAAAGTTAAATATTTAAAAAGTGCGGGGACAAAATCTAAAAAAAAGTGCTGGGGAACCATCCCTCCTCGCATATTGATAAGGTTTACCGTACAAAAGAAAAAATATTAAAATCTTGAATTTGGCAAATGAACCTTTTAAAAAAAAATTTTCGTTTTTTTTTTCTTCTTATATTTTCTCCAATTTGTGAAACTTAACAACAACTGTTGACATAGGTGTCTAATAAAACTTTTTCAGATAATTTGTATTAACATTTATAAGAGTTCTTCCCGTTTAAATCTTTGGGATGTTACTAAAGGTTAAAATATGGATGGTGATCAACGGGAGTAATGTATATATATCCACGTTATTGTGTAGACAACTTCATATAAGCAATCTTTCCAGTTCTTGCAGGACCTTGCCAATAAAATTTCGTTTCAAGTTAGTACTTTTAATACTGTAGTTTCCCCTCATGGGTGACAAATTAAGAATATTGTTTATTTCGCTATAAATATTGTATTTGTATCACTTTTGTAATTTATTTCCTTCCCGTGCGTAGAACGGGTATTTCAGCTAGTATATAATATATGCTGAATTATGCCCCGGCTGGGATTCGAACTTTCAATGTATGGCTCCTGTCGAGCGGTTCAATACGTTTAATAAATAGCTTTAAAATTTATTAAAACATGGGTTATGGAAATATACAGTTTAATTTAATTAATTCAAACTAGAGTTACACAAAATGGCTGTTACAGATAGCACCTAGAACGTCAAATTTCACCCACAGTTTTTAGCGGCGTTTAAAAGTTAGAAACTGAACCCTCGCATTGCTTGCAAAACAAGCAGCTTTGTTTCGAAACTAATTGTTCAAGATTGGTGTCGTCTCGGATAAACCGTAGAATAAAATTTGATTTTTTTTTTATTTCAGTAATAAAAACTTTTTATTATAGTAAGAGTAATTTTTCTCTTTGTTTTTAATGAGCTTAATTCCCATGATTAGAATAATATACTAAATAAAAAGGTTCGATTACATATCGTTTTTAAATAAAAATAAGTTAATTTGCAACACAACTTTGAACCAGATGCGAAAAATATTAATTGTCACATTTTGGTTTTTACTTTCCTGCTAAAGTGTGTGTGTGGGAGGGGGGGGGGGGGGGGTCGAAAAAAATTGTACAGACTTTAGGCGGCAAATGTATAAATTCACCACTGTTACAGTTTCGATCAGAAATAATTGTAGTCCTTGGTCAAAAATAAAATGAAGATTCTTGTTGTAACAGAACGTCTGATCAGCGTTCAAAATGTCAAATTCTATGACTGCAATCTCGGCCACCTCATATATTTAAATATATAAACATTTCATTAACAACTTACAATTCTAATGATTGCTTACGAGCCCGAGCACTTTCCATTGAGACGACTTGTGACAGCCATTGTTTCAGTTGTCCTTTTTCGAGAGATCTGGGGGAAAAATGGTAATTAATATTCAAATTTGTGATAATTCTTACAACAATTCTTACTTTTTTTGTGTGTGGGAATTCTTACAAATTTACCTTCAAATATTTCAATGAATGTACTTAATATTTAGGAGATATGTTCGGTTAAAAACGTTCATTTTGTAGATTATAAATAAGATGTACTGGTAAATCCTTACTGTTAAAAGAATCGCGCGCATTCTGGGAAACCAGATTCCTTAATTCAGAAAAGTTAGGTGCATTGTGCATCCGCTAATTTTGAACCCGGTCTTGGTTAATTATTTTTAACCGTGACAAATATATATAATTTTTGAAGGGGAGGAGAGTGCACTTCAAGAATTGGGTCTGTGCGATGCAATTCTTTTCAATACTCTTGTTTAAAAGGTCGCTCACGATTAAATTCCAACAAATATAATGTTTGTAAATTTAAAGATAAAACTATTAAAATATTCGTTATGGTCGAGATTAAATTTTTCTAATACCTTCTAATTTAAATTTTTGTTTTTTGGCTGAAGGAGCAGTGGCGGATATGGCACTTGGGGGGCCCAAGTGAAGGGGTCATACCAAAATGTAAATTTGCATAGAAGAATTATTTTTTTTATGTAATTTTCTCAGTGTTCTATTTATATTTATAGTATTTTTTTTGTTTACTTCGGTTGTGTATGTCCAACCAGGCCGGTAGCTAGTTGGGGGCCAGGGGGGGGGGCGTTGCCCGTCCTATAAAATAAATTGCCCGTCCTAGAAAAACAAATTTCACCCTCCCACCCCAGAACGGTCAAAGAATTCAATTTTCTAGAATTTCAAGCGGAGGAAAAAAAAAATATTTTTCAGAGCTTATATAGGAGGACAAAAGCACACACTTTCCACTGCCCCATTCTCCCCCCCCCCCTCTCTCTCTTCCACTCCACTCATTTTACTTCCAGCATAAACCATTGTAGCAATTGAACTTTGCAAGACAAGTAATTATCAACATGTGGTAGTTGTCGTCAATTCTCGCCTTACGTGTCCGGCGGCAATGGTCTCGCACACCGAACCCTTTGAAAACTAGCGGGGGGTAGTCCGTCTGGTAGGGCATGGGCAGCCGTCCCCTTGCCCTACGGTGAGGAAGTATTCTTCATGTGGGGGGGGGGGGGGGGGGGGAGGCGTCGTTCCTTCGGAAAACAGCAGAATGAAAGCTAATTTTTCTAACGCGCACAACCCCTGAAGCAAAGAAGAACTCGAACTCATTCATTAAGGACATAGATTTTTCACAGTGAAACAGGAAATTCTAAATTGAGTAATCATGTGAAACTCCAAGTCCATCCAACCCCTGCTGCGTTTGTTCTTTTTCTCTATTGGTCAGGCTTGTATGGATTGCAACAAAACTGTCGGGACTTTAAATGATAAAACGATTAAAAGTAGTTACTCAAATGTTTGCTTTCTGCAGATAGGTTGTTGGCGTGTTAGGTTAATAGTTTGTTTACGATAACACGATTGATTTTAAGAGCGCGGATATTAAAAAGCCTTCAACGTTATGGATATACACTTGTATTTTGAATAAAAAACCAAGATTGGACAAGGAAGCGGATGTGTGTAGCGACGAAAATGGTACAAGTGATGTAATGTTACCATGTGTTTCATCTTCGCGAAACTATAATATGGCAGAATTGGTTGTCAAGTTTAATAAGTCAAAAAACAGTATTCCGAAATATGAGCGTTGAAAGTTTACAACTCGCTTTGGCTGTAATATTAAGTGGAATGACAATCAATTCATTTTTGAGCAACCTATTGAATTAGGACCAATACAACCAATTAATAGAGCTTATCAAGCAACGAAAATTACGTAAGTTAATTTTTTGATTTTTGTGTCTTATATCACTTAGCTGTCATTTCACCTAAATATAGATAGAGTAAATATTTAATTTATTTGACATAAATATGAAAGTTGAATAATTTTTAAGCGTTAAATTCAAGAATCTACCTTGTTAAATATGCTAGGTTATTTATAAAATTTTATTTTCAGAAAATTAAGTAAAAAAGCGTTAGAGGTTTCATAGCACCTAGCGATAAACATCATCCGTCAATATATCACTTTTATAAAATGAAAATAATTATTATTTTACGGACTGCTCCACCCCCCCCCCCCCCTCATCCTTTTCCCCTTGCCCTACCTGGAATAGTGTCTGCCCCCCCTGAATATATTGTCTGGCTACAGGCCTGTGTCCAACGCATAAAGAAATAGCACGAACCTCCGTTTACTTTTTCTACATTATTTTAATTGGTTTTTCAAAAACTAATTAAGTTTCAAAGACTTAATTAAGTTTCAAAGACTTAATTAAGTTTCAAAGACTTAATTAAGTTTCAAAGACTTAATTAAGTTTCAAAGACCTAATTAAGTTTAAAAAACTTAATTGAGTTTTGAGTTGAAATGCCTTTAAAATAAGCTACATGGGGTATGATAAACACCATGTTCCTCTGTCAGGCTGATTCATTCCGACACCTATAACTCCGTGACAAATACAGCACTATGGATAAAAATTTGGTCTTGTTAAATAGAAATGCGTGTAAAGTTTTTAAAGAAATCAAAGCAAGTACGGGTCTTGCATGGAGCCCTCGTTGTCACATAGAATATCTTATTCATCTTCCTTCAACAGATGAGGTCCGTTGGCGACCAATCCTTATTTCTATAATCTGCTGAAATGACGTTTCACGGATCTATTGGCCGTGCTCTGAGATAGCCATACACGATTTTTGTTAAATAAAAAAAATGCTTTTGTTTAAATAGCATTAAGATGTTAAACTCACGTCATTTTCGCTAGAATTTCGGCAAAGATTGGCACCGGTCTACTGGATGGAGGTAACAACGCCCACAGTGCTTCCAAATCTGGAGGTAAAGACGTGAATTTATTTACATTATTTAAATAAAATGTTTACATTTCATAAATTCAATTTTACATTTCATAAATAAAATGTTTACATTTCATAAATAAAATGTTTACATTTCATAAATAAAATGTTTACATTTCATAAATAAAATGTTCACATTTCATAAATAAAATGTTTACATTTCATAAATAAAATATTCACATTTCATAAATAAAATGTTTACATTTCATAAATAAAATGTTTACATTTCATAAATAAAATGTTTACATTTCATAAATAAAATGTTTACATTTAATAAATTCAATTATTTAAGTCACATAAATTCCATTATTACATTTACATTACTGGTATAATAATTAGAAAGAGCAATGAAAAATGAGGAGAGAGAAAAAATCACTTAAGAGCACAAAAATCTTATTTCTTCTTTAAAATTATTATCAAACATATCCAATTGAACTTAAATTTCTATTTGTTACGACTTATTTTAAAAAATTGGGTTTCGTATTACAAATTTAAAATAGTCACATACAGTATACTGAATAATTTGTGGAAATGTTTTCGAGTTGAAATTTTACCATCAATTTGTAAATGAAACTTTTGTGAAACTTGATAATCATATAATTTTTTTATTTTTTTGCCTTAATCGGTAATTGTATTTTTTCTTTTCTTAATTTAGCAGTGTAGGGGATGTAGGAAAATTAAAATGTTTTATTTTTATAAAACTATACATTTTATTAGGGTTTAATTTTTTTTTAATTTTAAACAGATTTGCAGTTTATATCAGTGGGATTATATCTCAAGACCTGTTGTAACATTCTTTGTAGTAATAACACTGCAGCTCGGCAATGCCCAGGGGGCACTGCTGCACAACCACAATACACTCTTGTACCGATCACACAACCACGGCCGAAGTAGATTGTGTGCAGTTCGACACAATGGAATATAATTGTGCTTGAATCGCTGCCGGCTAGAGAGCCGTACTATCAACAATAAATAGGATTACAAAGTCAAGTAGGGTGTAGTTCGCAAATAGATAGGATACAACCCTGTATAATATATCTTTTGTCGTTATATCTTTTATCGTTATATCATTTTAATAAATAATGACATAGAATTAATAACCACTTTTTTTATGTACCTTCTACAGTTTAAAGCACGACATTAAAAACTTCGCAAGTCGCAACAAAAACGTGATTTTCTCAATCATTATAAATTTTTAATTTACAGTATTTAAAAAATATGCAATACCAATTACCATTCACTGTTGGTTCAAAGTCATCTTCGCAGGAGACGGCCATGAAAAGCACTGTTAACAGTATGAATTTAATCATTGTTATTTCTCTCAATGTAACCTGAAATAAGGATTCCGTTTTAAAAATAATCAAGTTACTAGAAATATATTCCAGGTGCGCCTGAAACTAGTCACCGGGAAAATATTCCAATTTTTACCCACCGTTCACAGTATACAAAGATAAAAAAAACCGTGTACACACAGTCGCACTGTACAGTAAAATTTGTTTCGCGAGTACTTCCTTCGAGTGATTACTCGGCCTCCGCCTTCTTGCGTCTTTGGTAAGCAAGAAATATATCAGCATTTGCCAGATATATACACTGTTAAAAATTTAGAGCAACCTTGCACGACAGTTTGGTACCCATTTAGCTGTAACCATTATTTGGTGCTTAGTTTCAACCATTTTATGGTGCTACTACGGATACTATTTTATGGTGAAACGTTGAACCAAAATTCGTGTTTTCGCTATCCCATATTATGGTGAAACTTGGTATAATTTGTTGGATGTTCTGGACGATTTTCTAGTATTTATGTAGCGAAGCTGGCAAACCTCCGATCGCAAGATCACTACTTTTTTAATTTTTTTGTCAAGTCCAGCGCACAGACTCGAACTAGCAATCCTCTGATAACCAGCTGAACGCCTTTATCCACTGAGCAACCGAGCCCCTAATGTCAGAGGATTGAGCGGATTTCCCGGTTTGTAGATTCAACGAAGGTTTCGTTTGCAGTTCAGAAGATTGCCCGATTTTTTTGGTAAAAGCTGCGCTATTCTCGGTCAAGGATTTTTGGTTCAATCTAGATTGCATCATAATATGGTATAAGTTGCTGCAGAGCACCAATACATGGTGCAACGTAAAACTGCAATTTGTAACAGTGTAGACTTCTTAATAGAATTTTCTAATTTAGTTCGTCTTGAACTTCTCTTTCAACCTGTTTAAATTCTCTACGCCTCAAATGACGCAGCTGAACTTCCTCTACACGATTGTAAGTCACTTACCTCCATAAGCTGATTCTATTTAAATTATAATTAAGAAACACATCTTACAATTCATTATTCTCATTGATTATTATAAGGCATTATAAACTTAGACCACATTAAAAAATATTAAATACTATAGTTTATTTGATTTAAAGAAAATCTCACCCTCGTTATCGAATCTCTTCAAAAGGTAATCTAAATTGAAAATGATTTATCATATCTTATATATTATACATTTCACTTTCTTCTTCTTTATTTTTAGAATTGAGAATGAATTGGTATAAGGCGCAAGCTGCCAATATGTCTATTTTTTTTTATGAAATAGTGTCAGGTGTATGACATCAGTTTGATTCACAAAGACCCGAGAAATGATACAGAGTGACATACCATAGAAACCTGTTGCACTCTTGCGATGAAATGTCAACGAATCCTGTTGCACTCTTTACATTTATTCTTTAGAATGACATCAATGAATTATATCATAGCCATATCGAATATGCATGACTTTTTTTTTTAAATATTTTCTTTGAACTGAAATAATGACTAAGAATGTATAACTTGAAAAGCAATTTCTAAATTATTAATTCGAAAAGTTGATGATTTATTACGTCGCACTGTTCCATTCTTCTATAACCCCTCTTCCACCATATCACGTTAGCTTCCCCCCTTTTCCCTCATGTCACGCATTGTCGCATTAGCCCCCCCCCTTTTCCCTCGTGTCACGCATTATCACGTTAGCCTCCCCCTCTTCCCCCATGTCACGCATTGTCACGTTAGCCTTCCCACTCTTCCCTCATGTCACGCATTGTCACGTTAGCCCCCCCTCTTCCCCGTGTCACGCATTGTCACGTTAGCATCCCCCTTCTTCCCCCGTGTCACGCATTGTCACGTTAGCCTCCCCCTCTTCCCCAATGTCACGCATTGTCACGTTAGCCTCCCCACTCTTCCCCCATGTCACGCACTGTCACGTTAGCCTCCCCCCTCTTCCCCCATGTCACGCACTGTCACGTTAGCCTCCCCCCTCTTCCCCCGTGTAAAGCATTGTCACGTTTGCCTCCCCTTCTTCCCTTGTGTCACGCATTGTCACGTTAGCCTCCCCTCTTCCCCCGCGTCACGCATTGTCATGTTAGCCTCCCCCCTCTTCCCCCGTGTCACGTTAGCCTTCCCCCTCTTTCCCCATGTCACGCATTATCACGTTATCCTTCCCCCTCTTTCCCATTGTCACGTTAGCCTCCCCCCTCTTCCCCCGTGTCACGCATTGCCACGTTAGCATCCCCCTCTTCCCCAATGTCACGCATTGTCACGTTAGCCTCCCCCCTCTTTCCCCATGTCACGTCCCGATAAACTTTTGCAGTTAAAAATCATCATTAAAACTTTCATTCTGTGTATTTTTATCAAACTTCTTATTAGAAAGATTAGAATTTTTATTAAAAGTTATGCTGTCAAAGTTTGTGTAACAAATTTCAGCACTTTTTCTACAAAGTTTTGTTAAGTCCATCAAAGACAGAAGCTTCCCCATGTTACGCGTGACAGACCTCCTTTCCCCTAATATATGATTCAGGCCTTTCCTTTGTTATCACTTTGTAATCACTTTGTAATCATCTTGTGTGAAATTAGGATTGGTGCACCTTTTAATTTTCCACAGGAACTTACGAATAAGTTTGCATGAAACTTATCAATACGTTTTTCAAATTTTTTAAAAGCCAATTGAACTTTCTATAACAACAAAAAAATGTAGTCACAACTGTTAAATGTGGCTACATTTCATTTGCGTGGAATATTTATTAAAAATAACTTTGTTACGTACGTAAAAGTCGGCATTTTTTTTATTTTGTGTTAAAGTGAAAATTAAAAATTAAATTAAAATCTTATTAAATGAGACTAAAATAATGTCAGTCTTGTTACTTGTCCTTGAAACCTGGAGTTATAGTATCGGAATGGATCACTCTAAAAACAGTAATAGGATATTTCTAGCCTTATACCTCATGTAGCTAATTTTAAAGAAGCTTCACGTCAAAAATAAAAGTAAAATCATTTTAGATGTAACCTTATCATTTTGAATTTTTTTCTATGATGAGCGCGGGGTTCTGTGCGGTGGTAAGCGTCGCACATCCCTAGGAGGGGCCCTGTATATGAACAGAAACGGTCTCTTACCTTAAGGGGGTCCGATACCTTCGACATTTTTTTCTTTATTTTTATACTTGTACAATCCAATTTTTTTTCTCTTTCTAAATATGCATAAAAAACCATTTTAAGACGCTCAATTTTTTTTTTAAATTGCACATTTATTTTTAAATTAAAATTTTAGTAATTTTTTTAACAATTTTAAAATTCCTACTCCTTTTTTGTTGTTCAATATTTTGAAGCAATTTTTTTTTATTTAAGATCTTGAATAATATGTAAATAGATGTATGCATTCAAATTTTGATTCAGATACATCACTTTAAAAAAATAAAATATATTAGAAATTTTTGAAAAAAAATTGACGAGAAAAAATAAAATTCCATTTTAAGTGGTTTTAAAAAACAAATTATGGTAAAAAAAGGAAATCTGAATGCATACATCTATTTAAAATATATTTATCTTGCTATACACACAAAAATTATGATTTTAAGTATAATAGTAAAAAAGCCTTAGCATTTTTAGTGTTCATTAAATTTCAAAACCACGAACAGAGATATTTGCTTTTAAAGTTTACATATGATACAACTATGTTATAGGAACACATCATTAAAACATTCATAACTAAAAAAGTAATAGGAATTTTTTGAAACAGTTTTTTGTGAGTTATTAAGATAAGTTTGAATATTATTTTTTAAATATAAAAAAAAAATGACTTTTTTTGCGAATTTTGGGTATCGGACCCCCTTAAACAACATATATTATTTTCAAAAACATATAACGTTACGACGATCAATTTTGCCATACAAATTACAACTGCCATGGAACGTGACAGCCAGCTGCATATTCCAATAAAGTTTAAGAGTGTGGTAAATTTCTCGATTTTTTTTTTAGTTTTAATTTTTTTTTCTGACAATTAAATTGCTTTACGATTGGTATAAAAGTAATTTGTTGGGGAGATGTATTTAAATTATGTCTAAATATTTTTTGGACAAGTTCTGGACTTCAAACGTTTTTTACTCTAAATGGAAAATAATAATGAAATATGCCTTTTTTTTTAATATTTGCTTGTTAAAATTTCAGTGTCGTTTATCGTACAGTTTCACCACTTTTTGACAGCCAAATCCATTAAAAAAAATATTGGTATGGAGAACCAAGATATTTCAGAAACGGGAAACTAGCTTATCACCAAATCTGTAATGTTAAGGTCATGGAATTTAAAATAAACTTAAATAAGGAATCATCAAACGTTGAGTTAAATAGATGTGTAGCGAAGTGCGGTCTACCGAAATGAACCCAGAATTTCCCATATGAGACTTAATGATCTACCGGTCGAGCTAAAAGTAACACTCCAAGCTCGAACATGCATCAGATATGAATTGACCACAACGCAGTCATGTAGGCATAGATTTTTCACGGAGAGGTTTTGTGACTGAGTAACGGATTTCTTAATTACCTTATTCCCCCCATCCCTCACCCAGAATCAATATTTGAGCTGGTACCCCAATTGATCCTTCATACACCGGATGTTATTGAACAACAACGGATTTAACGGGCACAGCCTCCCTTTGGACAGTGGATATATTTGTTTGTTGTGTGAACGATTCTGACAAATCGATTATCAGATTGCTACTGGAGATCGAATCTGGGCCTATGGATTACTGAGTTGAACGCCCTCATTGTTCGGGGCCGCCACCAATAGCTGATTGCTAAATTGTTGATATGTACTGCTTTGAATTTAACCTGTTCTTTCTCCCCCTTTTACAGTAAAGAACGCGACTCTCCCATTTTTACAATTTCCTTCAAACCTCATTTGAATATATGGTAGTGCATTTGCTGCTTATTTGCTCAGATATTCGTTAAACTAGTGGGTGAATGTAGTTCAATTGTGCAGCCTGTGTAATACAAATATTTGTCCAAGTCAATCGTGATGTAGCTCATTGCGAAACGGATGATGTGGAACTACAGGTGTTACCTTCATCGCCTTTTCGAAGCTTAATATTTATAATTTAGGGTGTTTCCTTCATGATGTTCAAAGACTCATCAGTATTAGCCTGCTAGGAGAGAGGTATCCCTTCATTATCTTTGACATTAGCCAATTATATAGTTCTAACAACGTTGAAACAACCAAACCAAACCTGAAGTAAATATTACTTTTATCACACGCATTTAAAATGCAATTTTTGACTGTGACTGTAACTCGTGTACTATGGCGACAAAACGTAAGTTGTTTATTTTCTTTTTGAAATTTAATTTTATTCTTCGATTATCAATCAACATTTTATTATTTACCGTACAAGGCAAAAAAGCTTTATTTTCTGTGACTGACATGATGCAATTTTTAGGTAGCGTTTTTTTTTTTAGCGAAATCACTGTTCTTAAAATTCGAATCTGACCGTCACAATATTTATGTTTATTATCTTTTATAAATCAGTAGTCTCAGACTGTTTTTTTTGTAATTCCTAAAGTACTTTAGGAATGTATTTGTCTTTTTACTTGTTTTTCTCGATTATTGATCTGTCTCTTCAGCTTCAAGATCTTTGATAAAATAAAAACCTTGACAAGACCTTCATCTTCATTTGCAGGATTAACCTCTGTGACTTACATAATGCAAGCAGCGTTTAAATTTTAAAGGATTTAGTAATCTTTTTGATGTTTAACTCTCATCAAAAATCCATTTGTGTACTTCATAAACATTTCCACATAAAAGAAATAAGTAAATGATATTTTGCCGGGCCGTTTATTTATGCATTGTAATTTTTGTCTCAAAAATTTATATTTTCTGTATATTTCTCAAATAAAATGTTTGCCTGTTTTATTAAAATATACTCTACCACCTACCTGATTTTTCACCAAATCTAGTTACTATTTTCATCAACCCTGCACGGGGGAAATGGAGGTGTTCTTTGATTGCCAATTAAATAATTTTTTTGTTGCATGTTAGTTTTATGAATATTATTATTTTTAGAAAAGTCACCAGGAAGGAACTGTACAATGCATTTTATTCATATCCCTAAAAATTGCAAACTTGTTTGTATCTCTCTTAAATTATATAATAAAGAAATTAACATTTGGATATCCTATATTAAAGTGAAAAAATCAGGGGCTTAGATGAAGTTGTACAAATTATTTACAGAATTGTATCTTTGTATGCAACAGTAGACCAAAACTATATTCATTAGCTTAAAAATTAGAAATATGACTACACAATGACTCATTTAATAGTGAAAATCTATGGGCATTTAAAGACAGTTTAGTTTGAAAAATCCCATGAATTTTCTTCTTCATTTCTGTGTACACTGTGTAGGATTAAATTTTGTAAAAAAAAAAATTTTCAAAATAGAATTATTCCAATGTTATAATTTTTTTTAAATTTTCTTATTAATTTTTAGCTTTTATATATAAGTAGATGAAGGTAAATGACATGGAAATTTTCATAGTGGAATATCATTGCCTTTATAAAACAAACATATTTAAGCAATAAAAATCATGTAATTTCCTTTAAAAAAATCATAATAAAATAAAAATTAAGCTATCAGAGTATTTTTACAAAACAAACTCTTTAACACTTTTGAAAAAAATAGAGATTTTCTCTTGAACGCTGAATGTAGGATAATACTACTATTGCTGAAATGTAATGAAATACAATACATTGATTATAGATTTTAGTAACCGATTAGTGTAAGATTTCGATATAAAGCATCTGCTAAATTTTAAAGTCCTTGTTATTCTCATTACGCTTTGAAATTTGGTAATGTAATATTTTTTTTGTCCAATTTCTAAAAGATTTCTTGTATTGTTTATTATTTCTAGTTTTGCTTAATGGGTCTTTCAGTAGACTGACCTTTTCAAGGACCATAACAAATACTTGTGTGGTAGCCCAGAATGCAGTTAGCGACTCCTCCTCTGCAGATGTCCCTGTTAAACGGAAACCCTATTCCCCTTTTCAGAATACAACTGGTAAAGTAGAATATGCACTGGCTCGGGCGGATGATTTGTTGAATTGGGCAAGAAAGGTTTGCAATAGTTTTTGCTAAATTCCTATTTAATGTGTATTCTTTACTTGTTTTCATTTGTTTTTGGGATTTTTGCAAATAAAAAAAAGGCAAGTATCTATGTGCTTTTAGTATGTAAGGCGTAATCTGGAATTCTCCTTAAATTTTGGGTGAACTTCTTGTTATGTAGGCTTGCATGCTGTCAAGTTAGGAAAAAAAAATCAGCATTTTGATGTGACAATATATGAGTGGCTAAGTTATATTAAATTTAAAACCAAACTAATTATTTTAACTTTCTATATTTATTAACTTGCACATGCTCTATACATTTTATTCGTTTTGGAGGGACTTGATAGGATATTCGCTCAATACTAAATGCCCCAACTATTATTTAACTACTTATAATTGCATAAAAATACCTGTTCATAATTTTTTTTATTATTGCACTGCGACTATGCTAACTTCTGTAATAATTTCTTTTCAACTCTGTTTTTGAGATACATAGTAAACTTCAATATGCAATATTATTGCAGTTTTTGAATATTTTTTAAGAAATTGTTGTACAAATAGTTTTTAAAATAATGCTAGTGCAATATTCTTTAATAAAATATATATTTTATGACCTGCCAAAATATTTTTAAAGCTTATCTGAATGCTCAAAACAAGGATGTACATTTGATAACATATATATATTTTACTTTTAACCCCCTAATGGCCATAGACATGATATCATGCCCAGGGATCTCCGTTTATTTTTTAGCGAAGTACCCGACTTTTAAATTCATAAAAATACTCCATTAAAAAAAACTTAAGGGTTTGAGGTACAATTTGCAAACTATCTCTATACAATTAATTAAAAATAAATAAATATAGCTTATCCAGGATAATTTATTAATATTCCAACCAGTGGAGACAACCTTATAATTGCGAAAATTGTATGATCGTTAGTGGGCTGAATGAATTGCTTAGTTTTCTTAAACTTTTATTTTCTGATTGTGCCTTTTAGTCTTCGAGAATACTTTTAAGGCATATTGCCAAATTTCCTACAGTAATGATTCTCTATTATAAGTAATTAGTTCTAATTTATATCCATTAAAATTGCATGATATTAAAATGTTATTTATAACTTGTGCTTATCTAAAGAAAATTCATTGCATCAGAAAAAAAAAACACAAATAAAAAAAAATATTCTTGTTTTGTGGTTATATTGCATGTCTATGATTATATATTTCCCTGCTGTTCACATCCTGATAACATGTGATGACATTTTGTATGAGACTACACAATAAAGCCACTCATGTGTTTGTCTAACATTCAATATTTAACCTTTTCTATAGAATGCTATATGTGAATTTTATGTCTATTAACCAAAAAAAATTATCTCTTAATAAATCTGACCTTGTAAGTTTAAACAGTAACTGTAATCTTTTTTAATATATAACATTTTAATTTGCCTGCCGAGGTTGCATGAATTTGTTGCTGTTATCATAACTTAATTTGTAACTCAATAAACTTTTACATATGTGAATTATATATTTTTAAGGCATAAAAATAGCTTGAAATAGATTCGGATCAATTGAAACAGTAATAAATGTTACCTTTTTAACTTATAATATTTGAAATTGTATACTTAATATGTAAACAAATGTGTAGCTTTTTGACATACCAACATGAAACTACAAGTTTTCATTTAGTTTCAACATTATATTTTCAATACTTTCAGAAAATAAATTTTTCATTAAAAAGTGATGCGTTTTTGATCAATTACAGTTAATATTGCAATAAAATTACGCACACAGGCTGTTGACAATGGTTCGGAATCCTCTATTAAAAACATACCTTTGATCCTGTGATGGAGCTAAAAGACTTAAGTCGTCCATGGATTTCCAGTTTTTCTAGCAGTACATATAAACTTTAAATTCATAAAAATATTCGATGTCGAAATATTTTCCAAATCAAAAGAGTTGGGATGTTTTTTGGGGGCTATATCTATTAAAATATTAAATACTATAAAGTAAACTATTCTATTTGGCAGAGTAAGTAACGTTACAATGTTGAAATTTTCCTAAACTTGTTTTGCTCATGCTTGACCGTTCAAGGGGCCCTGACCATTTAGCTAGTTATGCATTAATAAAAAGGCCCTAAAAGGGAGAAAGCTGTAAAATGCTTCTTTGTTAATGATTTTAAGACGAAACGGTGAAGAGACATTTAACTCCCATTTAAAGACTGTATTTACTAACATATCTTCTGATTAATGCAGTTTATTCACATAAATTTATTTCAATAACTCTACATCTATATTTGTTATGCAGTAGTTGTGTGCGAAGATACTCAGAATTTCATGGTCTGTGATTAGAATTCTTTGTTGTTCACATCCTGATAGCATGTGTTGATAAATATTTTATGAGACTGCATGACCATAACTGCATGAAATTTTGACAAGAAAAATCTCATAACTTTTCATGACTTCTATATTAATTGCATGTTTGATGTGTAAGAATGTCTGATTGTTAAGACTAACAATGATAATTATTTAACATGTCTACTTTAACATATATTATTATTCCATCTGAATATCCACATTTAATTCACTAGTATAGTTTTTAGTAAATCTGTAGGGCTTAGAATTATTAATATACTTTTAAATAAAATATCTATCACAATTTGTTTAGCAATTTTTCATTGATCATTGACAAATGTCGATTCAATTACTGTGACAATGTAATTTTTTATTTGAAATTAGTCTTACAAATATACATTGCACAATATTATGTATAGAGTTGTCAAACTAACCAGGAAAAGTGGGGCATGCATGAAAGTGCAGGAAAAAATGTAAATTTCCATATATAAATATATATTGATTATTTAATTTTCTATGTTAAAATATTATGTTTTTAAATGGTACTTTCTTGAGTTTTGATATTTTTATAGGTTATTATGTACGGGTTCTTTATAAGTTTCACTATTAATTTGTGGAAATATTAGTTACTTTTGCCTATAATGTTTAGTCTGGACATATTTTAAACTTTCTGTGATAAATCAGGAAATTTTTATATTGATATTGAATTGCAATCCTGTGTTTAACTACTATTTAATAGTTTAAGTATCTATAAATTATTTTCCTGTTTAGTATTGCATGAAGTGAATATAGTAATTCAAGAAGATAAATTAATATGCTCATAATAAATTTGACTATTTTACCTATATTTCTTTTTAAAAAATATAATTTTACCTTGAACATACTTTGGTTACACACAGGTAGTAAAGAAATTAATAGTAAAATATATACATTTTAATAAATTTTTTTATTTATTCCGATTTTTTTTAACCACCTAATGAATGCAAACATGTTTATCCGTTCTAGTATCCAGTTTTTTCACGTAATATAAAAGTTGATGATAAATCTTTTTTTTTAAATAATTTTCAGATTTAAAGCATTAGAAGTACTTTTGAAAACCTTCTCTACTGATATAATTTAAAAAATATATTTTTGTAAAAAAGGAATGTGTTGGAAATATAAATTAAACTTTCCTGCAGTGAAAACAGATCTACAGATTCTAAATTTGCTTATCCGCCAGAGGGTTAAATATTGAAACTAACAACTCAATCCATACAAAACTGGGCAGCATCGACATAAAAAGTTTCCTGAACAGTTTTAATGTCGAGTGTTGAATGTCATTAATTACTATTTTGAAATAAATTAAATATTTCATTTAAAGAAATCTATCATGGTTCGCACAGTCCTTAAAAGTCCTTAAGAACTACTTAATTTAGGTAGGTCCTTAATTAAGGGCCCTTAAAGTCCGTAATTTTCGACTTGGGTCCTTAATTTTTGTCAAAAAAGTTTTTTTACTAATTCACAGGGGTGGTATTTTTCCGTGTCTTATCCGAAATTCCGAGTTTTTTAAAATTTTCGAACTCACAATTCTGGGTGCATTAAAAATATTGGAATGTAGAATTCCAAATTTTACGTTGATCGTGTCCACACTTTTGACCGTTTTACGTAAGTATAAATCGGCAAGGAGAGAAAGGCCTGAATAGACGTATTTAGTGTAAAAAAAAAAAGAGCAAATTTTTTATCTCTTTTGTTCGATATTTTAGTCAATGGTATTTCATTATCATACACGACGCTTCATCATTACAAAATCTCGGTTCGTTTGTTGTTTTGTGAAGAATCGAAACTCATTCAAGAAAAACAAGGAAATTCATAAGAATGTAGCATCTTTAAGGGATGGGAATCTGCGTCAGAGTTTGCCGGAAGTGGTATCCTGCGCCAAATTGATACAAACCCCACTGGCATACGATTATGTGCCAAACAATGTGCTATTCTCTGCTAGCGGCGCCAAAAAATACAAGAGGTCCTAAGAATTATCGAGAGGTCCTTAAGAACTACTTAATTTTTACTTTTAAAAATCTGTATGAACCATGTCTATGTATTTTTGACACATATTATCTGCTACATGCACATTGGAATATGTTTCCTGACCCCCAATCTTTTTCAGAATTCCATATGGCCCATGACGTTTGGCCTCGCCTGCTGTGCTGTGGAGATGATGCACATGGCCGCACCTCGCTATGACATGGACAGGTTTGGTGTTGTGTTTAGAGCTAGTCCCAGGCAGTCAGATGTGATAATTGTTGCAGGAACGCTGACAAACAAAATGGCCCCTGCTCTTAGGAAGGTAGACACAGTCTCATTTCCCTACAATGTTGTTTATTGTCTAATTAATGTCAAATCACCTTTGCTGTAGAATAAGAAATTGTTGCGCTATGCTTTTAATGCAGCATTCTATCAAACAATAGTGGATATGTTTTGTTTATGATTATTAATATTTTTTTTCCTGATACCTAATCATTTTATCAAAACTTTAGTACCATGTTTCTTCAGTTTTTTTTTAAATGTGTCTCCTGATTTTATTAAAATAATTTGGCGCTGTGAGGTTAATTTATTGTAAGATACATATTTCGAAATAATCTTTTTAAAATTAAAAAAAAAATTATGTTTTTGAAATTAGTCGATCACAAATCCAAATTTAAATAATATATTTCAGAATGGGTATTTGCAGTAGCATTAGCATTTGGAATTTAATTTCAATTATGTGATATGAGAAAAATGTTTAGTGATGATAATTTTTCGAAGGAAAAAAAATCACCCAGTTGTTTATGAAATGTGCTTGAAAGTCTACACTTTTTATATTCTACATTACATTATCTTTTTGCTATTTAAATGTTGTTGATAGTTTTGTTTTTAGCAATATATGCTGTAATTTATGAAGATGAATTTTAGTGTATGAATGTTGGATTTTTCATATATAATTATTGTATTTTCAAAGTGTTCTAATTTTTTTAGACATGTTTTACTTTAATATTTTTCATATTCTATATCTGATAGTTTGTCATACTTGTTAGAAAACTGATCCCTTTTGATTGATTTTTCGCAATCATGGGAGGTTCTTGCTAGTATGTAGTTCTTATTACTAATTTAGTTCTTACTAGTATCCACTTTATGAGGTATGTTTTCATTATAAGGTGAAAGAGATATAATTAAAGGCGTATAAAATGTTGCTTGGAAGGAATTGGTTTTCTCTTTCTTGTATAATATTTCATTATTTTTAGAAAATCATTTTTACTCAGCCTTTTGAATCTTTCCAATCGCAATTTCTATCTTTCTCTGTTGCAAATGTATTTCATAACACTCTGCTTCTTGTGTTTTCTGTTTATCTCAAGATTCGAACAATATTTAAGCTCTTTAAAATTGTTATTTCAATTTATACTCTGAAGTAGTACTTAAAACTAAATATTTTCCTAATTAGGATCCTTAAAAATTCACTAAGCTCTTCCATAGGGTCTATGAAAGCCTTATTACAAGCATTGAAAAGGTTATTTAAAATATACTCTTATTGTATTTTTTACTTTAATATAGAAATTTATCTTTTAAGGCAAATATGATTAATCTTATTAAACAAAACCACCTTTATTGTTTGGAACATTTAAGAACTAAAAATTATTTATTAAAAACCAATTAATTTTTTAAGTAAATGAATACTTATAGAATTTAAAAAAAAGAAAGTCACCTATTTACATGTTATTTATTTTGTATCATTATGTAAAAAATATGGTTAATGCTTTCAGAATTTTTTCTTTTACCTGTTTAAAAATAAGTATGGACCAGTTAGATTAAGAAGCACTGCAGTATGAAAATGGAGTTCGTACGGATCTTAAAAGTTCCATACGAACTCCATTTTCATACTGCAGACAACGAAATCCTTGTTTTTGTTCCATGTTTATAAGCTCCCTTATACAGTACTTAGAACTCCTTTTTTTTGTTCAAAAAGGTCATTAGAAACTTTCAAGTCACAGATAAATCTTAAAAGTTCAAAACGACTTTATGATTAAATGATGATTATTTAAATCATTTATCAATCAAGTAATTGATTTATAAAATAATTACCATTTAACTAAAACTCTATTAAGAATGATTGATTTTGATGTGAATTAAACACAATTTTGTACCTGAGTAAAAGAACCACAACTTCTTTACACCCAACAGCTTTTAGTTGATTGCACCTATTTTCCTCTTTTACATTAATTTAATTTATTTTTTTTACTTAGAAGCCTATTTGTAACTTTAGAGCTAACCTTTTATTTCAAATGTATGTCAGTTGTTTGCATTAAAAAATAAGGTCCTTATAAATTGCTTTTAATATCCTTTGAAACTCTTTAATTTTATTTTTGGAAAATGTATACGAACCCTGGAAAAAGAAATTTCCAAAATATTTGTTGGGTAATTATTAGTTCATATATCAATACTTAAGGTGATTAAAGTATGAATAAAATATTGATAAACTAGACATAAATAAAAATATAGGGCTCAGAGTGCTGAGTATTAAAAAAAAATCTTTGTTAAGCTAGAATCTAAACTATATATTAAATAATTATATTAATTATTTTCATACTTGTAACAATTCCCAGTAAAGCTAATGTTGCTGTCCCTGAAATATATTATTTAATATAACTCAATAGAGTGTGCAAACTTAAACTAATGGAAGAAATTTTATTTTTAAGTTAAGTTCTCTATTATCCCTTATTTTAAACTCAATTTAATTTTTTAAATATAATAGTAATGATTGGTGAAGTGCTAGAAACTATGCGTTGAAAACTACTTCTGTTTTCAAAGCTTTTAAATTCAATGTCATTCATTTCCAAGTATTTTGTTATATTAACCTTTTATTCTCTTTAGATTTATGACCAGATGGCTGAGCCTCGCTGGGTGATCTCTATGGGGAGCTGTGCCAATGGAGGTGGTTATTACCACTACTCGTACTCAGTAGTGAGGGGCTGTGACCGCATTATACCTGTTGATATTTATGTACCAGGTAAGATATTAATACTCGGGGACATAACGATTAAAAGTAGGGATGAATCGGATAGTGTTTTTGTCGGATATCCGGCCCACATTACAAACTGGATACCAGTTATCCAAACTGAATTTTTCCGGATATCCGTCATTTTTTTTTATGAAAAGATTTTCTCTTATCTGTTCTTTAATAAACTGTTCATACTGATTTTGAAACGGTCGGAGCTGTACTATAAGGTGCGTTTAAAAATGTAATTTTGAAATATTTCCAGATTGCTGATCTAAATTGAGCTATATTTAAATGCTAAAACTAGCTCTTACTAGACTGGAGAATAAAACAATTTGTAATATATAATGAACAGAGATGTAGCTATGCACTCTACACACCACCACCCATGTGGATTGTTCAAACTCGAAGGTACTCCAAGATAGCTAGTGGCTGGTTCCGAATGTCTGCAGCATATCTTCCTTACTATCTGTTTTCTGTGACCCACCGTGTCTGAAACACATCTGGTCAGGTTTTAATGAGAAAGTTATCACTTCACTCCTTACCCATCTGAATACCCCGAGAAAAATTCAAGGACGAATCTGCAGACTACATTTGTAATATTTTCAGGAAAATGCTTAAATCGAGAACAAAAGATAATTAACAATTAATTAAGATAAGCCACAAAAAAAGTCTGTGGCGATTTATTCATCCTGATATCCGGCATGGTAATTGGATATCTGGTACTTTGCTTCCGGATATTAGATAATTACCGGATAGTAAAAAATCAGCTGGATACCAGATATCCGTTTCATTCCTAAATAAAGATGCATGTGTGTTTGTTCCTTGTAGAAATCGTCATTTTCTAAATAGAGATTCCTGAAACATTGTACATATAGGTTTTATTATTACTTTTTTAACGTCCAAATTTTTAAGAATAAGGCATTATAGTAAAAATTAAAATAATTATTTACCCTATTAAACTTTCATTGCAAATGAGTAATATTTTTGTTGTAAAACATCGTAATTGGTTGCATGAAGCAAAGCTGTCAGTTATGCTATTGTAAATAACACAGTAGCTGTAGTTATCAGTAACCACCAGTTATTGAAATCGGAATGTAGTCATGTGAATTTGGAGCTTTTCTACTGAATTTGTAAGCCACTGTGACTTGCATTCAGATATATAATTTATGACTTAATGTTTATAAATTAAAAATTGCATTTTTATATAATGGATCATCAAAATTAAACTCGCTAGTATTTTGCAATTCAGGTTGAAATGGATTACCAAAATACTACAAATATAGTATACCAAACGTTCTTTCGTTGTTTTTAAAAATTGAGCTCTTCCAAATGTGTTTTCTGTTTTAATGAATTCGTATCTTCCTAAAATATTTTTATTGTTTATTTTTAAGTGACATATATTTTTATTAATATGCTTCAAAACGGTCGGTGCTATGAGTAATCCAAATTCTAATGCCTACGACTAATTATAAACTTTTTTAATATATGGGATCTGTTTTATAATTTACTACAAACTGTTATAATTCCATTTAAACTTTAATATCTAACAAATATCTTTTGTAATAAATATTTAACAATTAGGTTGGTTCGTTCTTATTAAAAAAAAAAAGTTACAAAAATTAAAAATTTTATGGGTTCTATGGCATTTTTTTTTGAATGATTATGCTTGTGGGCTTCATTATTTTTAATTAAAAAAAACCTGAAGTTTATCAATAATGTATGATTTGTTATTTTGCAACTTATAGTCGTGACACAGTTTATAAATTGCAGAGGAGTGATATTTTTAATCTGTTGTATAGTTATAATTTAGAAAATATATACTATGACTCAAATGTTTTTCAGCTTATTTTTTTGTTTATTTAAAAATAGCCGAAAATTCTTAAAGATTTATGGGATATATACACATACAACAGAGTGATAGAGGGGATCAACTTTGATTTATTATTAATTTATGTTCCATAATATGTTTAAAAATTTAAGTAATTTTATTTTAATGAAAGTTAATTATCATATCTGAAATGTATAAAAAAATCAAAATGTATGTTTATAAAACTTTACTATTCACATAATCATTTTTCATCTAGAGTGAAGTTTTAAAAATAACTGTTTTAATTGGAAATCGGTTAGTCTTAAAAACAACTATAAATTAATAGTTGTTTTATATAAATTAATTGCCATATATATAGCTATATTTTTTGCCTTTTAACACTTTCACTTTTAACCAGTTCTTAAATTGTAGGGTTTGAGTATACAATTGTCTACATGCGTTTGTCTGTAATGTGCATTTCATATGAAAACAAATGCATTTTTCTCCACAGGTTGTCCCCCAACTGCCGAAGCTCTTCTGTACGGAGTTCTACAGCTTCAGAAAAAGATCAAGCGAATGAACTCCATTCAGATGTGGTATCGCAAATAAGAGAACTTTAAAAAGATGTTGTAGTGTTAGTTGTTTGTAAATATTAGAGGAAAAGTAAATTGCATTGAATAAAAGTTAGGACTGTATATTGTTAAAAATGAAAAATAAGTTTAATTATTATTTCTGATATTTGTCTGATTTCATGCTTTTATTCATGCATAACAGTTAGCAGTGTAAATAACGATAAGTTTTTTAAGTACAATTCCAAAATTTCGGAAACAACACTTAATCATGAAAATATGTTTTAAGGGTATGAATTTATTTGTTAAAACTTGGAAAAGTTTCCCAAATCTGCAAATTATATATTTCCTGATTTTTTTTCTCATTTTTCTAAGCCAGTATTTTTTCAGCCTGTAGTCTTGGAACAGTATTGATACACTCAAAAATGGTTAAGCTAACAGAAGGTACATAAAATTGTATATAAAACAAATTGACAATAATATGTTTTTTTTTCACAGAATTTATTTCACTTGGTAAGATTAGCAAAATTAATGATCAACCATTAACAGTAAACAAGTTAATGACCAACCATAGGGTTGCCATGCTCCTGGAATTGTCAGGGAAAATTACCTAAAATTGTCAAGGAAAATTAACGATTTCTCAACTTTTCTGGAAAAGTCAAGGAATTTTTCAAATTTTTTTTAGCTGAAAATACCTATAATTTTTTTTTATAATTTCTCAATTTTTTGTAGTTTGATAGGTTATGATTTGGTAAACACTTAATTTTTGTAGGTCTCTACATACATCTTATAAAAAAAAACTTTAATTTTCATGTATCATTTTGGAATTTTTTAAAAATCCTCTGGAAAAATCAGGGAATTTTATCTGTGTTGAGTGGCAACCCTGCAACCATTAACTTGTTCAGGATCCAATGTCACATTGGGTCCTTGGTGTATTCGAGATAACAGCAATTAAACTTACTTTTGGAGTAATTGAACTTTTATTTTCATTTATGGAGAACTGAAGAAATTTGGGGAATTTAATTTCAGTCAATGTGTATGTGTAAAGTAATAAAGCATAATTTTCTTTAGTTAGCTTAGCTCAGCTGAGAGAATAAAGGACTAGTTGCAGAATTGCGAGAATGTGTGATGCCAGTTAAAGATTAGCTATGTTTAGGGATTTGGTACACAATAAATTTTATTGTGGTCAAAGTGTTCTCTGGTCGTGCTATAAAAGTTTTGATCTCAGCTTCTGTCTTTAAAATTTGACTATATCACTCCCTTCAGTTCAAGAAACAAAAGGAAGCAAGGATGATTAATAATATGAACTCTACTATGTCCTGTTCCAAAACGTATGGCTTATCCCGTCATAAAGAAAACAAAAATCTAGCGTGACTGTGTCGGAGCACGACTCGAATAATTAGGCAGATTATAGATATCGGAATCGGTCGCCAACAAAAACCCATCAACAGTTCATATGTTTATTTTCGTAAATTGTAAGAAACTCTTCCTCTTCTCTCAATTTTTTTTCTTCTCATTTTCATAATAAATTGAACTTTGAATATGCATGCTTTTCTCTTAAACAACCGGTTCGGTTTGTCTTACTAGACTTACTTCTACTCGCGGCCAATTGAAAGAAAAACATCTTTATAATATTAAAAAAAAAGAAGTTTTTTTTACATAATTATCTGACAGTTACTTTTGAGGAAGCCAACTAAAATATAAGAAAGAGGTGTTTGGATTTTCCAACAGCGGCAGTAGTTTTTATTTACAACAGAGAACGATCCCAAAAAATTAGTAATATGGCAAATGCCAGACCTGCCCCTTCAAAAACCCATTCAAATCAACCAAAATCCATTCATTTCCTGCCTATTGAGTGGGTGTTTACGGGGTCGCAGCATACAAGGACAAAACCCGGTTGAACACTGGCATTTTCAAACACGTGCGCCTATCAGGTGCCTAATGAAGCAGCGACAAATCTTATTATTTTTAGTTTCGTTTCGAAGCCGAGATAGCCATCTGTCAGAAGCCGTTTATGATTTCCTGCACGTCCCCTTCGACACGAGAAAACAGCTTTCGTTTCGCAATCCTCCTTCGTTTAATATGCGCTGTCAGATGCTCTCCCGAGTAGCGGTCAAAATTTAGGTTACCTGCTGGACTGCGCTGTCCGTCGAGCCGAGTCATTGGTGAATGGAGCAGACGAGGATTCAAGTTGGTATAGATTGATCTCTTGGAGTAAGTATGATTCTGTATTTAGATTTTTATTCTGTTGTGCTGAGAGAGCATTTAACTTTTATGTTGGGTGTTAACAGGGTCGCCCTTAGGGGTGTGCAACACGTGCGGCCGCACAGGGCCCAGTGCTCAAAAGAGAAAATGTTACTGATAAAATGAATTTGGTACAAATGTAGTATAGGACATTTGGCGTGTTTTACAGGGGCGATAAATTTATAGTATGGCGACCCCACCTGACATTGTTGGTATTTTCCGAGTGGTGGGAGGCCTCCGTGGCCGAGCGGTTAAGGGCGTCAGCTAGGAATACGAAGGTTCCCGGTTCGATGCCAGGTGATGGACTTGACAAAGAAAAGTAAAAAGTAGGGATCTTGTGATCGGAGGGTTGCCAGCTTCGCTACTAAATACTAGAAAAGTCGTCCAGAACATCCGCAAAAATTAACGGCGTGTATACGGGACTGGTGCACGATCAATCTGATCGGGTCCAAAGTTCCGACGTCTATTGAAGGCGTTGGGTACCAGTTCAGGTGTTTCCTCGTCATCTGACCATGGTTCTAAAATAACGAGGTGCAGGTATGAATGAATGTGTCTGTATTCCCGGGTCTTTCCTTCGAGATAGACTCATAGAGTAATGATAGAAATAGAGGGAGAAAAATGCCGATTTACGCATATCCATCATCGAATCACGTGATCGGAGGACAGATTTCCTCGCCCACGCGAAAAAGTTTCTTCCTCCTAATAGAGTTCCAATAGGAACAGCGACGATTCACGGCGATCCGAAACAAAACACAACAGAAAATGGTTCATAGCTGTGCCGCTTATGGATGCAAAGAAAAATTTCGCAAAGGAGGTCCATTACCTTCCACTGGTAAGTTTTCCTGAAAATTTTATTTCAAACCAAATTTTAAAATCATGTAAAATAATCAAAATTACTTTGTTTAACATGAGGTTTACGAATTCTTTTCTTAATTTTTATGAATCTAATCTGTTTCAATTGAGTAAATATTTATAGGAAATTAGACTACAGTCTCGTATTTCCCTTGGGTAGCAAATTCGATGTTTCGTAAATATTAAATTTTGTTTTTTTAAGGTTTCTAATACTTTCTGAACTAGTTATGGAGCGCCGGTGTTACTTGGCGTGCCTTGGCATGCTTTGGCGACTTTCCAAACTAAATGAAATCAAAAGTATTGTTATATGGTTTTGTGTTTAATTTTCTATTTAAATATCGCTTCTTGAAGAATGATACTTTAAAGGAATTTAACATATAAATTAAAGAGGCCATTTCGAAATTTACTAAAAATAGCATATAGCAGTTGTACAACAAAATTCTGTAATAGCTTTCATTTATATTTTGTTATTTATTTTAATTAGAATTAAATAGTTATTTTTTCCATTTTCGAATGTTGCGTTTGTCTTTGTTATTTTCTAATTAGGGATGTCATATAAATATGTACATATATTTTCAAATTAGTTTCTGCAATGTTATCAGTATAAAATTTACTACATTAAATTTATAATTCAAATGTATTCAATTAACCTTAATTACATATAGTTATTGAAAAGTCAATTATAAATTCGAATGCTTCCTCTTTAAATGACGTATAGCCTTGAAACTTTACATACTTACGTAATACTGATGATAATACGATATTTAGTCAAATATAAAACTTATATATATTAAGTAGAAGATTGTATTTAAATAGTGCAACGTTAACCCGGGTTATGAGCACTATGATCAGGCAAAATGCGCTATTGAAAAGCGTCTTTTGGAAGGACGACTTTATATAGAATACTACGAATTGATACTACTTATTTTCGGACAAAAAACAATTTAATCCTAATTGTACAATAAAAAAAAACGTAGTTTTTTTTAAAAAAAAATTTGTGTGTGCGGGGGAGGTGGGATTACATTTCTTACCTTAAATTCTTCAATAAATAGTTGCAATTTAACATGTTTTTTTTGTTATTTATAATTTAAATATAATTATGTATTTTACTTGTATATTTGTCTGTTTTTATGTAGATGCACAATAAGCGTAGTTCTTTTAATTGTTATTTTGTATATTTCAATAAGAAAATATGAACAATAAAACCTTAGAAAGAGATTCGTTTCTTAGAGCATTGAACACAAACAAAAGGATATTTTCGTTTCGTTAATGCAAGGAAAATATTTAATGCACATTGTTTGAAAATAAGTAAATACCTACATAACTTATGTTTAGAAGTTCAATACCGACGGAACACTCTATCGCCGAAAAGAAGAAACTGCGCCAATTTCGGAACTTCTGCATGTAGGGTGTGGCAGCGCTAAAACCACGTGATGGGCATCGGTTCTTATGTGTGTTGAGAACGCGGTCTTGCCAGAGCCTGACATGGAGAGCGCTCTCTATTATATTTATACTCTTTGGATAGACTACGAACCGTCGCAAATAGCCCACTGTTCAGCTCTAATGCGACGTTAATTAACCAATCCGATGCTTGTGGCGACTTTCAATCTAGCAACCCTATGCTATGTTTAACGGCAATTTTTCGTCGCCAAAAAAAAAAAAACGCGCCAAATGTCCCATAGTACATTTGTTCCATGAATTTTTTTAAGTTATTTCTTTTGACGTAATTTTTTTTAAAAATCAGTTACATAGGGATCAGGATAAAAACACTATGCTTTTACGGTGATCCATTCCGTCACTACAACTCCGTGATAAATAGCTCTATTAACAAATCTGCTCACGTTCGATGTCAGATAAGGCTTGTTTTTAATTTTTAGTACAAAGAACAAAATAACGCCGACATTTTATGTGACGAAGTCATTTACTAAATATTCTAATATGCAAATGAAATGAGGCCGCACCAAACGTTTTCAGTTGTTTGTCAACTTCATTTGTAGTTGATAAAAAACTATCGAAGGAATTTTCAAAAGTCTAAAACTTATTCTTATGTTTTATAGTTTATTTAAACTTATTCATAAGTTTGTGTAGAGGATTGAGCTGTGGAACTTGTCGTTGCGTTTTTCATGCGTATCCACTGGTTTTGTCGGTTCCGGTATCAGGGGGAAATCAACTAATCCAGTGTTTCGGGTGTCAACCGCAAGTTTTACGGATGAAAAGGGCAAGGACATGTTCCCCAGCTTTAAAAGAGGCATCGTTTATAAATACGCACTGTGCCCCGTGGCGTCTAAGCTGTTTTTTGACAATCAAAAATAATTGTTTGTCACCTACTAATTTTAGGTACTATATATAGATTACAATATGCGAAGGATTCAAATGAATCCTTAACCTCAAATTCACCAAAAATGCATTTATCGCACCTGTGCAATAAGGCATCGAAGTATTTAATTTTTAACTTCGAACCCCCAATAAACAAATGTGTGATTTTATTTCATATTCCAGTTCGTAAAAAACATTTTACTGTAAATTATAAGTAATTAAAATTTGATTTATGTCATGGATTTTAAGAAACATTCAAATTAATATTGAATATTCAAATCAGAGCGAATAAGCTAGGATCGCTTTTTTTTAAAAGTAAAATGCTAAAAGAAATCTGATTTTGCTAAAATATTAACATTTATTTTAGCTAAATACAAATTAAGGAAATCTACAAATATAAAGATTTAAAATAAAATTTGGTTCTTAATTATAAATATTAAAGGTAGTAACACTAATAAGGAATTTTTACTTTTTACGTGTTTATGATGGTTCCGATATGACAGGAATAATAATGCAATATAACGCAAACAAAATGTTAACTTTTTCTAATGCTAAAATGTTTTTTACAGAAAAAATACAGGACGTTAACCTCTAGCTTGTCTATTGGATTGTTAATTATTAGGTTTTGAAGTAACTGTTCTGTGGATGGTTTTAGTTTTACCCAATGTTTTAAACTCGATCTTAAAAAAATTATGGGTATTTAGATGGATTTTCGAAAGAGAATCATCATTGACGGTAACTTACACATTTCAGAATAGGCTATCAAAATAATTTTTAAGGTCATTGGGCTGTATTTAAAAAGTAATTTACAATAAAATCGTATTTTCGAACCCTTGCAACTGTTTACTCTCCGTTTTGCGGCCGTTAGGTGGCAGGTAATACGTTTTCAAGGCCAATTGTAATTCGATGGTATCACAAATGACATTTCCATTTGCAAATGGTTACATTCAAGGGCTAAAGTGCCATGTGTCAATTATAATGAAGCTACAACACTCAAATCGCATTATTGTAATTTTCGTGTTTGTTATCAAAAAGTATTTCAAAATCCAAGCGATATAATTTTTAAAAATTATCATTAAGATGTTGCGAATATTAGTTTTTATTTTATTATGATTTTTTTTTTAATTCTAATATTCCAATTAATGGGTAGGTTATTCATCTGTTTATTTTTAAAACTATCAGATAAAGAATAAACAGATTTTATATATCTTCCATTTTTTTTACCCTCTACGGAACACGACAAAATACTCCAAGTATTCTTTTCGCAGAAATGGAACACGGAAAAAATTCTAAGTATTTTTTTCCCTCAAAAGGAACACGAAAAAATAAATTCCAAGTATATCGAAAACTTAAAAGTTTGTAAAGAAGTATTTTAAATTGAATGCTACATTTTAATGGAATAAATTTTGAAGCGAGAGACAATTTATAGTATGGTAATGTGACGATGTTATTTTAAAAGACATTCTGTAACAATGTTATTCTCAAAGTGATTAATATTTTACGCACGGATATTTGACTTCTAAAGAAAAACAGTCATTTACACAAAACCTTGAATCATGACTCATAACAAATTAGTTATACAGCAACAAGTGAATGTAAACAACGATAAAGACTTCAAGGGAAGTCATTGTTGTTGAAGAACGCAGGAATAATTTCTAATACAAAACAGCTGCATAATGTTATACACAGCTTATCTGCTACTACTACTACTACTACTTGTTCTTTAGATGTTCGCGGACCACCTAGTTAAAAGTTAGACCCGGCGGGGACTATTACTTTCTAATAGTAATTAATAAAATTCATTTATCAAATATGATTTAGGTGTTCAATATCATTCAAGTATCAAATATTATATTTTTGACAAATAAAATGACTAATCACAAAAATAATATCATATTTACTTAAATAATTTAATTTTTTTAAGCTAATATTTTCAAATAATAAAGTTTTTTTTAAAGGGCTCGCATATGTTTCACCAATTTAGGTATTTTTTAGTGCAGTACGAGAGTAGAAATGAAAGTTACACCTTTTCAAATCTGCAAGTAAAAGAATTATATATATTTTTAAATTCTTCCACGAACCACGGGGTTGAGATTTATTGATTTAAGCTCATTCAAATACAGCTGTTAAAGTATAAGAAAATGAAAATCTTTTCATTACAAAAAAATTATGCTTGTTTTATAAACATAATTTATTTTTTCAGTTTACGATTGCTAAAATTTAATAATTTTAAATTGGTGTAAAATTTTAAATTGGTGTAAATTTTTTTAAATTTAAATTTGTGTAAAATTTAATAATTTTAAATTGGTGTAAAATTTGATAATTTTAAATTGGTGTAAAATTTAATAAATTTAAATTGGTGTACATTTTTTTAATTTTAATAATTTGACAATTTTAAATTTTAATAATCTTAAATTTTTGTAAAATTTAATAATTTTAAATTTTAATAATTTACAAATTTTCTCTTTGATTCAAAGGTGGGAAAAATGGTAAATTGTTCTAATCATAGAATCTTTCGTGCGTAAAGGTATTATTAAAAAAACCTTTTTAGTCAAATTAGTTACTTGAATAAAATATAATAAATTACAAACATCAACTTTTAAAAACTCAGTATATTTGATCATTAAGGGACAGTTTTTCTAAGTGTTCCTAAAAGCAAGTTGTAATAATTAGAAAATTGACTTTTTTATTATTTATTATCTTTGAAAAAGAACACCTGCTAGTAAAATTTATGATTTATTTCAATTGAAGAATCTATGCTGTATTTATCTTATTTTTAATTTATTCCACAGATGTTTTTTTAATTCATTTAAAACTTTTTATTTATGTTTATACGGTTCCAGCAAATGGCGTCCATTTTGTTATCAAATTTTCTTGTTGACAGTTTGTTTAAAAAAATCAAACATATTACTTATTTTTAGTAATATATGAACGGTTTGAAATATATTGTATTTAATTCTTATCATTTATTAGCTTCGAAATTCATGTTTTTGTAAAATATTGCACTTTTCCGAAGACTTAAATTTTTCCTATTCTTTAGGATTAATAATTCAATTACCCATGTTCCCCACTTTGCAAATCATTGAAAAGAAAGCTAAATGAAGTAAAATGTTTTCATTGGAAAAAATGTATTAAAATATTTCTTTTTTTATACAAAACCATAAACATTGGTAAATAATACTCTTCTAGTTTATATATAGAAGTTTTCATGTATCAAACTATCACAAGTGTCTTTGTATACTTAAACAAATAAGCTGTTGGACTTGTATTAAATCCCCTAGAAATTCAACTTTTTGCTAAAATGTACATCATTAAACATCGTGTAGAGCAGAGCAGTAGTAACGCAATTTTCTCACAACTGCTTTCAACTAGTCAAATGAAATTGTAGATCTATCGTTCTCTTCAATTTAAGGACGGACTCGCCACGACCTGTTGGTTTGAACTGAAGTTACAGGCGTGAAACCGGTCGGAGCATTAAAAGGCAATGTTCTAATACCATTATGTATTGCATTTGACACATAGTAGTAAATGAACCTTTCAAAAGTTTTTAAAATTTTCCTTTTTTTGGTTGTTAATATTTCCCCCCCCCCCCCCCCCCCCCCACCAAAATAGCAGTGGTGGATCGTGGTCGAAAATGTTAGTGCAGCCGAAATCATGTAATCAAACTTAAATCAAAGTTTCCTTTCAACTTTTATGGAACATAACATATGAAAAAAAATAGGAAACACTAACTTATTTTTTGAAAATTAAATTAATCCTCTTTCTAAACTTGCGAATCGGTCAATTTTAATATTAATTTAAGTAAAGAAAGAACAACACACGTGTAAACTTATCGAAAACTATTTTCGTTTGGAGAGATACTTCGACATTCTCATTTTCCTCCACCCTGCCTCGCCGATTCAACAACGAACCAATCATTTAATCAAAATCCTTAGTACAGCAGATTTGAAAAAAAACTTTTGCGCTGCGTTTGTGTCGTCACATCCTCCATTTTAGCGTGTTGGGGAAGTCATATTACGTAAGGTTGCCATGGCAACGATGCAGCCGATTTCTAATTTCGCTTTTTGGCTACAGTTTTGATTGAATGAAGTTTTTTCCTCTCCTGAATTTGTGCGTTACGGAAACAGGTTTGCTATTTATCGAAGATTTTTTTTACTTAGAGTTGAAATTTCATCTTCATTTCCAATTCTAATCTTCATTTAAGAAAATTAGTAAAATATATAATTTTAATTTTAAAATACACTAATAAAATTAGGTGCAGCCCGGCTGTACTTGCTGTAGTGCACGAGCCGCCACTGCAAAATGTGGAGCCCTTTTAAGTCTGGCGCCCCAAGCGACCGCTTAGGCATTAACCCACCTCTGCATGGATACCCCACTGTGTTACTTGTAGTGTTGGTAGGCAGTGACGCCCGTAGAACAGTTTTTTAGGGGATGTGATATTTCCTAGTTACACCCCTCCTCCTCCTCTCTCCATCATAAATTTTAGAGCACTATTTATGAAAGTCGGTTAATCGATTAATTAAGCGAGCGTATTAGGCTACATTTTGTTTATTAGTAGAAATTATGATAATTGTTTTGGTTAATAAAAGCAACCTTTTTTCTATAAGTAGATTTTTATTAAATATTAAAGCCAAATTTCATAAAAAAAATCAAATGGACACATTTTTAGATTTTACTGGCACATTTCTGAATTAGGCCGGAATAATTTATACTTTGTGCAATATCGTTTTCAATACATATAAATGTAATATCTCTAAACCTTTCCTGACACATAAGCGAAGTAAAACTTCATTCACCTTTACTCATGGTGACAGGTATAGTTAGCAAATCTCGAAGTGCTGTCCACTCTTCGTAGACATCCACATTCATTAAACTGTGCTACCAGACTGGCCGAACTGGTGGATGGGTAACCGCACTGTAAAAAAAAAAATTGCTTAAAAATGAGTACATAAAAATGGGTACTCGTTTTTCTTTGAGTACAATTGCATCGTAAATGAGCGATGACGTACTCAAATTTAAGCAACCGTACTTTCGAAAAAATTAGCAGTATGGTTTAATATTGCTAATATCAGATTCTGTTCAAGCCATCTTAACAAAGCGACCTGGCAAACTTAAAATATTTGTTCAGAAGAGGATTTTCCACATTATTTTATGTCGATTGCTTATATGGAAACTGAGTTATTACGACTCAGTTATCTTACTTCCCTTTCTCGTGCCACGCCTTTTTAACATTACTTCTATTTGTGACTTTTTCTCGTCGCTCTGGGCATGACTCTGGTAGTATAATGGATAAGGCCCTGGACTCCGGTGCGGATGACATCAAGTAGACAGATTGGGTTTAATTCACGGTAAGTCCTGGTTGTAATTGTTGATATTTATTGAAAGATATTTATGAAGACAGCCTATGTAGGCAAGCGATTGCTCTTTTTATTCATTTTACTCATTTTTGAGTACATGTCTTTTTTAAAAATGAAATTGAATGGCACTGACTAGAATGAATATTCGGAGCTATGATAAGCATCGAATGTAATCAAAAATGAGTAAATTTTACTTATTTTTTAAGTACCTGTTTTTAACAGTGCGGTGTAAGAAGTCGCGGGCGATATTTGAGTGGAAAAAACTGAAATAAATCATATACATATTCACCCAAGTAATTTACTATTGCTATATATGAGGTCTAACTGCAGTGGTTCTGTTTGGTTCTGAGGTCTAACTGCAGTGGTTCTGTTTGGTTCTGAGGTCTAACTGCAGTGTTCTGCAGTGGCTTCTGTTTGTTAACTAACGTTAACAACAGTAATTTACTATTGTTTTATATGATGTAAAGCTATATATGATGTTTAGTGAAAAATAAACAAACTGAATGTGTAAACAGCTATATTTTTTCTCCGTGTAGTATTTGATTTTAGAGCACCCCCAAAATTTTGAACATCGGTGCAGTTGCACCGCCCTAGGGCCGCCGTCTTTGTTTTAGGCTGACAACAGAATTCCCGAATCGACTTAAAAAGTCCCATCTCGCCACTTGTTTTTTTCTTGGAAGTGACGCAATTTTGGAATAATACACTTAAAAACAGGTTTACCTACTCTAGAACGCGCCATTAAATATATTATGGAAATTCCCTTTCTGTTGACGTCATTCGTACTTTGTGTATCGCTGTTGTTACTGCAATCTGAGTGTTCTCTGGAACGTCAACATTCCAATTATATATTTTAGTATATTTGAGCTACTCTTTTCATTTTTTATAGAAGCAGAAAACATGAATCTCTCCCCAGTAATAGGAGTTATGTTGACGATTAGCCTCTACTGCGTTGTGGCTGACCAAGCAAGTAAGTGCGACATCTAAACTTATAGTCTTTATTAATATTTCAAAGAAAATGTGTGTCTGTGTTACTGCTTATAAGTTGAGAACTACTGAATGGAATGGTAACGGGCAGGCACGTAGGTAAGGGGGTGGTTCAGGGGGTTCAAACCCCTCCCATTGAAAGTCAAGAAGAAGAAAAAAAAATTAAAAATCGAATTACTGTAAAAATCATAAAAATTTCTATTTCTTATATAATATTTCTTGTAAAGGGAAAACCTGGTATTTGCCGGAGTCTTACCTCGGAAAATAGTTTTCAAAAGTCGTCAGAAACATGTTTTGATGTCATTTTTATCTCAAACTAAGCCTAACATGACGTCATCGTTTTTCGTTATTTAGTATTTGGATTTCGGCTACAAAGGGAAAATATCGTCAAACTGGGCCGCATAAACAAGTTTTTCCAAACATATATTATTCTAAACAAGGGATCTGAAAATTTGAATTTATTCTCTAATTTATTTCCTATTTAGGAGTGACATTTACTAATTTTAAAAGTAGGTAATGACTGATATTGATAACGATTCCATGAAAAGTAAATGATGTTGTTGTTTCGATATTTATCTGCCAATTTATTCCGGTGTACTTAAATAAAAATTAATAAGTTTTTAAAAAAATGGGGGTGAGGGGAGTTTTGAATTTTTGAACCCCTCCCGTGAAAAATCTATACCTACGTGCTTGGTAACGGGTTTTGCTATCGATAACCTGATAGTCCAGAGGTCGAAATTAACCTTTCAAAGTTTTTAGGTGCACGGAATATTATTTGAGTGCTAAAAAAATTCACGGAGCAGAAAATAAAATTTATAAGTTAGTTTGATGCATATTATTTGACAAATCAATTTAATGTCATTCATTCAAATTGATTAATTTTTTTTATTCAATCAAATTATATCAAATCACTCAAATTTTTTTTAAAAATAAAAATCAGTTATTAAACGGATGGTGAGGGATTCCAGATGTAAAACAGAAGAATTCATAATTTTCAGAAATATTCCTGGCAAGTTTATTTCAACAGCTGTTTTCATTAATTAAATATATTAATTAATAAATTGTGCTTTAAATTTTAATTAAATATATTAATTAATAAATTGTGCTTTAAATTTCAATTAAATATATTAATTAATAAATTGTGCTTTAAATTTCAATTAACTATTAATCAATCTTTTAAAATAAACAATTTTAAATTTCAAAATTGATTTTAAAAAGCTATATATGTTCAACTCCCTTTCATCTCTTTAATAAATATTCACTCTAGATACAGGTTGGACGCAATTTTGATAAAAAAGGAACTTTTTATTCAAAGAACACTTTAATGATAATGCAAAATCTATTTTCGGTACTCTGAGCGTCAAAATTTCCGGTTACTATTATTATTTTTTTTGGCAAACCTGAGTAGCTCTTGTGTAGTCAAATAACTATAGAACCGAATTAAAACGAAAGAAAATATTTTTAAGACGATAAAATTCGTTTTAAATATTCCGAAAATTTTCCACCTTTAAAATCGGAAAAACCATCATGCTGAAATACCGAGTTTTGCTAAAAACCGGCCACACTTGTTAGCTGATGATAACCAAATAATAAACGCAATTAAAACCGAAAAAGAAGCATGTAACGCTATAAAAACAGCAATAAATCTGAAAATATATATATTTTCCGTCATCCAAATCGGAGTAATTGCAGCGTCAAATTGCCGATTTTTCAAAAACTTTACTGAAAAGTACTGCGTGCACCTAAATGAAAAATTTAAGCGCACTGGAAAAAAATTAGGTGCACTCTGCATCCACTAATTTTGAACCCTGTGGTAATTTAAATCTATAATGACTGTAAGATACCTTCTAAAACACATAGGGATGCTGAAAAATATATATGATATATCTATTCTTTTGAAATCTCCGTAGAAGAGTTGACAAACAGAAATCAGCGCATAAAATATATTGTTTGTACTTAAACTACATTTTTTTAATATTTACGTTCTAAAGATTTTATTTAGGAAATATTTTATTCTGGTAATTTAAATCTATAATGACTATAAGATACCTTCTAAAACACATAGGGATGCTGAAAAATATATATGATATATCTATTCTTTTGAAATCTCCGTAGAAGAGTTGACAAAAAGAAATCAGCGCATAAAATATATTGTTTGTACTTAAACTACATTTTTTTAATATTTACGTTCTAAAGATTTTATTTAGGAAATATTTTATTCTGGTAATTTAAATCTATAATGACTATAAGATACCTTCTAAAACACATAGGGATGCTGAAAAATATATATGATATATCTATTCTTTTGAAATCTCCGTAGAAGAGTTGACAAAAAGAAATCAGCGCATAAAATATATTGTTTGTACCTAAACTACATTTTTTTAATATTTACGTTCTAAAGATTTTATTTAGGAAATATTTTATTCTGGTAATTTAAATCTATAATGACTATAAGATACCTTCTAAAACACATAGGGATGCTGAAAAATATATATGATATATCTATTCTTTTGAAATCTCCGTAGAAGAGTTGACAAAAAGAAATCAGCGCATAAAATATATTGTTTGTACCTAAACTACATTTTTTTAATATTTACGTTCTAAAGATTTTATTCAGGAAATCAATAATTTAACTAAAAACTAATTTTGTAATTAATTTCTTAATTAATAATTTAATTATTTAATTAATAAATTAATTTTTTAATTAATAATTTAATTTCTTAATTAATTTTTTCTTTCTTAATTAATAATTTAATTTCTTAATTGATAATTTATATTTTTAATTAATAATTTAATTTCTTAATTAATAAATTAATTTCTTAATTAATAATTTAATTTCTTAATTAATAATTTATTTTCTTAATTATAATTTAATTTCTTAATTAATAAATTAATTATTTTTTCCTTCTTTTTTTCTTAATTACATTAACCAAGATATTAATACTTGGTTCGTGTGCTTTTAAAATTATAATGGGATATACCCTGAAAATGATTTAGAAAGTTATTTTTAGTTTATACTTCGTAAGTCATATTTTTCAATTCTATTATAAAGACTCTGGTAACGCCAATTGGTGTATAAAATGTTTCATTTTGACTATTTTCTTCACTGGCAATAGAAGCAGAATCAACACTTTACGTATGGTAGTTTAACCTTTTTAGTCAGTGAAATTTACATTAACTTATTTTCATTCTCAAATATAGACTTAATTTCCAGCTGATAAAAAAACATCGTTTTTACTCTGCTAATCTTAGCGTGTCAAAATTGTTCTGCTAATATATTTACATATAACTATTTCACTTTTGGATAAAGTGTTGTGTTGTTTTTGTAAATTGAAAAATCATGTATTGTTCATTTTGTTTGACCATTGTTTTCAATGTTGACTTTTGATAGTATTTTCCCATGTATTTATCGAATTAAATATGATATTTTATTTGCGCAGGTGAAAACGCGGTAAGAGCTACACTATAAAAAAGGTACTTAAAAAATGAGTACCTGAACCTACAATTTTTTTAAAAAGTTTAATGCATAGTAAATGAGCGATAACGTAATCTAATTTAAGTAGCCGTACTTTCTAAAAAATGAGCAATGCGATATAATATTTCTAATCTCAGCTTCCGTTCAAGTCATCTTAATAAAACCGTAACAAAATTTAAAGTAGTTATTCAGAAGGTGGTTTTCCACATTATGTGATGTCGATTGCTTAAATGAAAACCGAGTTATTACAACTCAATTATCTTACTTCTCATTCCTTTCCCGCACCTTTGAAACATTTCTTCTGTTTATAACTTCTTCAAGTCTCCCTGGTAGTTTACCGAATAAAGGCACCGGACTGCGGTTCTGTAAGTCTGTTTGCAATTGTTAATATTTATTGAAAGTGATTAGTGAAGGCAGCCTATCAAGCATCTGCTCTTTTTATTCATTGTAGTACATATTTTAGAGTACAATGTCTTTTACAAAATTGAAACTTATCTATTCGGAGCCATGATAAGCATCGAATGTACTCAAAAATGAGTACATTTTACTTATTTTTGAGTGACTACGTATTATTAACAGTGTAGTCTGAAATATGCTAATAAATATTTCACTTAAAATATAATAAAATTTAATGCTAATAAATATATATATCTGTACCCCGGGGGTATACAACACTATATTAAATTTTACTATTTGGCATGAGAGCTTATTGAAGTTTTATATGCCCTTCCTAGTTTAGAGTCCCAAGCTGGATCATAAGCTGTTATTTGGGCCATAAGATGTTCTGAATATGGAAAAATCCTACAACTAGCAAAATCAAATTACATGCGGTTTACTACTAGCTTCAATCATCGATAGGATAGTTTATATTATAAAATCAAAGATGCGTATTTAGGGTTTATAGTTATATTTTTATATCCGAATAATTGTATAATTCACGAAAAAAAGGTTACTTATTTGTAAAAAAAACGAATTTTGCTTTAGTATGTAATGTAATTTAACGACTATTAAAAACGATATGATTCACCGACAAGAAACTTTTAAATTGTATATTTTGCTGAATTTTCCCCCCTCAAAGCAATGCGGATAACTGGAGTTCTACTGTACTAGAATAAATAAAAACTATTCTATACTTATTTGATAGCTGGAACAATTATAATTTTAAAGAAAAACTTAAGTTTCATAGGATAGCTTTTAAATAAAACTGAAAACCATTACCTATAAAAAATAATGCAAAAGGAGGTATTTTTATGAATTTTAAAAATTGAGTACATTGCCGAAAACCCTGGAAATCCCAATATGAGATATCAATGTCTTTACCATCATTGGTCAAACTTGCTTTTGATGAAACCCAAATTGTAGAAAAGTCTTTAAATATATATATTCTTACTATGGCATATATCAGTCTCAATATCAATACATATCTGATGCAAAATGACGTGGGTTTTCAGGCAGATTAGGACCCGAAGAGAGGAGGACTCTTCTGGATGACGACGATGATGACGTGTTCTCCGGCAACGTCCACCAAGGAAACTTCCACACTAACTCCAGGTAAAACACAACTTTTATAAGCTCATTGTTCATTACCTTGCACACCTTAAATAGCAGATCCGAGCACACGGCCATGACGATCGTTTTGGCCGAATTGTATTACGCATTCTGCTATATATATATATAAAAGAAGAGTGTTTGTATGTTTGTACTTTATACAAATCTACAGTTTTATTCCGATCTTGATGAAATTTTGCATACTTGGACCTTTAAAGCAACGGGGAGATAAGGGTCTATATAAAATTTCGAACAACCACCCCCTTCCAACTTTCTCACCCCGTAACTCGTTTAACCTATTTGACTTCATAATATAAAATCTATTTATAATAATGGAATACTGTAACAATGGAATATTTAAAAATTGTGATATATCTTACATAGTCAGCTATGAGGATGAATAAGTGATGCATTCTGATTGGCTGATGAATAAATGTTGCCAACTTACTTTCACAAAATTTCGCCAAATGAATAAAAAGGTCGCCAAATAAATTTAAAATGTTGCGAAATGAATACAAATATCGCCAAATGAACTAAAATATGTAAAAATGTAAAAAAAATGGCGAAATTATTCTCAAGATGATAAATGTAATATCCTTTTGCACACTAGGCTTTCAAAACAGGATGAATGTCACTCTACATGAGATTTTGAAAAACTACTCCCATCCCACCCCTTAACTAGCAGAAATGATTTCATACTAAAACTGCCAAATGGAGAAGTCGACCAACACTCTGCGTAAAGCTATATATATATATATAAGATGAGTTTCTGGGGGTTTGTTTCTTATACAAGTTGTGTTGTGTCGGTTTTGAGATTAATTAATTAATATTATTGTTCCTTGTAATTAAGAAAGCAAGTATGGAAAAACATTAAATGTGTAACATATATTTCTAAAAGCTAGAAATTGGATTTTAAAACTAGGATGTAAGCACTTCATTCTATACCAAACACCATGCGAAATGACTATATTTTTCTACCTTAGCTCAAAGAGGTGTAAAATGGTCGCGCACGCTTAGTTTTACGCCCAGTGATTATTTGAGCTCAGTGAGGAACAAACTAAAAAAGAAGAAAAAAAATCTTTATGAAAACATATACGTCGTTTTCAATGACTTTAAGGAACATTCATGCCAAATTTGAAGAAAATCGAACAACGCGTTTGATCGTGACTGTGTAACAAACAAATTTACAGACAAACGGACGAAATGCCGAAGGGTCGAGTTAAACCAAGACCTTTCTAAACGACCAATAGGCCCTGACTAAGTTATCACTATCCCATTTGTTTCTATCAATGTAACAGATCCCTTTTTTTTTCTGCATAGGCAAAACAACTGCGCCCGGGAGTTCGAAGACTGCACAACCAAGAGCTGCTGCAACCAGTGCACCCTGTGCTCGTGCAATCGCAACCGACAGAACTGTCGTTGCCACGGAAGGAGCGAACTCGCACTCTTCCTGGGGCTCTGCAACGGCTGATGGAGGACGTGGACTTGCATGAAAATTCATTGGTCGCCGCATATGACCAATCTCTTACGATATGACTTCCTATGCAATTCCTGGTGCTTTGGTTAGGTTCCCATTGTTGTATTTTCTGTATTTACTCTTCTTCTGAGAGCGACGGTAATCTATAAAAATCATTAAAGGACAGTTTGGCGTGTTTTTCTTTTTTAAAAATAATCATATAGGGTGACCCATTCAAGACTGCATAATCTCTGAAGAGGGATCCTTAAGAACCAATACTTCTAAAACCCATAGTTTTCGAGAAAAAAAATCGAACGAAAAATTGTCACATCTTGTGCACGGGTAAAAAAAAATCTGTAAGCACTACGGATGAGAATAGAAATTAAAAAAAGAGGGGCTGTATTCGGCGCGCAACAGCAGTGGGGTACATGGAACGTCTTGTCCGTGCTGCAGAGGGAGTATGGGCACTAGGATACAGGATCAAGCTCCTTCTTCCACTTCATCTTAAATAATTTTAAGCTTTTACAACTTTTCATAAGCACATGTTTGAATTAGATGGATTTTACTTTCGTCAAACGCGACCGCTTCTACTCAAATTCTACAAACGTACTGCTAAGCTAAGCATCTGCGAAATACGTGTGCGAGGCAAAATTTAGTTCCGCATGCGCGGCGCGACAACACGGTGCTATCTGCGCAAGCACACTACATATTTCCGTTAAATGCGGTTTTAGAAAGCGACACCCTAAACCAAACTGAAAGACGTTTTAACCAAGACATTTATACATTTAACCAAATTGAAATACATTTCACGCAATAAAATGTTACTCCTCGTTTAAGTTGCGATATGAGAAAATTGTAAGAACCAGAGACTGATGAAAGGCGCATACATCTGTTATGCAAATGAACAGACCACTGAACTGTAACTGTAACTGCTGGAAGGCTCAAACCTTGTTTCCTCTATGGGCGTGTTGAAGCCAATTGAAAGCAGCCATGATGTGCCCCAATATTTTTTAAAAGTGATTTAGTTGGGTTTTTTATGACCATAGCATTGTGGAAATATTAAATGTATATAAATATTATATTTCCTTCTTATATAATTAATTTTTATATTGCCAAACAAATAGTTTTTGCTCTTGCTTTTTATCGACTTTGACTTGCAAATGACTTTCTATTTTAATAGCAGATTGCATTTAAAATGGGTTTAAAAGAAAAAAGCTAAGCTAAAAGCAATACTTGTCGGCTTATTTTAACATGAAAAATATACGAAATATTGCGGTAGCAAAGAAAGTGGGGCACATCATGGCTGCCTCCACATCGGCTTGAAGTCAACAAAATGTCTTACCCTATCCAGAAGTTACAGTTGGAGATCAGTGGAACAGACGTCGTTTGGCTCTTATAAAGACGGCAGCTGGAAGGCCATTTTGAGTATCTTCTTAAGTAAATAGCAGACGATTGTACAAGCATGATGTTCGTTGATAACTTTTTGCAGTAGTGTACCGGATCCACAGTTCCTTTTTCTCTTTCTAATTCTTTTAGAAAACTAGGGGCTGCAGAGGTGTGGTTCTTTAGTAATTTTTATATATGTGTTACTGTGTATGTGCGAAAATCAGTGTATCTGCAGATACGCTGACCCAATACGTTAAAAAACAATTATTCGAATATTCACTAGTGTATCTGCAAATTTCCAAGTGAATCTTTAGTACACTGATAGGCAGTCGGTGAAAGTTCAAATAAGATAATTGCTCAAACAGCAAGGTTTCTGTATGCTCGTTAAGTTTATAACTTTTTAAAAAGTTTAAGAAAATCACGCGCGTCCAAGTACAGATCGCTTGGTCGACCCTTAGATCCATATTATAATCATTAAAAATTTAAATTAAAAAAAATAGCATGGGATTTTGGAACACTTGGAGGGGATGAGAAGTCCCAAAACGGCTGCTCGAAGGGGGGTACCAGCTGTTTTTGAACAGGTTGATGTTGACGCGAGATTGTAAAAACGACTGATATTCTAAAAGTTACCGACAAGTACTATCATTTATTTATTTTTCGATATCTAAAGAACAAACTTATGGAATTTCACGATTAGAAATATGTGAATCTACTGATTATCTAGTGAAAGTGCGGAAAACTATTATTTTGTAGATTATGGTCGACCCTTTACTTGCACCGAACATATAAGTGTATCTGCAAATGCACCAGGGAATCTGCAGATATACGGCTTTTTCAGAGTTAATCTTGATGAAACATGTGTTCCAAATGTTAAAGAAGGTTAATTTATTATTATTTTATAGAAATAAACCTGATTAAAAAATCTATTTTTATAGTGAAACAGGTGTACCTATCAAGGTACACATGATTACCTTTAAAAGTTGATTTTCGTGACAGAACGAACGACCACACGAATGGTGACCTCAAATCGATATTCATTCAAAAATTAGGTTTTTAAGTATAAGTATTGGTAGAATGAGTGATATTAAAAAAAAATCGTAATTTAGCTTATATTTGCTGCATATTACAAGAAATGAAAAAGTTTTCAAAAAGCATCAAAATTCTTAGCGAAGGATTAATGTGGCTTACTACAAAACGGTTTTTAATTCAGTTTCTATAACTTTAATATACTTTCTTACTATGTGCAATGGAAATTTTATATATTCCTTTTCTTTCAAACAGTAATACACAGAAAAACCTCCTTATAACGGATCCTTTTATAAAGCACATTTGGAAAAATTGTAATAATATAATAAAGGATGCTTATTTCTATTTTGACGAGTTTTACATTTCCAATCAAGAGATCAAACATCAAATAAGTGGGTGTGCAGATTTTGCAGCTGTTGAACCATTTAGAAAAAAAAAAAGAAGAATGAAGTGAATACAAATAAAGGTTATATCAGTTGAGCCAAATTTATAATTTTGACGAGACTGGTTTCTTTTAGAGAAATCTGTTTGACAAGAAAAAGAAAAAAAAGCATGGAGCGTGTGTTAGCTTTGTGAATGCAGATGGTAGACATTTGCTTAATACAGTTATCGTCAATAAAATCTATAATACAAGTGCAGTAAAAAATGTTATGGTTAAACGTTTTAACTGAAGAAATGAGCAGCAAATATAAACCCAGCATAAAGGAAATTATTTTTTCAAACTACTGAATGTCCAATCAACATGGACCAGGATCATCTTGTTCTAAAGGTTAGTGCAGTGTATACGCACCTTTTTCAATGCGACCTATGTTAAAAGCTGTTTTTTATTTGATACACAATAAACACTTTTTATAGCTAACTACCGTACTTTATGGTACTATTGTTGCATGACACCAGTTTAAGAATATTTGTTTTTATAAATAGGACTTTCATTAAAACGGACAACCTTTAGCCCCTATTAGTCCGTTATAAAGAGGTTCTACGGTTTTGAGCTTTTTTAATTGACATAGGTGCATATACTTTATTTATTCCCAGCGAGTGTTTAGCATGTATTGGCTCGTCGGAATCGCATTTTATTGGGTCGATCCTCTGGTCGGCAAACCGTGGCTCGCGAGCCACATGCGGCTCTTTGGCCTATCGAGTGTGGCTCTTCTCCAAATTACCACGTGCGGGCGGGAGCGTTGAAACTTCGTGACAAAAATGAAAAACAACAACATACAAACTGGACTTACCCAAACTTTCCAAGGAGATGCAAGGCAATTGTTCACATTAGTGTTTGTCAGTTATTGTTATGATTGAGAAAGGTATGCTAAGATAGTTTGGACATATAGAGAGGATGAACGAAAGGAGATAGACGAAATACAAGACGAGTGTGGGTGGAAGAGATAGAAGGGGTTGATCTCAGCAAACGCACTTCAATCAGATTGAGGACGATTTAATCAAAGGCCAGCTTAGGAGTACCCTAATTAAGTTAATAACAATGTATCTAACTATATATTTTAATTTTAAAAAATGTGGCTCTCAAAAGAAATTTCAATCGTTGTTCTGTTGATATTTGGCTCCCAAAAGAAATTTCAATCGTTGCTCTGTTGATATTTGGCTCTGTTGACTAATAAGTTTGCCGACCACTGCTCTAAGCTAACATCTCTAAGAAATATAAACAACTTTTTGAAAAGGCCGAAGTAGCGATTATGTCTTAAAACAACTTTTGTTACAGGAAAATTATTGCACAAAAAAAGACTATAATTAGACAACTTATCGTATCGAACACTCGTTATATAATACCCTGGATAAAAGATCTTTTTGTTTACATGAGCCCCGGTAAATAAAAAGAACTTTTTAAAGCACTAATCGCATCTGAAAGGGAAATATCACAAAGAAAATGGTTTCGCTAACAAAAAGTCAGCGATGATCTAGAATCCGATTATGCGATTTTCGTGAATTACTGCTGTGGAAAGACAGCTGAGGAAAATAACTGGTTCCTTTGTCGGAAATATCTTGCAAATTAGGTTTTAAGAAGGATATAAATATAAGGCACAGTTTTCCAGAATTTATCGGAAAAACAAACCGGCAACCTTTTTGTTTTAAATCTCATTTACAAACCTTTCTTTAGTATCAGAAAATCTTTTAAAAGCGTCGGATCTTTAACATCCCAGTTTCAAAATAAAAACAATAGATCTCAATATATCTCATTATGATTAACGAATTGCTTTTATACCTCATTTCATGCGCACTGTCAAAAATAGGTATTCAAAAATAAGTAAAATGTACTCATTTATGAATACATTCGATGCTTATCATAGCTCTTAATGAATAAATTTCATTTTTGAAAAAGACATGTACTCAAAAATCTGTACAATGAATAAAAAGAGTAGTTGCTTGCCTACATAGACTGTCTTCATAAATCCCTTTCAATAAATTTCGACAATTGCAACCCGGACTTACCGGGAATCGGACCCAATCATAAGGCCCTGATGTCGTCCGCACCGAAGTCCAGGGCCTTATCCGTAGAGTCCGAGAAGAAGTTATAAACATAAGTAATGTTAATAAGGCGTGGGAAAAGATTGGGAAGTAAGATAATTGAGTAGTAATAACTCAGTTACCATTTAAGCAATTGACATCAAATAATGTGGAAAACCATCTTCTGAACAAATATTTTAAGTTTGCCAAGTGGCTTTGTTAAGATGGCTTGAAAAGAAGCTGAGATTAGCAATATTTAACCATATTGCTCATTTTTGAGAAAGTATGATTACTTAAATTTAAGTACGTCATCGTACATTTATGATGCAATTGTATTCAAAGAAAAACGAGTACGTCCATGTACTCATTTTTAAGCAACATTTTTTAACAGTGCTTTTTCCCTAAATAAGGGCAGGTCAGTAAAACATATAACTTTTCATTGACATTTTAAAAGTCGATCGATTATACAATAAATAGGAACTCAGTTAAAAATGTGAATAATTGGGACACACATTCTTTACACAAACTATATAAAACATACTAGTTTATTATAGAATAAAGTTTAAAGTGTGTAATTACAATAAGGAAAAATATCGAAATACATAATTCAAGTAATATATACAAAATATGACCTTTAAGGACCAGAAGTTTGATACATTTTGCAATTTGTAGTTTTTTTAAAGTTTTAATATACATTATTCAATTTCTCGTAATTGTTTTTGTTATGTTATTAAACAAATTTATCGATATAATTTTAAAATAAAATATTAAATGCAAGTTTTTAAAAAAATTTAATAAAATTGTGATTAAGGTATATTTTTGAATTGTTTAATAAAAAGACGATTTTTTTTCCTTAATTTTAGGTTAAAGCTTAACTTACATTAAATTGTAAGTAATTTTCCTGAGAGTGACGGATGTTAACGTTAAATTTAGTTTGGTATTGCAAATATAGAATGCAATTTCTACATATAATAACAATAGATAAAAATAAAGAATTTGACACTACTTATAGGCTATCTATAATCCAGTAGCAATTATTATTCTATATAAAAATTAACATCCTAAATTGATAAAACAAATTATAAATCAAACTAATAACACAGTGTGCTTGATTATTTTAGCAGCAATATTAAAAATAACGTTAAAATTGCTTTGTATGTAAACAAGTATGTCAATTTGCAAAAACACTCCAGATGATCATTAAAATCTCTATATGAGAAATTTGGAATAATAATAAAAAAAAGAATCCTTTCTAAGAGATCATCACAAAGGTTATGCTTGCCTCTCTCTATTAAATAAATAAACATTAGTAATTTTCTTATTTCATTTGTTGACATGCCATGGATCTCAAATTTAAAACCTGAATTTCTTCTCTTTCGTAACCTATGATTATTTAACAATTATGATATCCACAAAACTGCTATGCCATTTCCCGCTCTTCTCGTTCGACGCCTCCCAGTTATAGAACATTAAGCATAAAGTCCATCCATTTTATTCTAAAAACCATTTACCTTTGAATTCTTTTACAACCACTTGCTATTTCTCTTTTGTGAGCACTTCGACTTAAAACTCTTGAAGAACTCAATGGCCTTTTGTGTCAAACTAGTTTGGGTATAGAAGGAAAACTTTTAAAAGTCAGGAAAACCGTTTTCTTTCTCGGAAGCCATTGTTTGGGTGATCTTTGTGAACTGCTCTGAAATAAAACATTTCGAAGGGCGTGTACCTGTAACCGCCCTGGTATTGTTGTTTTCAATTGCTGGTTATTCTGGCGTGGAATTTCGGAACCGCATCATGTGGCCATGCTTCAAAAATCTTTTCGACTAGCTTGTAAAAATTGAATGCAAAACATCCGTATCCAGCTTGAATTTATGTGCATGCGAATAAGAATTTTAAATTCGATTTTTTTTATAAAGTAAGTAAGTAAAGTTTTATAAAGTAGTGTACTTTTACCCCCAATTTTTTTTTTGGAATAACATAACTCAGCTCGTATTAGTATATTAGAGTAGCATGACAGAACTTGGCGCGTATTAGTATATTAGAGTGGAATGACAGAACTCAGATCGTATTAGTATATTAGAATGAAATGACAGAACTAAGCTCATTTTACAGGGGGGCAACAACATTCTGGAAAAAAGTTCCCTGATATTTCCCTGATTTCCATGATGGTGTCACAAAAATTTCCCTAATTTTACAATTACATTAAGAAATGTTGCAACACATGTTTTGTATAGAAACATAGTATCCACGCTACAATAATACTATAAATATATTGCATCATAAATGAAAAATTATAAGTAATACTTATTGACAGTTAAAATAATAATTTATTCATAATACACAAATTATGCAACTGCGACAGGCATAATAGTAATTAAACATGTTCTCTGGAAGCAGATAATGCAAAAAAAAGCAATTTATTCCAATTATTTCTGTTGTAGATAATTTAAAAGTTTTATATGCTTCATATTTCCTATTCCAGTCCAATAAATCCCATATTCCTTAGCCCCTCACAATGTTGCTTACAATCTAAAGTCCAACAGACTTTGCTTTTGCTTTTCCCTCCAGCAGTGGTTCAAGTTTTTACAAAAATAAAACTAAAAATATGCAAATGCGCATAACCATGTTTTTTTTTTTTTAAGTTCTTATTCAGAACTAAAAGGAAATATTGACAATTAAATTACCTAGAATGGAGGTCATAATAGACGATAATTGCCGTTTTAATGTTTCAATTTTGAAAAATTCAAAGATTTTTTGTGAAATTTTGAAAATTTCCCTGACTTTTCCAGAATTAAAAATTTCTATGGTAATTCCCTGATTTCCCGGTTATGTTGCCATATTAGAATGGAATGACAGAACTAAGCACGTATTTCATATTAGTATATTAGAGTTGAATGACAGAACTTGACTCGTATTAGTATATTAGAGTAGCAGTATGATGACAGAACTCGGCTCGTATTAGTATATTGGAGTGTCAAAGTACGATTACTTAAATTTCAGTACGTCATCGCTCATTTACGATGCAATTGAACCCGAAGAAAAACGAGTTCATGTACTCATTTTTAAGCACCTTATTTTTATTACTTAGTACATATAATAAAGTGACGCAAGTTTGTAGGTCATACAACTAAGACAATCAGAAGCAAATGGTTCTTGTTTTAAATGCAGAATAAGTTTTTTTTCCTTACATTATTCGATTAATATTAAGTCAGCTGCTCGGGATAGCAATAAAAGAGTATTTCTTTGCTATGTAAACAATGACAGAGAAGATAAAACTCGTAATTGCCTACTACACAGCACATAATACAAAATGATTCTACTCCACTTGTGAGATTGAAAAGATAGGGCTAGTCACTAAGCCGCTGCTGTATTCCATTACCTGTCTAACACTTTTATAGGAAATTTAATTTGCAGAATCTATGTCATTTAAACTAAAAACTTGTCATGTCCTGGCACAAAAATGTACTTAAAAATGAGTACCTGAGCATACTCGTTTACTTTGAGAACAATTGCATTGTAAATCAATTTAAGTAATCGTACTTTCTCAAAAATGAGCAATGTGATTTAATATTGCTAACCTCAGCTTCTGTTCAAGACATCTTAACAAAGCGATCTGATAAACTTAAAATAGGTGTTCAGAAGATGGTTTTCCATATTATGTGATGTAGAGCATATTTTAAGGAGTTTCAACTGGTGGGACAAATTAAATTTAGCAGAATCCCAGAAGTTAATGTAAATTTGGTACTTAAAATAGCAAATTTTAACTAATTTAATAAACTTAGTTTAAAATTATATTTTCTGTAAAAAGTTAATTAAAAAGTTTATTTAATTTTTTTATCTAATTCATGAAATTTTCTAACGATTCATAAAAGTACATTTTATTTGTTGTCATAATACAAAATTTTATATTAAAGAATGTTTTAAATATTTAAAAAAAAACTAATGTTTGTATTTTAAAATATATATTTCCTACATTTCTGCAATTTTACTTCACACAAATGTAAAGTTTTAAATCTAAAGTACATATACATCTAAATATGTATACTTAGGTAACTTTCAGAACCTTACTTAAAAATAATAATGTTTTATGTAGTGGGATAGTTGGCGATTTTGTTAATAATTCGATTAGCCTGTTGTTAAAAAGTATTATATCCATTAAAAAAAAACCTTACTTAATCCTTTTTCGATCATACGTAAGTAATGAAAAAAAAGATTTTTTTTTTTTCAAATAAATTATTTTAACCATATGTATTGAGTTGTAATAACTCAGTTTCTATTGAAGCAATCGACATCACATAATATGGAAAATCATATTCTGAACTACTATTTTAAGTCTGTTATGTTTCATTAAGATCGCTTGAACAGAAGCTGATATTAGCAATATTAAATTCCATCGCTACTTTTTTAGAAAGTGCGGTTACTTGCATTTGAGTATGTCATACGCCCGTTTACGATGTAAATATACTTAAAGAAAAACGAGCAATTTAGATATTAATTTTTAAGTACCTTTTTTTACAGTGTGCGCTGAATAAAACTGCATTTCTAAGAGGTATCACTAAAAATGTCGTATGATGTTACGGTTATTGCAACAAGACACAATGTTCAATAAACAAGCGTTTCTTCTTTCGATGGCAATATTTTCCCCATTTTATTCTACTATGTATACATTTGCCTTTTAAAGCCAGAACTGTCTTGAGAAATGATTCATTTGTTTCTAGAGATACTTAGAAGAGGCGATTAAATGTTTATTGTTCTATTTAAACGCATTTGTCATATATATTACTTCAGCGGTTAAATATGAAATATTTACCAGTTTTTGTTAGTTTTTATTGTGAACGACAACTGCGTCACAGAAGATTCTAGAAAACGTGAGATTTATGTTTGAAATATAGTGACATTATAGAATGTAATTTATAAATAATTATCATATTCAAAATATGAGAATATGTTTGTCGGATATTAGAAAATATATACAGACTTATAAAAAATATTATCAATTTAATTTAATTTCTGGGATTTTGAAATGATTAAATATTAAACCGTGATAGATGTCTTGAAACCGAGATAGATAATGTCTTGAAACCGAGATAGATAATGTCTTGAAACCGAGGAAATTTTGTTCAAAATATAGTGCATTACTACATACTATTTAAAAGTAATTATCACCATGAGAGGTTGAGAAAATATAACAGTTGATATGTTGGATGTTAGAAATTACTAAAACAAATTTTTATCAACCAGTCGAAATACCCTATCTTCGTACCGTGTTAAACAAAAAAAACTATAGCCTATAGAACATCTTTTTGTTAAATGTAATATTAAATTTAAAAAAATGGAATGTAATATTATATTAAAAAACCTCCTATAGTTTACAGGAGTAAATAAAATAACTCGTCTTCTCTAAACCAAGGCATGGAAATGTATATATTAATTTAGATATTTACAAAAGAAGTTTTATTAATTAATGTAATACAATTTAAATATTAACTATTCTTGGTATAATATTAATAATTATACATAACTTAAAAAGATAATCTTCGTTGCTAAAACATAATTTGCAAATACCAGGTACTTTCAGGGACGAGAACTCTCTTTATCTATAAGTCATCAAAGTGTAAACAAACTGGTCTACTGATTGCTCATGGGAAGCAGCGGGCAAAGGGTAGGGGCCTAGCACCGGATATCTTTAGTTACCTTATTCCCCCCACCCCCTCCCTCATTTAGAGTGGGGAATCCTTAACCAGCCCAAAAAAATCAACAATCCTCCACCCCCCCCCCCCCCCCAACTTTTTTTTTCTTGTAAAATATGTATTAATTTTCAAATACAAATACAAATACAAATATTGACGACCAACAACAGGCTCAAGGCCCAACAAGGTTGGTCCATCTAGTACCTCTTAACTATCCCCCAATGCATATCTAACTTCTTCTTAAAATCCGTTACTCCTTTACAATTAACAATATTCACTGGCAAGTTGTTCCATTTGTCTATTACCCTATTATAGAAATAGTGTTTTCTCCCTTCCCGATTAAAATGGGATTTGTTTAACTTAAACCCATGACCTCTCGTTCTATCACTCATATTAAAATCTAAACCCTCCACATCTCCTTGTTTGATAAATTTGAATAGTTGAATCAAATCTCCCCTAACCCTTCTTTCTTTCAGAGTATACATATTCAAATTTCTTAATCTATCTTCATAATTCATGCCTGAGAACCCTTGAACCATTTTAGTAGCCCTGTGCTGAATTTTCTCTAACAATGCAATGTCTTTTTTAAGATATGGTGTATTCAAGTAAACAGGAATACGTTGGCAGGTAAATATCGAAACAGCAACATTTATCATTGCTATTAACTATTTTTAACAGTTGTCAATAACTATTTTTAAAATTGCTCTCTAATTATAAAAGAAATGCAGAGAGCAAATTTAAATTTTGAGAATCCTTATAATATATGGTTTCCATATGTTTTGGAGCATCTTGAATATGCGACCCCGTTTGTCGATCTTTTCCCTTTGTCGCTGAAATCAAAATGCTAATGAAACACGATGACGTCATGTTAGGCTTAGTATGAAATAAAAATGACCTCATCACCGGCTTTTGAAAACTATTTTCCGGGGTAGGACCCCAGAAAATAGTCTTCAAAGATATGTTACGTTTATTTTTATTTCAAACTAAACCTAACATGACATCATCGTGTTTCTTCTAGGTACCCCTTTATGCTACCAGGGGTTCAGGGGTATACCCCCCCCCCCCCCCCAAAAAAAATAGCTCTATTTTTATGATTTTTATAGTAATTCGTTTTTTTTTTTTTTACTTGTCTTCCAATGGAAGGGGTTTGAACCCCGTGAACAACCCACGTACCCGGATGTAAAATATTTCGACTGCATTCCCGTTCCAGGACTTTAATAAATATAAATAAATAACGCAGAAACTTACAGGAATTAAATTAATTTTCTAATCAGACAAAATTTTAAATCTAAAAAAGTATATCCGTCTTTAATATTTTATTTTCCCACTTTAAATAGGTTTGAAAAACATAAAAGCTTTCTTTTTTGAAAACTAAATCAGGTCAAATACTTTATACAACGAAACCGTCAACAACAAAAAATGCTCCAAATCGAATAGTTTATTTTGATTACCAAGAACGAGACTCTGTCTTGGAGAATTAACATCAACAATCGCATATACCCTTTATTAATACGGAAGTAGAAACTTAACATCGTTTCGCGTGCTCCTATCCATTTAAACGATCAAGAGTCGTGACGTTCCAAGATGCGCGTAACAAACGAACAAAACAAAACAGAAACTAATCAGCGGATCCCATAAAAATAAAAAAAAACTCCGGTAGGGGGCGGTGGGGCCGCCGGGGCCCCAGGCGATGGGCCACCGGGCCATATTCGGCCACTTTTTCAGGTTCGTCGACCGCGATTCACCGATCCGTTTATTTATTATTATTTTCCCGCCTTTTTTATTATTGTTCCGCGTTTTATTCTCGCCGATTCGCTCAGGTGGTTTTTCATACTCTCGCATACATCACGTCTCATTCGGGAGCAAGGGCAGTTCGGTTCCATCCTCCGCAGTCGGCTGACCGTTCTTTTTTTCGTTCGAACTTCGAACGCGCTCGCATTCTGTTTCTTGGGTTCAGGAAGAAGAGATCTCACGCGGGACGTCCGAAATCGATTTGAGGTGGGTGTCGAATATCGCCGGTGTGTTGTGGTATTGTAAAATTTGAAAGAAGTTCTAAAGAATATTCCAAATGGGAATCGTTTGGTATTCCTTTCTCCAAGAAGAATCTTAAGACATCTCCTAATCTATTTACTTTACTGTTTTATAAGTGAATTATTTTATTTACCCTGATTTATGAATTAGAAAAGCGAGCCACTTGTAGAAGTTTGTGACAGTTTTGTTTATTTCTTCGAATTAACAGTTTTTACTTGATTGATTTCTACTTGACATCTACATAATTCATTAACAGCTCTGTGATTATACATATTTTTTTTGGATGCTACTTTTTCGCTTTCAAATTCAAACCCTGTCCATCGAGAATTAGACAGTCTATCAAAACTTATCTTGTTCGAAAAAAATTAAGTTATTTCTGTGATTATTGCATTCTGAAACTCAATCCGTTAAATGATAATGGAGCTTGTGGTCATAGCAACAAGCATGCTTCGTCTGTTCCTGGTGTCTGTGATATACCTCCTAAACATCCGAGGACTCCTACGACTCACTTGGCAACCCAGGGCGTGCATCCACGCTCTCACCACAGGGGCTGTCCTCCTGGCGGGCGTACTCTACCTAAGCAGCTGGGCACCCTACATAGCCTACACCCTAGCCAACGGACACTGGCTCCTACTGGGTGCCAGAAGACACTGTCTCCTGCAGCACTTCGTAGCGGCCGAAATAGGGGCCGTCCTGCTAGCCCTGCTCGCAGTCAGGCTCATGTACAGATTCCTGGTTAGAGTCTACAAGAGGCCCCCACCATCCGCTAGGGCAGCGAGTCTGGTTACTTGCCTCGCCTGGTTGGGACCGCAATTGCTGTACGATGCTGTTGCTGTGACCAGGGACGATTCGACGAGATCTCCGGATTCGTACAGGTTCCTGGACGATTTGTTGGTGGTTCCTCAAGGCGGGAATGCTTCACACGGATACAGGGTTGGGTTCATGATCTGCATGCAGTTGCTGAGTGGGCCTGTGCTCAGTTATTACGTGTGGCAGTATCTGGTGCTGGTTCTGCCCTTGGCTGCTTTGATTATCTACTGCTCGGCGAGGTTGATGCTGGTGTCTCACGTCAGAAGGAGAGAGGAACCGGCTGAATCGTCGATTGAATCCAGAAGCGGTCGCTTTGGTAAGTTTCAATCTTTTGTATTAATAATAATTTTGTTGCAAATATGGTTGGGTGTGCGACGATTGCCATCGCACTGGGCCCCCGCGGTATAAAAGGAGCCTTGCACTCAGCCAAAAAATTGGTAAAATTTAGAGTATTACAAAAAAAAAATCTTAATTTTTCAAAACTTTATTCAAATTAAAAAAAAAATTACGAGTGTTTGTCACGTGAGTAAAATGTCGTCTAATTTCTTCAGGGTGAAACAATTAAACTTTCAAAATTATTCAAACATTTAAAAAGGAACTCAAAAGTAGAAATTGAACAAGCCCTGTCTTTGCATTATATAACTACATGGAGGGAGGGGGAGGGGGGGGGGGGGGGAGGGAATGGGTGGGGGCGGGGAAGAATTTTTCTGAATATATATATATATTCCCGAACTGCAAATGATCATTTTAAAGTGTTCAAATAAAATTGGGATACACTGCTTTTTATAAATTTCTAATTCTATGTTACAAAATTTCAACGGTTTCAAGCAATCTCAAGGTGCAATGGCATTCTGGAATCTATGAAGATGATAATAAAATATTTCACTCCATCATTTTTCATTCACTTCGTTTTTCTCCATCATAAAAAGATTGCAGTATACTATTTTCATCAGAATAATCGCCTTCCAAGTAATTTTTTCCGCAAGCTGTTGCTGTTTTTTTTTTGTTTGGTGCGGGTCCTTAGGCTGCAGCCTATGCCTAATTCTGGTCTTAAATAATAATGGGATTAAGAAATGATATTCTTCAGTTAATAATTTCTTTTTCTACAAAAAATTATAGAATTGACCTATAGGATTGCTCAACATTTTATGTAAATCACCGACAATGCATAGTTTTAATGCTTGACTTCATCCTTATGGATTGTTCGTTTAAATTACAATACAAACGCTTTGTGTTCAGCGAACATGGCCAATTGGCCATTGTTGAGTAGAAAATGAATGAAAAATTTAATGAATGAAACTTCTTGCAAGGACGAAAAGACATATGCACACAAAGGAAGCGTTTCGCAACCGGTCGATAATTTTTTCAACACAATGGAATGACCATTTTTCAATCATTGCACTGATTGGGGTTACTATATACTAAGTAAAATTAGATTTTAAAATCCATGTCATTACTGATTGAACTATTATTTTTATAATATATCCAGGCCCGTTGCACCGGGAGTTCGACCCCCTCTCCCCCAATAATCTGTAGACCTTGAAAGTTAGGAATATCAACTTCTAAAAACCCCGAGTTGGGAAAATTCATGCTTGAAGAAAATTAATATTATTAACAAATGAACGCTAGGGAAGATTAGAAATTGCACAACTTGTAAGATTATATTTAAATTAGACCTCAGTACGGACACTGCATTGGAATATGGGTGCAACAAATCTATGTTTCTGAGAGAACTGTTTAATGTTACCTAAAAAATATATATAAAAAGATGAAAAATGTTGATAAGTTGGAACTGGGAATTTTCAGCACTGGTTGAGTTGGGAATTTTGAATAGTTAAGTTGGGAAATTTCTTGTTTCAACCCCCTAAAATATTTTTTGTGTAACGGCACTGTATATATCGGGGGAGGGTTCATTTATTACATCACGCTATTTTTCCATCCTTTTGCACATCCTAATGCATCTCCCCTTTCTCTCTCTCCTTACAAATTTCATCATTTTGTTCTATAAAGTTTTGATACATCACGCAACATCTGAGACTTATCCCCCCCCCACAAAATTAGGGTTCGAAATTAGCGGTTACTACACTGTTAAAAATAGGTACTCAAAAATAAGTAAAATTTATTCATTTTTGATTACATTCGATGCTTATCATAGCTCCGAACATTTTTGAAAAAGACATGTACTCAAAAAGGAGAACAATGAATACAGAGAGCAGTTTCTTGTCTACATAGGCTGCCTTCATAAATCACTTTCAATATATATCAAGAATTACAACTAAAACTTACCGGGAGTTGAACCCAGATCCTCAGGCACCACAGCACAGTGTCTTATCCATTGTACTACCAGGGCGATGTGAAGAAGTTATAAACAGAAGAAAGCTAAAACAAAAGGTGATAAGCAAGCAAGATAATTGAGTTGTAATACATCAGTTTCCATTTAAGCATTCGACATCAAATAATGTAAACCATCTTCTGAACAAATATGTTAAGTGTGTCAGGTCGCTTTGTTCAGATGGCTGGAACAGAAACTGAGATGAGCAATATTAAATCATCCTGCTTCTTTTTGAGAAAGTACGATTATTCAAAGAAAACGAGTATGTTCAGGTACTTATTATTAAATAACTTCTTTTTTTACAGTGTAGTCGTATTTTGCACCTTAAAATTTGAGTTTAACGATCGTAATTTTATACCCAGTCGTCATTATTGACGTCTAACTTTTATAATAATTTCAGTTTGACGACATTACCATTACATAAAAACGTCCTTTTTTATGTCTAAAAACGTTGATTTTCGATAATTTCTTACTTTTCAGCAGTTTTGTCAGTAAGAGCCTTCGAGCATGGATCCTTCATAATAGAGAAAACATAACTTTGTAATCTCACTAACATCAAAGTGAAGCCAACATGTATGGCCTCAGACACGTGGTTAATTACGTCATTCCATTCATAAATTTTCACTGTTACACATTCCCCAATTCATCAGCCAATCGCGAGTATTTTTTAATTCATAGTTTTGAAAAGAAGTCACGTGTCTGAGGCCATTCGGTGTGAGATGTTGGTTTCACGATTATGACGTCATATTCGCTCTACTACAGTCCATTCATGCTCGAAGGTAAGACCGGGATACTTTTAGAGTACAAACAGAAACAGGATTCTAATTTTATGCAAAAAAAAAATTTAACGATTACCAAAATATCGTATAGAACATTTAGGCAACTAAAAAAAATGGGGCCAATGACGCCTAACATTTACATCCTAATTTTGAACCCTCTCCTAAAAATTGGAAAATTCCTTTAGTTTTGAAAAAATCACAAATTTAGTTGGCAAATTTGTGAAACATTTGGCTTTTTTTAAAAATGAAACTAAAAAGTTTCACTTAAAAAAATACCAAATGTATCCCAAGTTTGTCAAGTAGGTTTGTGAGTTTGCCAAGTCTACAGGAATTTACCAACATTCTAAGCACAACATTCAAAATGTTCATAGGTAAATCACTGAGAGCGCCTTTACTCTATGAGTGTCACGGCCAAAGTATTGAATACAATAGCAGATCATTGAATACAATAGCAGATCAATGAATGAACAGATCATTCATGGAATGTAGTTTTAATCACTGAATGTAATAGCAATGAGATATTATCAAGGAATGAACGTTTGTATCACTGAATGTGATATTGAGCCTAGGTAAAACATTGTAAAAAAACTGCAAAATTTTAATAAATTTTACTTCTGGTTGGATTGGCAATTTCTCATCCAAACAGGAAAAAACTGGTAAATTGCCAGACTCTGAAAAAAATTATTTAAATACATGTGCAATATTTAATATAAAGTTTTGTGCGAAACACCCAGTAATAGAATACTTTATATAATGAAACATACATTTTCTTTATAACTATAATTTAAAAAGCTAAGCCGGCTTTTTTTCATGAGTGCTAGCAATTGCAAAATCTTAAACATCAAATCGAACATTAGATATAAGTCGGTCTGCAACACTGTTCATTTTTTATGGGTTTGTTCGAATACAGCTGTAATGATTTTACTCAAAAGTGACGTAAAAACACGATTGGCTCAGGTTATTGACGTAATCTTTTTTTTGTAGAACTTGTACAAGGTATTCAATAAATTGAAATTCCCATGTTGAACTTTTTTTGTTTAAAGTTAAGGTTCATATGAAAAACCTCCAAATGTCGAATTGGAGTGAAGTATGTACATCGAATTTATATAAGCAAGCTTTTGTATCTGCTGAGTTGTAGTCGGGTAAACATATCAAACAACCAGTAACTATAATTAGGTTTTAATTTTTTTTTGTTGCAAAAAGTCTTTTTACTTACTTTATTTGTTGCTGCTACAGCTAAGCGACTTGTTTAAAATATAAGCGAAGTAGTTGGACAAAAATAATGTTCCAACCACCCTGCATAGAAATCGCACTTTAATTAGTAAGGAAGAAAACATTTATTTTATAATAGAGTAATCGACAAATTATGCAACGTGCCAGTGAATTATGTAGCAGAGAGGGATTTTAAGAATCAATTGCATCTGCATTGGGGTCCTGTGTATCTAGTAGCATCTACTAGGATACACAGGACCAATTTTGCAGTGTCCTGTAATTTTTTTTCTTTGATCGTCAAAATTTGATGTACTAAATTAATTTAATGTTTAAGATATAAACTCGTCTTATAGAACGTTGCGTTAAGAATATTAAAATACAATTACAACGTTAAAATACGCAATAAAAATCCATTGAATCTTGGACATGTTTCGGAAGATACATCTCTCTTCATTCATCCTGCTGATGAAGGGAGATGTATCTCCCGAAACATGTCCAGATTCAATGGATTTTTATTGCGTATTTTAACATTGTATTTGTATTTTAATATTCATTTAATGTTTGTTGATTTGAGGATCTCTTAGAAATTTAAAGTAAAAGTCCATGCTTTTCATCTGCTGTTTTTTATGATAAAGGACTAAGGAAAGGAAAGGTCGTAAATTAAAAATGGGCTTCTTCTGAAAGCGATCCGGATAACTGGCGCTCCGTTTTGTTTGATCCGAATAACTGGAGTTCGGATAATTGGAGTTCTACTGTAATTGTCAGACTAATTTAATTTTGATATATTTAAAATTGCTATTCATAAAAAAAATTAAGGAATTTAATTCCTATTTTATCTCACCTCCTCCCAATATACCATACTACTCAGCTCCCTCCCTTTCTTTCCAACGTCTATTGGTTCATGTGCTTAAGGGAAGACCCGAGCCCCAAATAATAATTTGTTTATTAATTAATTCAGAAATACCATTTTTTTAATACTATTAGAACATCTTTTTCTAAACAATAATCAAAAACAAAAATATTTAAAAAAAAAAAAAAAATTGTTATTTTTTTGCGTTTTTTTAGTTTAAATAGATTTTAAAAAAAAACACTACTCCCCCTTCCATTTTTAACGTTTTTAATTGATCAAATAACGTGAAGGTATGCACTACAGACTCATGAATAGACTTTTGCAGATTTGGGTTTTAATAGTTTTCAAAAACTTATTTTAAGTTCAAAACCTAAAAAATATTCAAATTTTTATGTTTAATAATTTATAAATTTTTTTTTGTATAACTTAATTTAAAAAAAGCTATTCATACGTTTATAAAACAAATATTAGAGCTTCAAAAACTATTAACAGTTTAGTTTTAAGTTAATTAGTTACAAAGCCTTAGCATTTTAAACGTGACCAAAATGTAAAAAAAAAAATATTTGAGTAAATGACGTGTGTTGCAGATAAAAAGTATGTAGGAAGATGATAAATGTTTTATTGGATGTTTATCCAATAAAACATATGTTCTGTTTATTTTATTGTTTTGAAATTTTGTACACACCTTCTTAAGTACGTATAGGATCGTTTTATGAAGTATTTTTTTTCTCCCGGAATTTGGGGCTCGGGTGTCCTTTAAATACACCTTTCATTTTCAATTCAAAACACCCATAGCATTTTTTCCTCATTTCTTTCCTAACCCTACGTACGTGATATTCGAAACTGGAATAAAAGAAAAATCTAAGAACATGGAGGTAACATAATAAATCATCGAAAAATGAGATTTGACATCGAGCACAATAAGCAGGGCGGCAGAACACACGAACAGAAAAACTTAAGATATCACGTTCCACTTCTTCCAGTCTGAGCACTCTTTTGCGCAGCACCTGGAACGTTGCATTGTTGCTGCACTGCAGAGAATGAGGTGTCAGATATTCCAAGATGCCCTTTGTTTCAGTAAAAAAAACACACACAATCCGTGGCCCCCTTTTACAGTTAGAAATCGTGTTCGCAAAACCGCGAGGAGATCTTTGTTCTAGAAGTCATAGAACACAGCTATTAATCCCGGTTCAACATGACTTCCATCCATTCGAGGTTCAAGGCGGAAAAGCGTGTTCTTTTGTTCGATGCGACTTGTTAACCTTTCTTAAAACAGTACGGGGAATAATAATTGTAGAGGAGTTTAAGTTTAGTGCTCATATTTGTGTCACAGATGTAGCAAAACCTTTCTTTGATGGCTATCAATTGAGAGCACTATATAGAATGTTTCTACAATGAAGTCACCCGATTCCAAAATGGTCAACTTCGAAAATCCGCCTTCACGTTTTTAAAACACATTTTTTCGTATTATACTTTATTTCTACATCTGGGATTAGGCAAATGGATGTTGTTTTACACATTAAACAACATAATCTGCTCAATTCCATGGATAAAATTTAAAACGAAAAAAATGTGATGGACTAATTTCAAAGTGGATACCATCCAGACTATTGGGGGGAAGGTCAATCCCCAATAGTCTGGAAAAATCCCTAAAAGTTGGGAATTTCAAGTTTTTAAAATCCCCGAGTAGGGAAAATTTATGCCTGAAGAAAATTAATATTATTAGCAAATGGAAGCTATGGAAGATAAGAAATTACCCAACTAGTAAGATTACATTTAAATTAGACAATGCTTTTGAGAGACTGTTTAATATTACCTAATATATATAAAAAAAAACGGTGAAAAATGCCGATAAATTGAAACTGGGAATTTTCAGCACTGTAAGTTGAGAATTTCGAATAGTTAAGTTGGGAATTCAGAATCGTAAAGTTGAGAAATTTCTTGATTCCCCCCCCCCCCCCCCTTTAGGTATTATGATACTAAATTAAATTGTTTGTATATCTTTCTAAATTTATCTTTATTTTCTTGTATGTAATAAAAGTGTTGGGGGACGAGTAGGAAAGGGGGGTCAAATACAAGAGAGTTAAAACAGATACTGTGTAAATTCGGTATTTAAAATAAAATTATCATTTTTAAAACAAAATAAAACAAAAATAAAAACCATCTTCAACAACAAAAAAAGCGCTAAAAAGTTTTTTTTTTTAAATTTTAGGAACAAGTTTAAAAAATTTAAATATTTAATATTAATTTTACAATTATTGCCCCTTTTTGAAATATAAGTCAAAATTTAGGAATGGTTTTTGAAATTGGAAATAAACAAGTTGTTTATCTTAACGAGACATTGCACACTTGAAATTTCTATTTAAAATAAGCTGACACACCAAGATATAGAAATGAGTTATTGTGAGCAAAAACCTTAAGACATTTTCAAAGTCATCGATGTAAAGACGTATTTTACAATGCATAAGTAACACATACCTCTTGCAGTCAAGGCCTGACTTGCATCATTCGAGGCCCAAAGTACGGTAGGAATTTGGGGCCCCCTACCATGCAGATATTTTTTTTTTTTACAAAACCAATCAAGTAATGGTTTAAGTGCATTTGAGCAGAAACTAAGAATAGCATTGCACTAAAGGAAAATTAAATATATATATAAATATGTAGAGCAAAATAAATTCGTTATTTAATAACATTAAAAGTTTTATAATACTAGGTTCTATTTTCTAAAGAATTAATCAAATTTTATTTATAGAAAATGAAGCAGAGATATATTTAGCTATTTAAGATGATATTCGTACAATAAAAATCTTAGATGACAAATGCTTCGACATTTAAAATAAGGATTTCTTATAACACATTTTTTCTGTGGAACTGCTAATAACATTTTCGAATACAAATATTAAACATGGTATTTACCAAATTTAAGGGGCCCTCAAATTTGTTGGGCCCCCAGCATATGCTGTAATCCGGCTCTCTTCAAAAGATTCCGATGACGTTACGAGTGACGTACATTACATATGAAATATAGTTATTTTAAATAATTATTAATGTTAATAAAGTAAAAAAAAATTCTTGTTAATTAACGTTGTTACCTTTGTTGGCATATATATATATATATATATATATATATATATATATATATATATATATAATTTTTTTCCCCGAAATATAAAAATATAATTTAAAAATGCATGACTTTTATAGAGCAATACTTAATACTTAACCTGAGTTGTGTTATTTTAGCAGATTCAAAAGTTTTATTTAATCATATAAATTGAAAAACATCTAACTAAAGTTTATTTTTACAATTAGTTAACGAGATTTTAGTAATCTCATAGGAATTTCAGGACGTACTACAATTAAATTCGGTTTTTAAATCTTATCCGTTTTTGACATGTTGTATGGTATCTAACAAGGATGCCGCAAAACACAAAAAAATTTGACATGAACTACATTTTTTTGACAATATCAATTGTACTACACCAATGCCAATATTAAAAGAAAGGAAAAATTTAAAATTCTAGTTTTAAATCCCAACATTGAAAATACGTAAGTCTACTAAATCCTTAAAAGTAGCGATGAACAATCAATTTCTTTTTATAGTAACTCATTGTAAAGGATCTTTTCATACACAGTTGAAGATAGATTATAAACTCATACAAAATCTAACGTCATTTTAAATCCTTTACTTGATAAAAATGAAGTCTACAGTCTTATTTTCCATTTTTTTTTATTGGGGTTGATAAAAAAAAATGTTCGAAATTGTTCTAGTTTTGGGATCAGACGATCGTTCATTGTCAGGGATCAAAATCTTCTTTGCGCTTTGACATGCTCTCCTTTTGCGACGTCAACTGGAGCAATCGTCGCGGTTCAATTGATATTCTCGTCCTCGTTCGAATTCGGAATATTTATTCAAATCGAAATAAAAATAATTAAAGTTCCCGTTTTTTTTTATATTCAAGAGTCAAGAGGCGTTTGACTTAATCGAGGGACAGAAAAGATAAATTGAAAAATTCTTTTGTCTGACTTACGAAATGAGGTCGAAAACTAAACGCAGACGATAAATATTCTTTCGGAGAATTGTTCTAAAACCTGTTTATTTCATGTTGTATGAATACTCTGATACCATTGAACTTTAATTAGATAGATGGATGAATAAAATATAGCGTAAAAGAACTATCGAAAAGTGTGACTATTAAAAACGCGTATTTATTTTAAGAATAGACTGTAAAAAAGGTGCTTAAAAATGAGTACATCAATGTACTCGTTTATCTTCGAATACAATTGTATCGTAAATGAGCGATGACGTACTCAAATTTAAGTAATTGAACTTTCGCAAAAATGAGCAGTGTGATTTAATATTGCTAATCTCAGCTTCTGTTCCAGCCATCTTAACAAAGTGACATGACACACTTAAAATATTTGTTCAGAAGATGGTTTTCCACATTATTTGATGTCGATTGCTTAAATGGAAACTGAGTTATTACAATTCAATTATCTTACTTCCCATTCTTTTGAGCACACCTTTTTAACATTACTTCTGTTTATAACTTCTTCACGTCGGTCTGGTAGCTTAACGGATAAGGCTCTGGACAGCGGTGCCTGCAGATGGGGGTGCGATTCCCGGTAAGTCTTGATTGTAATTGTCGATATTTATTGAAAGTGCTTTATGAAGGCAACCTATGTTGGCTAGCATCTGCTCTTTTTATTCATTTTTACCCATTTTAAAGTACATATATTTTACAAAATTGAAACTTATGTGTTCAGAGCCATGATAAGCATCGAATGTATTCAAAAATGAGTACATTTCACTTATTTTTGAATACCTATTTTTTAACAATGTAGATATAAATTTCACAGTTATAAATAAATAGTTAATTAGATTGTACTTCAATGGAAAAAGTTCTTCGTCAATAAATCTCAATGTGGGGAAGAGACAGTTAATCATTAGGAACGTGCATTTCTCTGTCCCCAATTCATTGAGAAGGGGTTACTGTGGTGGTCACTTCATACACTCGATAATCCCACATTAGTTCGAGTAATTACTTTGGCCCGATCGATGGAGTATTGGCATAGCATGCACGATATCCCGGGTTCGATTCCTGGTGACAGCCAAAGGTACTGCGAGACAGCAATAGGATACTTTACCAGTGTTCACTCTAGAAATAAAAAAAAGGCAGGGTGCTGTTGGCGGTAAAGGGGCACCCCGTTTCTGAAAAAGCACGTCTTGTTTTTAAATGGGCACTTTTTTTAAAAAACAGTTTGAGGTGGGCGTGGTTGATATATCAGACCCGTGACCAAACAAAAAAAGTTCCGATTTGTTGATTGATATTGCGCTAGAGCTGCATTCCATTGGTGACGATTCGGGACTTATGTTGACGGAAAGATCCGTACATAATTGATGTTCCTTTATGAAGATACTACTTAAAATCCAAAATTTGACGCTTAAAAATGAATGTTTTCGCTAAAAACCAAATCTGTAAGTAGCCCTAATCAGACCCCTTACAAAACTGATGAAAAGGCTATTTAAATCTAAAATTTGGTAATAAAAGGCTTAATATTGTAACCAAACCATCTTCACTTTAAAAAAACAAACATAGCATTTCATATGTGGGTACAGGCAACCAATATGATTTGTGGAATGCCCCGTGCTCGAAATAACCGCTTAATCATCGAGATTGCACAACACGCGTAGTTAAAAGGAGTTTGTTTTCCTACTGTCATAATTAACTTAATTCCAATTTACACACACTTTTATTTAATCGATGCCTTTATTAAAAACAGCTAGGAAAGCAAGGACGCTTGAGCTTGACTGAAAAGGGCAACAGGGGCGGAATTTTTTCAAAAGAGGGCGGCATTTTTGAAAAAAGGGGTATGAGGGCGCTATCGAGATGAAAAAGGGTGGGCAGCTGGGGCAGGGCGGACCGCCCTTTAAAAAACGCCTAGAATTAACACTGCTTTACAATAAAATATTGTTCGCGAAGTTATTTTGAGAACCTTTTTAACCGAAGTTATTTAGCGCCCGAAACTTTACATTTTCTTATCTTCTTTGAAACATATTCACCAAACGATCACACACAAAAATAAATGGCGCATGAACACAAGAAAAGAGAGGGAAAAATAATGACAGTAATGAGCTACCGACTTTTCCACGCTTCACTAGAAGCCTATTTTTAGAACGTAATATTTCCATCACTTTTAATTGAAGCTGTGTGTTTTTTCGAACACCTAATATATTTGAAGCTATAGAAAATAAAAATACTAACTTCAGCTTCCGTACTCAATATTCTATCGTACACAAAAGATTTTTTTTTTACATTCTATTTTTTTGCTACTTCCACCGCAGTGTTTGTGTTTCAAAATTGAATATATTTCCTGTCAGGAATTTCCTGCTCCGTCGGATCAAATAGAATGGATTTGATGTTTTTTTTTTCTTTCTCAGCCTTTCACCTGGGTTGAATAGAAGGCAACAACAAATAACAACATCGTTATATTCCTGTAAATAATGGGCTTATTCATCGGGCGATTCTCACGACGCGAAAGGCCTACATAGGACAATTGAATTGGATGACTAACAACTGCAGTTAAAAAAATAACGTTAAAAGTTTTATGATTTGAGTTCTTTTACGATAAAATTCATGGATATATAATTCCATTTTTTAAAAAATAATCTTAAAAAAAAACCCAGTCTTTATGTAATATGCGGTAAAAAGTAAAAAATAATTTTTAATTTTACGAACAAGTTGAAGACATTGAATTATTTCATATCAATTTTATACTTATTAAAACTTTTTGAAATCGGCGTCAAAATTTATGTATGATTTTTGTAAATTAGCATCAACTTAAAAAAGTTGAAATAAGTATAAAATTCATTTTAAAATAATTTAATATTTTCAACTCGTTTGTAAAATTAAAAAATATTTTTTTAATTTTTACCGCATTTTACATAAAGTCTTTTTTTTTAAAGTAGATTATTTTATTTTTCCCTTTTTAGTTTTTAATAATAATTAGTGAAAATAGCAGGGGGTTTCGCCCCCTGCTATTCACCAAGAAATTCAAGTAGCAACTTGTGTTCACATTTTGTCTCAACAATGTATATTGTAAACCATGCCAATAAATTCTTGGCAAATGAAATGTCATTGTTGTACAACTTCTATCAAACAATGAAAACCTTTTCAAATTCGAGAAACTTAAAAAAAAAGTCCGGTTAATTGATATTTTCGTATATAGGACAGCCGGTTAAACGATTATTTTTTGACAAAGTGGATATTTCTCTATCCAATAAAAAAATAATTTTCGAAATAGGACAATATTTTTTCCAACGGTTTTTCAGTCGGTTAAAAATACATAAAAGTCGTTTTTAAGTACGTAAAAATGTTTGATTAACCACTAAAAGTTTATGATCAGATTCAGTATTTAAGAATACGCCTGAATACTAAAAAATTAAATTGAGGAAAAAGAATTTGTGTTATATGTTGCAGACTATCTATCTTGTTATAGAAAATCTGATTTGAAAGTTTAAACTTTTCGGGGTTGCAATTTATCTCAAGCGTTTTAAAAAATTGGAGAACAATTGTTACTTTGTATTCTTCTGTAAAAAAATAAAGAGCAATGAAAGTTTGGCTTTCGAGTAAAAATTTCGAAGCGGTTTTTTGGAGTAATTTTTAAGTGTTTTTAATTTCTCAGTGGTTTGCAACATTTTAAGTTTCGCTTTAATACGTGGAAATTGCTTACGTTTTACGCACACAGATAAAAATGTACAGTTCCTACACTCTACTGCTTACAGAAATATAATTATGTTTTACTAAAGTGTTATTTTATCTAAAAAAATCTCTTGTATTAAATGCAATTCGTTATACATTGGAAACTTACTGCAATCTAATATATTTCAATTACAAATATTTTTAGTATAATTCCCTTCGTAAATAAATATTATAGCTCTATCCTAAGATATCTGTGTTAAACACCTATAATTACCATAAGTAAAAGTATCTAAACCTATTATTCTTTATAAAAGTACCGTCTATGAATTCAAGAATCGAGAAATAATTCCATTTATTTTCATTTAAAATATAATCAGGGGAGGCTTATGGCCTATGAGGCGCCGAGCCATGGGTGATTTTTTTAATGAAAATATAAATGATTTGCTTTAGAAATTTGTTGTCAACATTTGACATTTTTCAAGGTTTATACTTTTAATTAAATTATGTTTTAGAACTAAACTAATATATTCATTTTATATTTAATTTCTACCTGTATATTACTTTATAAGAGGTTATATAGCTTGGATTTTATTTTATTATTTGAATAGGGTCAGGTGGGGTAAAGTGGTCAGGTGGGGTAAAGTGGTCATACTCTAATAAATGTTGTAGTTTTTCCTCCCTATTTTTTATTTTTATCGTAAAGGTTTTACATATTTTTGTTTTAGTTTTCAGTGAAGAGGAGCAATGTTTTTCACACAAAATTATAATTTTAGCAACACATTGAATGCCAATAAATAGCCATTTTATTTTTGTACATTTCAGTACAATCTTTTAATTCTCTAATGAACTTCTCTCCTACATTTTGTTTAATCAAAATCTTAATATATTAGTTATACAGGAGGCTTCAAACATATCTCAAGAACACATTTCCATTGATAGGCAAGTTGTGTTTATTAAATTTTTTATTTTATAGTGTTTTTAGTAACATGGGGTAAAGTGGTCATATGACTAAGTTTAACGTATTCATGGTAACAATGAGTTTATTTAGGCCTAATATTTAATGATTGATTATTAAATATTAATTTAGAATAATAAAGCATATATTAATTTATCATAGTTTATAACATAAGATAAAGTAAACAGCATTAGGCTTAACTTTTACATTGCTTGGAATGACTTTATTAAGACCTAATATTCAGTGATTAAAATTTGGATAAACTTGCATAATAAAATAATTTTTATTGTCTTATTTTTTTCCCTTTTTTTACGTAATAAACATGCCGAGAAAATATGTTCGGAAGATTGTACCAAATTACTCTGATGCCAGTCTACAATTACTTATGCTGACAAGGCTAATTAGCTATGATTCATCAGAATTCAGAACCATCAACATCTGATATATGCAATTTAAATTTTAAAAGTACAAAAGTGTCAAATATGGCTAATACAACAAGTGTATATCCACTGTAGGACTTTAAGCTAATACTGACAACAATATCTCCACCAGTGTCAATTGTACGTAGAATGGCTATACATAACTCTAAAGATGAAAACAGAAGAAACAGTTGCACTTTGTCTACAAAAAAAAAAAAAAAAAAGGGATGCCAAAAAAAAGCTAAAAAAACAGAAAATTATCAAGTCAACAAATTCTTTTGAGCCAATTTGTGCCACAGATATACAAATTTGACAAATCATATTTGTGGGATGTTAGTAAAATATTAAGGGAAGAAATCAATGAAACAGTTTATTGGACAAGATTAAGATAGTAATTAATGGGACACTTCATTAAATATCTAGAAAAATCCTAAATTGGTGACTACTACACATTTTCAGAATATAACGACATTGAAAAAACAGAGAGTCAGAAGTTATTAAAATATCTTTTAAAAAAAAAATCTTTTTACCATAGAGAACACTATAAATTTATAATTTAATAATAATATTATTTAAATTTAAATAATAGTTCACAAATATAGAAGTTGTGTAAAATATTTTTAAGTAATAAAATGGTATTGTTTACTTATAATTTCCTTTTTATGTCATATTTCTTCAATATGACCACTTTACCCCACACACTGACCACTTTACCCCAACCATGTGGTAAAGTGGTCATAAAAACATGACAAAAAAAAGATGTCATTAAAAGGTGTTACTCTCAAAACATATTTTTAAAGTGTATTCTAATGTACTCTAGAACAATGTAATGTAAAATAAAATCCAAAACAATAATATTTTTTAGAAAATTTCTCATATTTATATTCCTGCAAAGTTAAAAATGCCTGTTTTTATGACCACTTTCCCCCACCTGACCCTACGCACTTGATTTTGCACAAAATAGTAATTTTCCTCAATTTTCGTACCTTAGTGAATCGAATATAGGTTTTTTAGTTGAAAAGGTTTCAATGTTAAAAAATAACATGACTCAAGTTTCTAAATTGCCTTAAAAAATATGAAAATTAGGGCGCCAAAATCGCTTGTGTCACAAAAATTAATAGAAGCGTCCTTGAACAGTGTTCTTATTTTGAAAGATATTTTAAAAAGATATTTAGTTTTGCAATACTGACAGAGCATATAAATGGAACTCAAACACTTGGCCTAATTTATAATCGTAATTAAATTGAAAACACATTTAAGTAAATAAAACAAATTGCATTTGACCTTCTTTTAAGAATTGTAAATATTTCAATTAAAGCGCATCTGAAATTGATTAAATAAAACTGCTTAAATTATTTTCAGAACCCTTAATCTGACTTTTATTTTAAAAGATATGATTCTTCTTTAAAAGTTATTAAGTCTGATTTTTAAACAAATTAGCTTCAAAGGAGGAGGTATCATTCGACTTGTTATGCTTATTTTTATTTTGTCTTCCGTAATTTCTATTATTGGAATTTAGGATAATTTTCTTTGATTTGAGTGTTTTAATGAGTTAACGCAAAGGTAGTTTGCTTATCGGATATTTAATAAACAAAGATTTTGGTGAATTTTTTTCTATTAGTCGACGTTTATTTTATTGAATTTTTTTGAAGCTAACTTTGCATGCTTTTTTTAAAAAACATTTTCAGTACTTATCAAAAAGAATTTCAGTACTTATCAAGAAGAAACGTAAATAAATGATAAACTGAAAATAGAAACGCAATAAGGGAATATTAATAATGATTATTGTGGTATGAAAAAAAACCCCGAAAATGTCATTTAAAGTTATTTTAATATGTTTGTAAATAATCTTTGCCTTTCGTGCTTTTCCGAACAGCTCCGAATTTAAGATATTTACCTAGGCGAAATTTTCTGAAGGGCCCCCTCCCTCCGTGATTTTGAAGTAATGTATGTATTTCAGAAGTCACTGCATGTCAGATTAGTACTATCAAATTTAAAATCAACAAGGAACAAGAAACTTTTGAGAACAAGAAACTTTGAATTGAGTAAATTCGGACTGCTTTACAAATATTGAACTTCAGTAAAAAATATATATATTTATCTGTAAAAACTTATAATATACTTCTGTAAAAAAGAATTATGTAGCTTGCGCCCTCCCTGCGCTCTTAAGCAGCTGCCTAGTAGTAAATCCGGCACTGTTTTGAAACTTTTATCTTAAAATTTAAATTGAGTGCTAACATTAAGTTTAAGATACATAGTAACTATAATATGTGATGATGACAATTCTTGTTAAATTATTTTATGCACGAGGCATCTATCAGCTATATTGTGTCTAAAGTTTTGCATTTTCTAAATTAGGCTCTGCTTCCATTTATCATATTCAAACTTGTGTCAAAATCAGTGGAGGCACTTGAGTAGGAAAAGTGAAGGAGTCCGAATTATAAAATGATTCAAGTATTAACGGTATAATTCAATAGTTAATACGAATAAACCGTGGTAACGTAACAATTACATTGACATTTCTTGTAAAAATTCAAACATAAATAATGCTGAGAATGAAACCGAATTAAACAAACAAATAATTGAAAATAAAAAGAACACGCATTAGAAGTAAGGAAGAAGAAAGAACAAAATTTTAATTGAGAATAATGAACAACATATAAAAATCAGGGGGAAATATTAGAAAAAAGTTATTGTAATTAGTTCAAGTCCATTGCAAAGCATTGGTCTTGGGCTTTTATAGCTCTTGCTACAGGCCTAAAAATAACTTTTTGAGTGAATTTTTAATGGTATGATTCGAAAGAAAACACGAACTTCTAAGACATAATCTGCAATGAAACAAAAATCGCCAAATTTGGACGACTTTAGCCCTGAGGCACAGATATTTGAACATAACCAAATAACTTCGATGCCACCCAATCGCCAGTTACTATTGAGAATTCTTTGTTACGCCTTCAGACCGTGAAAATGGACCGGGAAGGTATCAAAACATTTTCACGTGTTCCTGCGAGCCGTTCTTCACCCTCCGGTAAATGAGATGAACGGCGTGACAAGACAAGAAATCTCGTTAACAACCGGATACATATACTCTTCTTTCTATAAACGGAACCGCCAGGTAATCTTCCGTGACATGCGTGTCTTTGTTGTTCTTCTACTTCTTCCAAGACATGGGAGGCCTACTTTTTTTTTTTATTATTATCGGAATATGTCGACTTCCGCATTCGATTAACCTTGGATGTGGATTACTGGGGCAATCTCCGAAACAGAAACGTCAGACACACCAGACGCTCTTGTAACCTCTCAGACTTGGCGGGACCTCAACAAAACCAGATTGGGCATGAGTCACCTAAACAGTGCCATAGGCTGAATTGGGATAACAGACTGGCGAAGATTTTTTATTTATTATTTTAATATGAGATTAAAGAGTAATCTCGATGTTAGGGCTACCAGACGTCCCGGTTTTTCATCTTTGTCCCAGGAAGCGTCCCGTGCAGGTTCGAGTCCCGGGATTTCTCGGAAGTTTTTCTTTCTAGCGACGGAGTACTGCCCAAATCTTGAAGATTTTTTTTATATGAAGGAATCTTATTACATTTAACACTGCAGATATTTCGGACTGCAATTTTGAAGCTGAGGTCCAATTATATCAGCGCTCCCGAGGCTCCACTAGTTATTTCAGAGCTAATTTTCAAATTAGAAGAAAGAAAACTGAGGAATTCGTACCTTCCGTCGTAGTAAGGGAAACGCTGAATGAACTAAAAAAAGATGGACTCGTCAATGCTAACGAATTTATAGAGTATGTTTAAAAGTTATATCAATCCTACATTTGCTACCTAATTGAAAAAAATATGGGAAGCGTGTTTTGACAATGCAAGCCATTTTACATGGATACAACCCATTTACATGGGATGTGGGGGGGTTCTGGGGGGAAGTGTCCAGGATTGGCTTTTGGGATTTCTGGTAGCCCTACTCATGGTTTTATAGGAAAGAAAGAGTGTTTAGGCTGAAGGAAATGAATAGAACAAATTTGATTAAAACTCGTCTTTTAAAATATTTCAATGCATAAAAGTTTATCTGCAAAAATATTAAGGTTTGTTTTTCCTTTAAGCACAATTAGACTCGTGCATTCACCTTCAGTGACGAACAAAATATCGAAGTTGTAAATTTATTTTCACTGCAATAAAGTTAAATTTAATATCTCGGACATATTAAAAAATATTATTGTAATAGAGATACTTTTCAATTGTTCCGAAGCTTTAGATGTGACAAATGTTTCAACATAGGCGAAATGATTGCATGAGAAAAATTAATAATAAAAAAAATAGAGGGAGAGAATTCTCTATACAAAAGTGTACACCACTTGGCAGTATTATGTACAATTGCACATCGACATTTGTTTAATTTTCAGGTAACATAACATATTAATAGGAACGATTTTACAATAACCATTAAATGGGTTAGGGGAAGAACAACGGTGGTCCACCCAGTGATTGTGCAGAAAAGGAAAGAGTTTTGGGTTTCGCACACGTACAGTACGGATCAATTAACGATTTTTGACTGAGTATCATTCCTCAGCTATGTAACTTTCATAAAAAAGATCTTAATTTCAAAGAAAAGATAGACATGCACAGGGCCTTCCTTAGCTGCCGCATTGCCTTTAGTTTAGAGTGTTGAAATGCTAGATCCAATTTTTGAAATGCACTCCAAAAAAAAAAAAAATCGAACCTTTTTTAAATGACGTCATTTTTATCGAGGTGTAGTGGAATGTAGTGCATTATTTTTTTTAATGCAGAATCTTCGGATAAAAGCTCCCTAACAAAAACAATCAATGTGTGCATTTGATATACAAGTAAAAACACATTGAAAACAATTCTAATGCACTTATAAAAAACAGGAATTTAATGCAAAGTTAGGAGCCACGTGCGTTGACACAAGCCGCACACCCCTTGTATTCCTCTGGAACCATTTAGTTTGAATTTATATTTAAAAAAGTTAAATCGAGAATAATCTTTATTTTACTAACTTTAGAAATTTTTTCCGTTCTTTTCTAGACTTTGTTTTATTAGTTTAAAGCATGGAGGTAAGAATAGAAAGGAGACGGCATCTACTCGCGAAATTGAAGCTTTCACTGTAACCGCGCCGCCATCTTGCTTTGACCAGTACATTCCTCCTCCCTGTTACTGCTTGTCCGCTGCTATCGTAGTTTCATATGCGTGAGCAGAACGTCTGAATTATTTTCGTAGTGTTTATATGCATATATATTCCGACAATTTTTTTTGTAGCAAATAAATGTGTTTTTATAATTTAGTTATATGCATATAATGCAAAATATAAATATTTTTATTAATGCGAGTTTATGTAAGTCTGAAGTAAAGGATTTTCAAAATAAGTGTTTCGAATCATACCTCTTAAAAGAGAACTCTTTATCTTGTGTTTTTAATGTATGTTCTATTGATAATTTAGAAATATTGGAATGCTGTAGTTTCGATACTGAAATAAAATTTTAAGTAAATGTTTTAGCTCTCTTAAGAAGTTTCCAAGAAGGTTTTTTTGTCTCTGACATATCTAAACTTTTATGTCAAATTTAAGCGTATTCTAGTCGCCTGTACCTTTTTAGAAAATAATTATACTTTGTATTGATATAATTTCATCAATAATTTGTAAAATTATTTCATTTTCTGTAAAACATTCCGAAATATATTTGTTATTTAAAATAATAAAAGAAAGTATGTATGTGGATCACACCACGCCAACTTTCCTTGCGTATAAAAGGCTGACATTTATATATAAATGCTGTTCTTTTTCAAGATATGCACACATGAGGTTCGGATTCGCAAAATTCCATTTAGTTTTACTTCTCTGCTTGTTTAATCGATAGATTGCTGGACTTTGGAACAGTTAGGCACGGGTTCGTGTCTCGGAAGGGTCTACACATTTTTTTAAAAAATGTATATCCTTTAACGGGGGGAGGGTGTTGAACAGATATTTAATTTTACTATATTTCAACTCCTGTGACCCGAAAACTAACAACAACAAAAAATATGTATTATGTAATTAATAAAAAAATTTCAAATTTGTAAAGAAAATCTACTTATAAAGTCGAGTTATAGCAATTTTTTAAAATTAAAAAAAAATCGGGTACATTTTTCTAATAAATTATTGTAAATATAAATATCAATACTTTCTGAAATATAAAATAGATTAGCATATGCAACTTTTGGAACCAACAAAATTTCAATATTAGTATGGATATATATTTAAAAAAATATTTAAGTTTGTGAACTTATTTTTAGACAAACAAAAGTATACATCTAAAACTATATACATTAAAAATATTTACATAAGAATATTTTTTCATATTCTTTGAGGTTCCATACGTTGCATATGCCATTTAATTTGTATTTCAAAAAGTATTGTTTTATTCACAATAGTTTATTTGAAAATGTATCTATATTTTTTTTTTAATTTTAAAATTGTAACAACACCACTTCAAAGGTAAAGTTTTCTTTACAAATAAAAAAAAGTTAACAATTACATATACAGTATTTTGTTATAAAAGTATTGTCATAAAAGTAGAAATATAGTAAAATAAAATATCTGTTCACCCCCCCCCCCTCCTCCCCCCCTTAACGGGTTTTCTTGCAACAAGGGACCAAAAACAGCTAGTTAGATCATATTTTGCTTGGTTAATAATATAATATTTTCATATTTAAAAAAAAAATATCTATAGTTTTTTTAAATATATATTTCTTTTTTTTATCATTTTAATCAAATTTTATTTTTTTAATAAACTATTGACATAGAAAAAAAACATTTCTTTATACACGAACAACCTAAGTCATTACTTTAATGCCTAAAAATAATTCTAAATGTTTAATATTCAACTTTTTTTGTTATTAATTTTTATAACATGTTAACATTCTAAAAGGAAAAGTAGTATATTCCTATTTTGCTTTCAGTGTTTAAAAAATAACAGTAAATATTTTCAGCTTATATTAACCTTGCCAAAATTACTTGCATAGTAAAAAAAACAATAATAAACTTCCAACGCGCTTTGACGTTTGACCGATATCTGGCGAAAAAGCACCGCTTGAGAAGGACCATTTTGCTTTCCCCGGTCAAACCAACATGGCGGACACCCTTAAACTAGCTTCCCTGCCACACCTCACAGTTACTTCAATCGCCTCAATGGTGGGGGATAGGATATGCCTTCTCCTTTTATTCTTACCTCCATGGTTTAAAGTATGTTCCCTAAAAGTTGCAAGCCTGGGTAACGTGAACCAACGAGCCTGGGATTTATAAATATAGCTTTTAATTACAAAAAAAAACCTCTTCGAAACCTTTTTAAATGTACATTGTCTCACTATCTTCCTTTTTTTCGCAGGTTTCCTATCATGGTCCAAGAGAGCAGTCTGCCAGTACGGATGCAAGACAAACACATTCGTAGACATGGCTCTCTACTACAACTTCATCTGGCTCGTCGTGCTCCGCCCCCTGGCAATCCTCCACGCCCTCTACATGCAGACGGGCGAATGGGGCAACGCCTTCTACATGGACTTCGGCAGCCATCTTGTTCTGGCCTTCTCGGCGGTCTTTAGCCCCTTTTCCGTGGGCAATCCGCACTCGGCCCCTCCCGAACCGGCCAGAATAACAGAGACCATAAATCCCGTCATCGCACAGAAGAAGAAGCACAAGGACTTCGGGGCCGTGCCCGATGTGTGCGTTCAGAGTGGAGGTCTTCTGACGGCCCCCGGTTTCGTGATGCCACCCGCCAGAGTCGAAAGTTACGAGAATGTCAGCGATCTGAAGGGGATAGTCACTAAGGATTGCTCAGTAGCGCTGGAAAATAACGAGAAACCTGGAGAAGAAAGTGTGTGTTGATAATTGTTGGCCGATTTTGGGAACAAAGAAACTAGGACTGCCGATATGATTTATTTTTGGGAAGAAAATAAGACTAGAGTTTAAGTGGACGTTTATGATAAGCACATTAAAAAATGATTATAAAATAAATTTCGGAGTATATTTTGTATTATGAATGTGTAGGAGAGAGCAGAAGCTAGCTCTCATAAGACACATAAGGTTTCATAGTACCACTTCCACATAAATGTTCTCAATAATATATACGAATAAATCGTTTTATGAAATGAAATTACTTAATTGTAATATATATTTCAAATTGGAAGATTATAAAAAAAAGAAACGCGAAAAAACTGTTATCCTAATATGAGAAACATGGTTAACTACAAACTGGAATATTAGTTGCAGTTCATAATGACTGCATTGTTTATTTACCAAAAGCATTGGATATTCGAAACTGCATTAAGGAACTTAGACTCTGGAACGTTTGTCAACCTATTGCTTATCGACAGGACGGAAATAAACTTTATTGTTTCCATAATAATTTATAAGACAAACCATTGGATGTGATAAAGTTGACGAAAGCAGTGCTTGACATTTTACAAGCCAATGAAAGTGGATGTTTCTGATATATATATAAGAAATTGTGAAAATTATTTTATATAATACATGTATTGCACATTTAAGGAATTTGAAACCAATTCGTATATAAGAACTATGAAAACTATTTATTCAACATACATTCCTTTAGATGAATTTTTAAAGGAGTGACATTACTTTATAAAAAGTAAATAGCTATATACTTGAAATGTCCTTATGGTGATGTAGCATGATTCACCATTTTCACTTTAGATTTATGAATTTGTTTTTTATTGATATTTCAAACAATGTGCATGCAGTGTGATAAATAGGCATGAAAAACTTTTGTATGATTAATACTCTACAAAGGTTGTAATTTTTTTAGATTAAAATGTATCTTTGAATATGATTCGTTGATTGTTTCCAAGAAATATTTGACACAGAATACAAATTAAACAGGGTTGCCACTTAACATTAAGATGAAAGTTCAATGACTTTTCCAGGTTTTCAAAAAATTCCAAGATGAGAAATAACATGAAAAGGAACAGATTTTTTTAAAAAGATTAATGTTGGGACCCATAAAAATGAAGTGCCTGCAAATTATAACTCTCTCTTTTTTATACTTTGGATAAAAACTAATTTTTTTTTAATGTATATGTTTATAAAGGAAAAAAAAGGTGTGGAAAGAAATATCTAAAATGTTTACAAAAATTTCCTGAATTTTTAGGCCATTTACAATTTTAGGTGCATGGCAACCCTTTTTAAAGGTAAATATCGGCTCTTTCTCACCTATTGGAAATGGACAACGATTTTATACTCCGTCTTTCCTACGAATATATAATTCAAAATTTAAATGGGCTATCAAGCATAGAGATTACAGTAGTAAATGCTTGCAGAATATATTTTATTACTAAGTAAAGAAAATGTTTTTTGGTTCGAGTAAATTTTAAGTGAATATATAGTGTAACAGTAACGTTTCTATAAATATTCAAGTTATCTTTTTATACATTTTTTTAATAAAAAAAGTACTCATCAGGGATGAGATTGACCAAAAAGCTGAAAACAAAAATCCGAGTAAATGATATGCAACACACAAAATAACTTAAAACAAAAATCAGAGGGAATTATTCATGAAAATGTTTCAAGTAATAAAACATTCAAGAGTAACCTAACAAGAGTAACCAAACCTAACAAGAATACTACATTGGAGAAATAATGATTGAATTCACATATTTAATATAAAACAAACTGGGAAATTACGACTTTTCAATATTATATTACTTATATGGTATTGTAAATTCTTGCTTAACCAACCCATTTAGTATAGCATGATGGATCTCACACAAAAATTGTTCAGCCTGTATGTTACTGACATTTCGTAACATATTCAACAATAAAGAAGAATACAAGAAGATATAAAGTATCCTCTTCATAAAGTTAGACGTCTTTTGCTAAAAATAGTTAACAGTCCTTCTATGGTCGAACATAATATTAAATTTTAATTTCCTGTGAAGACCCAAGTAAAGACCTATTCAAACGTTTAGAAAAAATATAATAGATTCTTCATTTCAATCTTAAAAATAAAAAAAAGAAAGTAATTTTTCAAAAAAAATCGGAATATTTTGGAAAAAGCAAGACAGTTGAATTCCGCCGAAAAGCAGATGAGTTATGTCTGTTTGGTAGGTCAGAATAACATATGCTCAAAATTTTTTACTTTTTTTACAACTAGTATGAATAAGTACTTTAAGTTTAAAGAAGCTCAATCATTTCCTTAAAATACTTCATTAATGTAGATTTTGAAACAGACTTGCAAAAATTTAAAAAGAATCACATAAACTTTTAACCAAAAGTATATTATAATGGAATAAGAATATAAATATCAGACTTGTAAATAAAATTAAAATAATATGTAATTAAAAATAAAAACAACATATTTTGGAAAATAAAATTTATTTGTAATAAAATAATAGGGCATTTAAGATAACAGATACAAGTGTATCACCATAATTTTGAACAATTCACATGTAAGATACAAATTGAACATTCGTATTATCATAGAAATATTAGTAAAATTTAACGATTCCTTTATGAAGAGTCTAAATGAGAGTATTTAAAAATTAGTAGTAAAAGACATTAAAAACAAATTTCAAATATAAGAACACCTGCTTTAGAGTGCACATGGATGAATACTTTTGAGCATTTGGCACGGTGAAATATAAATATATAGGTAGTATATTTTGTGTGAGCACTGGTTATTGTAGGATTAAAAAGTTTGTTGTAAATCTTTCATATCTCTTTGGTATACAACAAATAGATATTTAAAACATTTATTTCAGTTCTGTCTTATATTTAGCGTGAACAGCACATGGTGTTATAGCTTTCTATGTTCTAAGGTTAAAGGGCATGCTTTTAAACATTAGAAACAAATGCGAATAATGCAGAATCAAAGTAAAATGGAACTTGGCCGAAACCTATTCTCCTTTGCCAACTTGTTCAAAAACTGTTTACACAATTATATATTTTCGTCAAGATTTCTTATTAGTTATTGACAGGGTTGCCATTCAATATCAAATAACATTTCCATGACTTTTTCAAAAGTTAACCTACGAATGGAGCTGAACGACTTAAGTCGTTCATGGATTTTCAGTTTTTCTAGCAATACACATCAACTTTAAATTCATAAAAATATACAATGTTAGAATATTTTCAAATCTAAAGCATTGGGGTGTTTCTTAGAAGCTATATTTATTAAAATAATAAAAATTAAAAATATTTATATACATGCATTGGAAATATTTTGAGGAGAAAACAACTTTGCAATTTTGATCTATTTCTAATCACTCAGAGGGTCAAAACAGAAAATGCATGCAGAAACAACCATTTTTTTACACATTTAAAATAACCTAATCACAGCCTGTAAAAATTAAGTGCTAAATAATAACCTATCAAATTATAAAGAAATTGGAATTTAAAAAATAAATTTATATTTTCCCATTGAAAAGAAAATTACATGAATGATAATAAAGAGAATATGATTTCTCACATACAACTGAAATTTATAGAAAAATTCTTTAACTTTTCCAGAAAATTTGATAAAATGTTAATTTTTCTCGACTTTTTAGGCTATTTTCCATTTCACTGACAACTTTTTTCTCTGCTTTGTGCCAAATTTGTGGCAACCCTTATTAAGTTTATATTTCTAATAAGCTATTTTAAATGCTAAAGAAATAAGTGTAAAATGTAGGGTAGCACTTTTTAATATTTTTTTTGAGGCAATTGTTTTAGAGAATGCATGCAGAGGTAAAAATTTTATTAAAAAAGATTTTAACCCTTTTAGGGTTAATACATCTGAAACCGCCCAGCAGTCAATGTATTTTCAAATTCTAAAATCTAGTTCCCAGGGTTAACAAAAAAGTGGTTTTGTGTACAAAAATTGTAGGCAAGGTTGACATATTTGAAAATAGAAGTCAAAGTTAATAGATGCAGATTTTGAAATAGACAAACGAGAAAAATTTAAAAACGCTTAAAACTCTTTTTTTACTGAGAAATAGATACTTGAGGTCAAATATTAAAAAACTTTTCACATAGGATGATATGATTCATAGAAAAATGCAAATAACTGTTACTTTAAATGTATTGATCCAATCTTTAAAAAGTAAATTTCAATGAGGCAAAAAGTGTTTTAAAACTAATTAAGTAGTTTAGTTAGATCGAAAAGCAGGACAAGTGATCTAATAACCTAATTAAATTTTTGTTTGGACAAAACATGTTTTGAATGTTTGCCCCTCATTTATGAAATAGTTTTTAAAATAAAGTTTAAAAAAATATTAACCAGAAAAAACTTTTGATAATATAAATATAAAATTCTGCTTTCAAATGAATGAATTACTATCATTACATGAATAGTAAAATAGGATATGCATATGAAAATTGGATAAAAAAAAATGACCTATACAAAAACTTGTTAAATTCGTAGGTGGCAGCAGAAAACCAAAGATTGAGCTGCTTCTTAATTAAAATGGAAAGCAAGGTATTTACAAAGAGCAATAAATAATTAAAGTACATTGCAAGAAATCCTTAATGTTATAACAGGTACTAGACTCATTAAGCCTACTGTGTAATTTTTTTAAACCGTAACTGACTTGAATATAAAAAGGAAAAAGTTAACATTTAAACAGTTTTAATATTTTTGAATATATACACTAATAGCAGGATGGCAATAAATTGAAATACAATATAAAACACTGCTTCGAATAACACCACAAATGCATACAGCTTTTCGTGTTTTAAATTGTTTATGGCATAAAACGCTAATTTCTATTACTATTATCAAAAGGACTTAACTTTGTTAAAAAACGTTGTATCTTTTAAGACTCCTCAAATAACTTCTTCAGTTGAATTTAAATCTTCTGGAGTGTGTACCATGAAAACATGTTTTTTAAGATCACGATGAGTTCTGAATGTCTTTTTGCATTCCACGCAGCGTCTTTTAAGCCCTAGGTCCTCTATTTTCTGATTTGCTTCTAAAATGTTAAAAAAATACATTATTTGTACTATCTTTTGCAATTGGATATTTTCATTTTGCATCTTATCAAAAAAGTTTTTCAAGAATACTAAAATCATATCAAGAATTTAACACTGTATTGGTGGCAGAACATGATCGCTGTTTCCTGCACATCCTAACATTTTACAGTGGCACAATTTTGCTATATCATTAATTCCAAACTCTTCAAATGAACATATCACATCCATATTATTCAACCTATGATTTTAAAAGTTTGTGGTTTTGTTTGTCTTGATGTTTTTTTTAATTTAAGGTAAGTGCATTAAAACCTGACAGAAACTTTAACAAATAATTTTCTATGAAACTTATTTTATAACTCAAAAATTTCAGTTTGGTTATAGTAAAATTTGTAAGTTTTCAAACAACTGTTTTAATGCCAGAAATTGTCATAAAAGCTCTTTCCAAGCAAACATTAATGTTTAATAATGTATTTTTTATAGTTCCCTTGAAGTGCATATTAAGCTGACCAGGTGTGGTACTACCCAAGGCGTAAAGACCCTGAAAGTGTATTTTGCTGTTTAAGCCATTTTTATATATTAAATGTAAACCGGTATAGGCTAAAATTGAGATAATTTAAAGACCGTTGAAAATATATAACCAAAATGAGTTTTTAATTCAAATATATTTAATTTACACAAAATTCTACAGATTTTCATATGTTGATCTTTTTCCAGTAAAATGTGTTTTTTTAATAAACTAAAACACCAACAAAGTGTTTAAAAAAAATTGCAATTTTGCATGTGCTGTGCATGAAGAAGTCAATTAAGTAGGTTGCTACTGTCTAAGGGAAATGAAATTCCTTTATTTTTTACCCAAACTTTAGATTTATTAAAGTACAGTTTATGGAAAACCTACTTTTTAATTATTTTAAGCATGTTAATATTAATCATTAGAATGTACAAAAAAGTTGTTGTATAAGAAATTTTTAAAAACTTTCTAAAAGCTGTTTGTATTGTATGTGTGGGGTTTCAAATAAAAAAAATTAATGTAATATATAAACATTTATATCAATACTAAAGCTGAAACGAGTTATAAGCCACAACAAAAAGAAACAGGCTTTTTTCAAATGTCTATAGTTATTACATAAAAAGGTAAGGTCCAAACTTCAATTTCTGGAAAAAATTATATTTCGGAAAAAGTAATGCACTTTTGTTTGGAAGTGTAAAGCAAATCATGATGAAATACGAAATAGTAAAAAATAAATATTTATTTATCAGATGTAAAAGGATTGAAAGAATTTCAATGGAGATCGCACTTAGTAAACATCAACAATTTCAAAGTTTTCACGTTTGAAAAAAAACTTAAAACACGCAATGTTGAGGTTGCAATCGCCAGATGCTAAAAAGAGTTTTAACCAGCAACTTACGAGTGAACCATCCCCTCATTTCACAAAGATTGATATTATTTCTACATTTTAAAGATACTATAAAAATGTAATGAAATTCTCTATTTTTAAAGATTGAGCATTGATTCTGCACAAAACAAAAGACAAAGTGATATTTTCTACTGATGAAATTCTCTTGACTAAAAAATCGGACAGCAGGAATCGAGTCTTTTTTCCCGAAGCGAAATCCCTCCATTCACACCTTTCTCTCCATGCCATATTGCATATTTACACTCTTGTACATCGGTCAAAAGCAAGCCATTCATACCTTATATATTTAAAATTTAGACTATGTTATTCCATACAGAATATAGAAACACATAAATATGAAATGCCAGTATATAATAACTTTTTTATATAACAAAAAAGAAAATTTGTTCAACGACTGTAAAAGGAATATGTCAGGGTATATTCTTCTAAAATTTTTAGGAAAATATCTCTTACTTTTCAAGAAAATCGGAAAATCTTTTCAATTTTCCTAATAACTCTATCTTTTAATTGTTTTCAAGTAGATGGCAACACTGATTGCATAATGGGCTACTATTTGGGTATGTTCAAACTTCTGCATTTTTAAAAATTCACTTGGGAACTTCACATTGAAAATTTTATTGACACCAAATTCTGAAAACTACTATTTTATAATTGAACGTGTCAAGAAATGCAGTTAGTATTCAAGAAATTTTTTGACTTAAAAATTTAAATACTTTAAACATAATTTAGGAAAATAGTAAAAACACCAAAATCTTACTTTGTTTCTTTTTAGCTTTGCTTTTCTGAAACAATGAGCTTTCATTAGCATTTTTTGGCATCATGTCATTGTCAAAAAGCTTGAATCGTTTCTTTTCTGGTTCTTTCTGCTTTGGGACTTCATTTTGAATGCTAAAATAAAAATAATGAAAGCTTTTGAGCTAATTGAAAATAATAAAAGTATTAAAAAATTACACTTCTTTTAAGTCAACACAGATCAAAAATCTTAAAATGGATAGGTGTTGGCAGTAAACATCAACACAAATATTTGTTTTTTTAAAAATTGCGACTCATCACAAAAAATAATACAACAAACATTTAATTTTGGGGAAAAATGAATTATTTTGTTAAATAGCCAAAGAAACATTTTTTTTTAATAGACCTAGACCTTGAATGTAGACTTTATGTTTACTTTTTATTTAAAATTTAAATAGAAACTGAACAACAATAATGAACTCACCAGGGAAAATTAAATGGCCTCTCATAAAATGTGCCAGACTTCAGAGCTACATTAATTTCTAATAGCGGGCAACAGTGATTTTAGTACCCCAAGCTAGGATGACGTTGCATCATCTGATGACATTGTGTTTAGTTCAGACTCATATTGCTAGATACATTGGTTCTTCTTTTTTACAAAGATATATTCGTTGGTGTTTTATAATGCAAGAGCTGCTAAGCTGTGCCACAAAGATATATTGGACACTGTTGTTGTATGAGGAGCTGTCTAAAAGCTATTCCAATTCTAAAACTTTCATGACTTTGTAACATACACTGGTCCAAGTATGATTTCGGAAGTATAGACATTGTCTACAACAAAATACACCTTATAATCATATTCAGATATAGTGTATGCCATTAGAATAGAAAATGAAATGTGTACCTTGAATCAGAAGAGAAACCGAATCCTCTCAATGTAGCTTGCTTCGAAGTCTTGCTGACCTTCGGATTCTGCAGCTGTTTCTTTTGGGGGCGTTTCGTCACAACAGCTTGCTTCCTCTCCCTCGTTAGAGGTGGGGACTGAGACACTCTAACACTAACCCTGTAGTGATGTCCCCTGAAGGAAGGATCATCAATATGCTGGCTATTAGGGGGATCGGTGTGGACGGAGGAATCGTGGGTTTCATCGTCCGACAGCCAGACAACTGCATTAGAAGCTGGGGGATTTTGCGTAAGCTGGCCCTAAAATAAAACTTACTGTTTAAATGCTACAGTACACTCTACTTACAACGGTACACTCCAGGATAGTGAAGACTATATATATATATATATAAGGTGTGCTCGTACTCGCATTGTCTAACGGAAGGCGGGGAAAGCACATTTTTGACGTCATAGTGACGCCTACCTTGCGCTTTCTGTAGGCGTGTCTAATGCTCTCGTTTGTGAGGTGTTTCCATCTATTCGGTTTTTTTGTGAACTGTTAAAAAGTGATAGGCTAACTTTATTTAGTTACTTTTACTGTATTTTATGAGTTTAAATTATATTTTAAGGATTGTATTTAGTAGGGAAAAATTGCAAAAGGTTTGCTTAATAAATTAAGCGTATTAAAATAATATTAGCTGCTACAAGAGCATGTCCAGGAATTTTGAAAGAGTAAAATGGGGGTAGGAAACATCATGTCAATGCATTTGTATTGGACATATTAAATGAGTTACAATTTCAATCAAGTAAAATACAGGGACATAACAAAACAAGGACTGATTAGTAGTGAAGCTACCTGAACACAATTATTTACAGGTATTTACAATATTTTGCTAATTAAAAATTAAATCACCAGTTGTTACCCAACCGGGGATCGAACCTAAGTATCAATGTTTGAAACACACAGCCAATGAGAATGATCAAAAAACGATAGTAAGGCGGAGCAAAAATTACGTCAAAAATGTGCTTTCCTTGCACACTTTCAAAAGGCGAAAAACGAGCGCACCTACTGTATATAGTCTTCACTATCTTTGGTTTTAAAGTAACAATGTGTTAAATAAATATGAAAAACATACTGATATTTAACACATTAGGCATCCATATTTTCATTGTAATTTGTGAAAACAACTTTCTAAGAATAATTTCATGTTTGGAATAAATTTAATTATGTTCATTAAAGGTGCAAGCGGTATCCGAGAGATTATCTCAGGAAATCTTCACAATTGAAGAATAATCAGAAACAGCTCAAGTTTCCGAAATACCATAGAAATGAAATAACTACTATGTGAAAATGACAAACCTATTCTGGGCAGTTCTATTTTTTATTGAATTTGTGATGGTGGATAATGTTGGTCTTGTGTGGGGTCGTTATATCAAGGGTTTAGTTCGTAAAGAAAATTTACCCTAAAACTAAAATAGCATAGCACTGAAGTGGTAACATCCGTCACAGTGACATGTACTTGCATTAGAAACACGATAGCAGCGACACTATGTTACTAATGCAGTGTTAAAGAACTTATTGCATTCTACTTTAAAAATACTATTTCAGAAGGAACCCCATTTTTACAAGCACGATCAAAATATGTTTGTAATAACACAAGAGCATATATCTTCAAATAATTTTACAAATTACAATAAATATATGACTAAAGGATGAAATTCTATTGGTAATTCTCATTTTGGACTTACTAAATCTATTTTAGGTTCATTAAAAAAAAAATCTTAATGTGTATGTTATTAGGAAAAATTATATAAATGTTTTGTATTTGTACTATTAATATTTTTAAGTAAGATGTTCAGAAACAAGTAATTAACATTACATTTACAGTTATCAAGATGAATAATATAGCTAAACAACTTAATCAAATACAAATTAGGAGTTTTTATGTTATATTTATATAAGGAATTCAGGAGGAAAAATTCAGTAAGTTATACATAGATTCTTTGAGATGTTAAGAGTTTTTTTGAAGATTGATTTATCTAATTTTTAAAGTGTTTATATATACAGACAATATTAAAAAAAACTAGTTTAATGAGATTTTTTACTGAAGTAATAAAAATGAGGAAAATAACAATCCAAAGCATAAGTAGTTTTAGCATTAAAAGTTGCAACCAAGTAGATAGACAAAGCCTTCAACCTCTACAATATATAAGTGAGGAAATAAAAATATTATTACGAAATAAGACAAATACTTACAGATTTAAACATAGTTGGCGTTAAAAACCGAAACTCTGCATCTTTATCACAATCGCTAGTGCTACTTCCGCTATCATTACCCACATAAAAGTTCGACACCTGCCTATTAGAAGAAATATCTTTATAGCTAACAACTTTAGGAACATTCATCACTAGATCATTATCATCAGACTGATCCGAGTCGCTGTCAATCTGACGAGCAAATTTCTTCCGAAGTTTCTTCTTGGGAGAAATTTTCTCGGGCGAAACATCCGGCAAATCGGCATCGACCATCGGATAACGAGTCTCTGAAGCCTCATCAGGAGCCGTATAAAACTCTGGTTCAGGGCTGGAGAATCTTCTTTGTTTTTTATTTTTTGTAGATTTTTTATATGGCGAAGTAACCGACACATCTGAATCTACCTGCGGGAAATTGGATACTGCAGGTGTGGTGGGAAGAGTGCGGAACAAGGGCTCAGGACAGGTGGGCTTGAACAGGTAGGATTCGATTGGATTGAGCGAACCGAGATTTTGAATGCCTTCAGTCAGTCTGAACTGTTCCGACGGAGCTAAAGACTGCTGCGAGGACGGTTTGAGTGAGTCTTGCGTAGCTCGAACGAACTGACTCTGATGTCTGAGGGAATGTTGCGATTGAGGGAAAATCGGTTCTAATGTAAATAATCCATCCGAATCCAATGGCTTTTCAAAAAGAGGGTTTTCGTGCTGCGGGGATGGTTGCAAAGATTTTTCTGAATTGGTGGATCTCGGTTGTGTCTGAACTGAAGGGATATTTTGCTTAGGCCTTTTGAATGGAGTATTTTGATATGAACTGGTGAAAGGACTGTTTTGTTGAGAACTGATGAGTGAATTACTTTGTTGAGAATCCGCTTCAACCTGAAATATATATTTATTATGTCAAAAGTAGCTTTTCATATAGTTTAGGGTTAGTTGGGTTCTTGCTTTTTCAAGCAAGTTTGACACTATGCTCAAACAAAAGTTTCAGTATTTGAATCTGACCCTTTGTTTGTTTTTTCACTATTTTCATAATTTTATAATAGTGATTTAAAAAAAACTAGTACTAAAGATTTTGGGGGAAAGAGCAAGGTAAAAAGACTGTCAGTATCAGAGATATTTTTGGAAAGCAAAGGATTAAAATGTTTAAAACAAGCATTTTGATGCTTTGCAGAATTCAAAACTTATGGCGAATATTCTTTTCTGACACATTTGGGTGAAGAGCAGAAATTATTTCCGAAATAGAAATTGCCTACAATAATGTTTTAGCTAATAAAATGAAGATTGAATAATTCTGAAAACACTAATAGTTCAAAGCATTAAAAAAAAATTATGATTAAATAATATTATATATAGTACATACCAAGTATGTTATATATATAAGTTACTTTAAAGATAATTTCCAAAAGTTAATATTCCGTATCTATTTCAGACTCGTTTTTGAAGGGTGGAAAATTTATTTCTTCAATGTTAATAGGATAAGTAGCAACTTTGATCAGGTGCATATTTTTCCAAGTCCTATGTCTGGCATTAAATGCCATCTTTTTTAATGTCTTAACTGATGATGTTTAAAACATTACCTTTCTTTAACCTGCTAATTTATTAAAATATTGCATTGTCATATATTTTCATTTTGTACATACTTTCACTGGTAACTTATTCACTTGGAAATTATAAAAGAAGAGACAATAAGGAAAATTTTAGGTTACATGTTAATACTCAATTGGTGATTGATATAAACATGTTCTAGTTTTATACATCTAGTTAATTTCAGAAAAATGTACATACATATTCATATAGAACCAACTTATTTTTACTTTTAACAGATCTAGTGGTTTCATCTTTTTGCTTTAACACCACTAATGTTACACAACCACATAAAATATTAGACCATGAAGTGAAAGATTTTAATAATAATTTTTGACCACTTCAATATCTCAACAACTTCTTTTGAGCAATTTTAAAGAAACATCATTAAAAATTTTGAACTTGGATGCATTAAGTATTGTAGAAAAAAAGGTATACAAGCTTAAAGTAAAATTTTGATAAGTTACGCAGTGTTCACTCTAGAAATGAAAAGGGGCAGGTCATTATTTTGAGAAAATGACACTTTAATGGGGACGTAAAATCTATTTTTGCTAAAATAGGCATCAAATTGCTGTTTTTCTTGGCATAGATTGGCTCTTAATATGTAGTCAAATAACTGTAGAACCGAATTAAAACTGAAGAAAAGTTTTCAAAACAAGAAATTTGTTTTAAATATGCGGAAAATCTGAACTTTTCTATCTAAAAAAAATATATAAAACGTCCTGGTAAATTGCTGATTTTCACCAACACCTGAATGCCTAATGATTATAATTAGAACTGAAACAAAGCATGTAACACCAGAAAAATGCCAATAAACTTGCAGAAAAAAAACCCCATTTAGTGACCAAAATCAGGGTAATCGCAACATCAAGCTGTCGATTTTTTAAAAACTTCACATAAATGATCATCTGTTGATAATTAAATACCTAAGAAATGTAATAAATGCTAAAAATTTCCATGAAGCTAATAAAATTCATAATAAATATAAAAACGAAAACTAGCCTTTTTCATCTGCTAAGTAAAAAAAATTCCATTTTCAATTAGCACAGATTCTATTCTCAAAGAAAAGAAAAACTGTTTTTTGCTGCCAAAAAGAAGAGTATGAGAGCATATATATATTTTGTAATATGGTCAGATGAATCGGAAGATTTTTGGGGCAAGAAGGACGGCAATTTATGCATAAAAGGGCAGGAGGGAGCAATTTTCAAGGAAAAAGGGTAAGTTACTCTTCAAAAAATGCCTCGAGTGAACATTGAATTATATATAATTGGGGTTCTTAAAAAATAAACGACAAGACCAATGAAAAGCACAATGGTGGAGAGATGAAAAAATTATGAAACGTTCATATAGGTTAGACGTATTTTTATGCTAAAAGTATATAAAGTAAAGTGATATATTTGTGGATGCAACAGACAATATATGAAAGAGGTGCACTCTAGTAAAAAGTTTACAAGACACTTTGGTATACATTAAATAATATTTAGAAGAATGCATATTTACATCTGTTTCTGATTTAATTATTTTCTCTAATGCTTTGTCTTCATACAGGGCTAAAGCAATTGTTTTGGCTTCAGTAGGTGTGATTATTCTAAAAGTAGAAGGGAAACAAATTCCCAGTAAATAATTTTTTACAACAAATAAAACAAAGCAGTTGATTGGCCACAATGTAAATATAATAATAACAAAACTTAAAAGTAAGAAATTATAAATTATGCACATCTGAAAGCATAAAGATCATAAAACAATTAGTTTAAAATATCAAAAGGAAAATAACTTTTTTAATTAAAGGAAAATTACGATTTTATTTTAATGTGATAGAACTTTACTTTTCTTAAAATGATTTAAAATTCTTAAGTAACTAACAATTATACAACTGATTGATGCTAAAACAAGGAAATTTGAGGAAGGAGAGAAATTGTTCAAATATGGCACTAACAAATTCCTTTTAAAGTCAAGGCAATTTTATTTTTAAAAGGACAAAGCTTAAGTTTAGATGAAATTCTCATTAAAATTACATAAGGAAGACATTTTCAATTATAAAAAATTTGTATCAGTTTTAATACATGTATATCACATTAAGTCAAATAAAACTAAACTTTAAGGAAAATCATCTACAGTTAAAGTAAAAGGTTGTGAATGTATAACCAAAATAAAATTAAATGCTTCATGGTATGTAGTATTTGATGGAGATTACTGGAAAGTTGCATATCATCATATATCAGATTCTTATGAGAATTGTATGTATTGCACAAATTAATCATGTACTCTGAATTAGTACATATGAAATTAGGGAAGATAAAAACAAAAGGTTACAAAAAATTTTGAACAAAGAAACATAAAACACAACATTAGAAATGGCTTAAATATAATTTTGTAGAAATAAAATATGTGAGAAACCTAATATATTTGAGAACGGTAAAAATAGAGCATAAAAAATGACTAGGGTATCATACATAACTATTATTAATTAACCTTCAAATCATATATCTGTGTTTTAATAGTAATATAACAAGGGATGGGATGACTATTCAGCCCATATGTCAAATAGCTGTGATATAAGTAAAAACAGGATTTAGAAAGAAAAAAAATAGTCTGATTTGAAAAATTGTTTGCTTGTAATTAGCAGAAAAATTTAGCTGAATTAAAATAAGTTTTTGTAAAATGTATTATGTTTTAATGACTTTCAGAAATATGCAGATTTTTTAATCAGTGATTAAAATAAAAAATATTAAAAATAAATAAATTACATAGTAAACCTTTTAAACTTAAACAGTATTTTTTCTTATCATGACACAACAAATGACAAAAACTTTAATAAACACCACATCTCAACTTTATATTAAATAAATAACCTAATAATTTTAAAATTTAAAGATTTTTACAGAAAAAAGGTTTTGTGTTTTATTGTTAAAATTGAATTGACTATAGATTTAATATTTATTATAATTATTATTAAATGTAATAGTATTACTCTTCTATAGTAAATACAAATATTGTACTAGTATATTTTACATTCTCAACCTTTACATCAGGTATTTGGGTTGTGTACCTGCATAAAGAATTTTAAAGGAAGTTGTTATTTGGCTGACGAATATTCGGTCTCAAAGTCAACTGAATATTCAGTATTCAGCCAAATCACTATTCGTCACATCCCCAATTATGACAGCAACAATATAATTAGTACATAACAAAATATTAGATTGCCAACATTTCAAAAATTAAAAGTGCAATTTTTCACAAAAAAAAACCAACTATTTTTTAAAGTAATAAAACATTTTTGATGTTAGCGTATCAAATATACCTTAAAATATATACAAATTGCCAGGTAAGTAATAAGTACATGATTTAGTTGGATTCCAGACAGTTTTTTTAATCATCAAACTTTTTTGAAGATCTAGTGTTAATTTAATTCTATCACACCTACTAATATATTGAAATCAGTAAAGACAACAATCTAAAACTTACTCTTCACGCAAACAATCCACCACCCTCTGGTATAGTTCAGCATTTTCAACGTTCTTTTGCCTGGCTTTCCACACCTGAACTTGCAATTCGGGATGGATCCAGGAGCTCACAACCTGTGATCCCCAGAAAACGAATTTAAATACAAATTTTATTGGCTTTCATAAGAGGTAAATAAATAAGATTACATTTGTAGAGCAAACATTCAAAACATGTGTTGTCACCACCATAAGGTGATTCATAGAAATGATAACACATGCACAGGTTTTATATTTGCATGTTTATTTCAATTGGACAAAATATATTTTGTACGAATAAAGTAGTGTCTGATAGGAAGTTTGGTGACGAATTCAGGATGCAATAATCTAGTTACTATTTTTTTCGGACAAAATACGTCATGAAGGTTTTCTCTTCTTTTACAAATAATATAATATTTTTATATAGTGGTACATTTAAAATATTTATTTAGTGATATTGATTTAGTTAACAGTACAAAGAATCGATGAAGATATGCAAGGTGATTTAAATAAAATAAATGTTTTCTTAATTACAGTAGATGCTTCACTTAACGACAATTCACAAGACGAGAATGAGATGATAGTTATAATAAAAAGTCATTTAATGAGTTAAAATAATTATTATATATAAACTAGTCAACCAATTGAGAATTATAGAGGGGGTCGTTAAAGGAAAAATACATTATATTGTTGGGTCATTGTAAGGAGGAACCTCTGAATTATTACAAAATGTAATGAGGGATAAAAGCATTGATTGTACCTGCAGAAGATCAGGCAAGGGTAATAAATTGCAAGCCTCTTTGGTGAATTTATTTACAAAATGTTCTATTCTTGTGATAATAATTTCATCTTTCTGAGAATCTTCATTCCACTGTAATACACTCAACAGATTCTAGAAAATAGTACATAAAATCATTACAAATAATAATAAAATTAAATGCATCAGAATTAAACACTTTCACAAATTTAATATTAAAAGTATGAAATGTTAAGTACCAAGTATTTCAGTGTTTAATAAATTTTTTGTTAAAAAATAAATAAATAAATTACTAAAAGAGGCAAAAGTATGGAAAATAGCTTTTAACGTATTAAATTAAGTTTTTAAAAAATCTTTAAAAAATACTAAATTAAAAAAAATGTGCAGAAAAAACGATACAGGAAAGTTTGGTGCTATATGAAAGTGTTCCAAACTAGCAGATTACAATTTACACTGGTTTCCTATATCTTCCACAAATTTTAATAGTTTTGTAATCTTTAAATGGCTGCAACTCAAGAACTATTTAACTTAAGGAGCTCAAATTTACATCATTTTGTTTAGATTTTTTAATGAATATAACATGATTAAGTTACTTTTTTAAAAAACAAATTCTGTGAAATACACTTATAAATTAAAAAATCCTCTCAAAATCGAAATTTGTGATTAAAAAAAATAATAATACCTTTAATCTTTTTTTGTCTTGGATATTTTTATTTAATTGTTTGAGTTTAGATGTTTCTTAAGTATTTTCTAACTTTCAGAAAAATTAGAAAACTCAGGTTTGTGAGGAAAATTTTATAATTTTTTTTCGCATGTCTGTAAAGTTCCCCCACACAAACTGGATTATCCAGGATATGCAAAAAATTCCAATTCTATCTCTGGCATTGGATTGGAAAGGATCTTTGTTCTTTTCTTTCCCTAGAATATATTTTTGCTCTAAAAATGTTCTTCTTTTAATGGTTATCATTCAAATGCCTAAACGAGATCTTAAAACCTTAAAGTGAAAGTCTAAACCAATATAAATAACTCTGAACCTAGGAAAGGAAAAAGGTTTTTATTACTTTCCATAATCAAGGTGGCAATAACATTCTGGAAATAAAGTTGCCTGATATCCTGATAGTGTCACAAAAGTTCCTGATAGTGTTACAAAAATTTCACTGATTTTAAAATTACATTAAAGAAATGTTGCCATACATGCTTTGCATAGAAACAAAGTATCCTCACTACAATAATAAAACAAATATATTGCATTAAAAATGAAAAATTATAAGTAATACTTATTGACAGTTAAAAGAATAATTTATGGATACAACACAAATTATGCAATTGCGACAGGCATAACATTAATTAAATATGTCCTATGGAAGCAGGTAATACAAAAAAAGCAAGTTTTTTCAAATTATTTCTTTTGTAGATAATATTAAATGTTTTATATGCTTAATATTTCCTATTACAATTAGGGATGAAACGGATATCCGGTAACTATCCGGTATCCGGCTGCTTTTTAACTAGTATCCGATATCCGGAAGTAAAGTGCCGGATATCCGTTTTCCATGCCGGATATCCGGATGAATAAAACATCGAATATTTTTGTTTGTGGCGATAAATTTTCTTTGTTCTTGCTTTAAGTATTTTTTTGAAAATTCTACCAATGTATTCACAGTGTGCAGATTCTTTAAAAAAACCACTTTTTTCAAATTTTTAACTTTAAAATTATATTTTTAACGAATCGTTATGATGGAAGGTCATCACATCTCACAACTAATAAAAAGTTGAATTAAAAAATAAATTTCTCAAAAGTTTAAGCAAACTTGAGTTTTCATGTTTGGCATGAAAGGGCATATGGTAAAATTACAATTATTCAAAAATTAAGTGTAAAATGTACAAAATATACGACCATTGCTAGCAGCACCCTAGAATAACCCTTTGTAAATAAAAAAGTTTTTTGAATGTTTATTCAATTTTGGTATCACTTTAAAGATAAGGAATTGGGAAAAAAAATATTTTTTAATATTTGACCGATTTCCGTTTTTTCTAGTGTGTATGAGAATTTATTTTCATAAAAAATAAACTGCCGGATATCCGGCAAAATCCGGTTCGGATATTCAAAATCCGGTTTGTAATGTGCGCCGGATATCCGAAATCCGGCAAAACCACTATCCGGTTTATGCCTAATTACAATCATCAATAAATCAGATATTTGTGGCGATCTAACCACAGTCCAAATCAAACCTCTGAGCCAACCAGGCGGCTCAGGACCCCAAGCGTCCTCTGAGCCAACCAAGCGGCTCAGGATCCCAAGCGTCCTCTGAGCCAACCAGGCGGCTCAGGACCCCAAGCGTCAGGCCGGCCAACCAGGCGCCTCAGCTCCCGTGTGATTCACGGCAGGCGGCGCTGGTGGCAACTCGTGGAAGCGCATGCGTAGCCTTGTACTGAAGAATATAAAAAGGCTAGCGAACACCAACAGCTATGCTTACGCTTGCTTGCTCTACTCCCATCGCGGCTCTCACCATACAGTTGATCACCCAGTGGTGCCAGCCCGCACCACCGAATGTGCTGGGCGCATCGATTTATGATTTGCATTATTTCTTAAGTAAAGAGTTAATTGTTTCTAATTAAAAATAAAAAGTTATTTCACCAAAAGATAAGTCTCGTCTCAATTATTCTTTATGGAGTCAGATAAGATATGGTCAAACCAGTGGTTCCCCTTGAACCGCTAAATATTCATTAGTCCCTCACATGTTGCTTACAATTCAAGGTCCAATACACTTTGCTTTTGCTTCTCCCTCCAGCAATGGTTAACTTTTTTACAAAAATAAAACTGAAAATATAAAAATGCACATAACCATGCTTTTTCAATTCTTTTTCAGAACTAAGAGGAAATATTGACAACTAAATTACCCAGAATAGAGGGCATAATAGACGATAATTGCCATTTTAATGATTCAAATTTGAAAATTTCCCTGATATTTCCAGAATAAAAAAATTCCATGATAATTCCCTGATTTCCAGGTTATGTTGCCACCCTGATAATGTACTGCTTTAATTATGTTCAAGGAAAGGTGTATATAAAAAATATTCAATATAGAAAATATTGTTAATAAAAATTGTCAAGCAAACGAATACGTTTCAGTTTCTTACTTACCTTCAAATGGTGAAGCAGTTCTCCCATAGGAGATTTCAACTCGGGACATATTCTTGTTACTGCCTCTGATAAGGGAAGGATACAATCATCCAACCTTGACTGTGACCGAACCATTCTAGTTTCCATGACGAATTTAGCAACAATTTCATGCTTTGTTATATCAGTTGCACTTTTTTCAGTTCTGGCCACAATCATGTCTGTGAAATTAATTTTTTTTTTAGATCCATAACTTTAGTAATAAGCTTTGGAGATTTAATTTAAAATAAGAAAGTAAGTTAAATTCTGTTTTTTTTCACATCATTAGAGTTGAAATTAATTTTTTACCAATATTTAAACATTTAGCGAGAAAAATTCATCATACTGCTTCGGTTCTAAAGTAATTACAAAATAGTAAAACTAGCATTATAAATAATCACAATATGTTGACTGGAAAAACTAACTAAATTATGGTTCCAATTCATGCTTGTAAAAGTATGTTACACAACTATGCCATACATTTAAAACATATTACGCAAGTATTGTGCAGGATTAACAATTTGGGCTGGGATTTAGAATGGTAGACGGGTTGTTCTTGGCGACTTTTTCGGGCGATTCACTTCTCAATATGGGAATACAGTGACAATTGCTTACAAATATGAAAGGTTAAGAATTTGCTTGATTGGTTCGGAAGGTCACGTGACTTCTGGACATAGGAATTTCGGTGATTGGTTTAAAAAGAGTGACGTAATTTTTTAGCGGGAAGAATTAAGAATAAGAATATTCTATTCGAATAGAATTCGAACGAAATTAGTGTTGGAATTTCGGTGATTGGTTTAAAAAGAGTGACGTAATTTTTTAGCGGGAATAATTAAGAATAAGAATATTCTATTCGAATAGAATTCGGACGGAGTTAGTGTTGGAATTTTTAAGTTGATTTTTACACTGCTTATACCGTTATTTAATGTAAGTACCCTTTATTGCTTGTTGGTATGGCTAGCAAATGTGGTTTGGTTGAAAGAATAAATTCTTTTTTTTTTATCAGATGTATGTTGATAGTTTGAAAGATGTTAGCAATATGAATGCGATTAACTGGTGTCATTGATGAAGTGTGTCGTCGAAATTCCCCAAACGACGGCCCGGAGGATTGCTTGTAAGCACCATGATCGACAGCCCGGAGGGGGTCATAGATGTGATCCTGAGTAGTCGGAGGCCGAAGGCCGGAGACCACAAAATCGACGGCAGGAGCCTGTGACTTTGAACGCGCGGAACACGTGTGCGCTGAAGAGTGCCGTTGAAATGCCCCAAACGACGGCCCGGAGGATTGCCTGTAAGCACCATGATCGACAGCCCAAAAGGACATTGTTACATTCGAGGTAGGCACCGAACTGCCGCCAACAGCCCAATTTAAAGCACTAGTGCGATGTTAACTAACCAAAGCAAATTTTCGAAATCAATTCTAAACCGCCGCCATTAGCCCATTGTGGAGCTAAAGTGCGACGATATTTCATTCAATCGTGCAGACGTAATAAAAAACCTTCGAAATGCATTTTGAACCGTCACCGATAGCCCATTACACAGTAGAAGTCATCCAATCAATCAATCATCCGACTGTGGTTAGAAAAGACGCAACGGTAAAGTTGTTAACTGTAATCGTGAATTAAACCGGAAGTAACCCTTAACATCAGAAAAGAAAGAGGCGTGCGCTCCGCATTGGTTCGTTTGGCGTCTACTTGAAAACAAAGCCAATCCCGTCTACCATTCTGAGTCTTTACCACAATTTGAACAGAAATCATATTTGCCGACATTAATATGTACGCCTTGGCAGATTGCCCATCTATGCTTTACTGGGGACTTTGCCACTTTAACCATAATTTTTTCAAAAAAATTTATATATAAATTACATAATCTGATTACCTATTACTTGCTAATAGATCGATGAAATCAATAAATAGAGTTTGTTGTTGTCAAAATTGATTGCGAAATTCTGCTTTAGTGATATCTTTGTTTGCATTTAAAATGTGTACCTATACGATATTTTTTAACTACAAAATGGGCTGTACACATATTTAGGCTAATAACGAAAGGAGAAGTATTAAAATAATTTTATAGTACAGGTATAGAGTAATGCACACCTATCAATTACTAAAACCTATCTTACTTCTTAAAAATGTCAACACATCAGTTTCAGATGACGGATTTTCACTTTGCTCTCGCATATATCTGCAAAAATCCCAACTTACAAACTGTGACACAAGTTGCCATGACACATTTAAATTTAAACTGTTATCAACTTCACACATATTTTATGTTTATATATACAGTTCAGAATAAAATAAATTTTGATCCTTCAAATTCTTAATTTTGACTTTTCGAATGCGTTGTTTTTGAACGTTTAAGCGCGATAAACAATAAAAGTTGAGGTGTTCATGAGCTACTATTGATTTTATTTTTGAACTGAAAAATTATATCTTTTAAAGGTAGAAAGTAATAACGATAAACCAATTAAATTTTCAATAGTATAAATCAGTTTTATATTATATTGATTATATAAAAAAGTACTTTTTCCATTTAAAAGAATAAACTAGAAAATCACATTTAAAAAATTAAAACAGACTCAGAAAAAGTAACCAGACGTCATATCATCAGATGTTTATTTTTATTGGGAGTTTCGCTTTTTGAAATCGCTTCTTTCCTTTTCTAACCTTTACTTTGTTTTGTTTCCTTTTAGATGTCGTAATTTATTACTATAAATTAAAAAAATGCCTAAAATTTTTCGTATTTTGTCTTTAATTTGTTTGTCATTAACCGGATTTATAGTTATTTTGCTTGGAATCGCCGTACTTAGATCTCTAATTTTGCCGAAAGAAAGAATTGCAGAATCATGCACTCCTGATGATAAAGATTATATTTCAGACAGTCGTGGTTTATCAAGGAGATTATCCGAAGCACTGAAGTTTAAAACTGTAAGCTATGGAGAACATAACTACAACGAGGAGGCCCTTTCAGACTATTTAACATTTATTATTAAGAGTGAGTGATAACTTCATTATCAGAACTTAATAAAGATGCATTGATCAAGAATAAATGTAGTGGCTTTACAAAGTGATGGAATTTATGCGAATTTTCAGTGAAATTATTCATAATTAAATGAAGATAGAAAAATTAAAAGCTGATTTCAAGGAAATATGCACAAATGTAAAATTTTATGAACCAGCTCTGAAAATCTGGTTATTAAATAGAAATTTTTGGTTCAACTTAAGAATACAAAGGCACTCCACCAAGGTGTGTAAAGCAATATTGCCACGATTTCGGTTTGATTTGTAATCAGCATATTACTTGTGCAATGTGTTAACACACACAAGTCTCCCTTTATTTTTATTACAAATTAAAATGCAATATAGATATAGTTCTCAAGAATTCTCTAAAATCCCGAACTTTTGATCCTGCTTTGCTATATGTAGGAGATTTTATCTTTTATGTGTATGAAAGGATATGTTCAAATGCGGTAAACTCCCAAATAATGTGGACGAGTTGGTAGGATCATGCTTGCCACTTAGGAATTTTTCCCTGATGTTATATTACTCCAGCACTATACAGCCACATAAAAAAAAAATTGAAAAATAGACAATGAGTTTTTCCACCAAGCCAAAAACATTTTAATTATGTTTTTAAACATTCATTCAACTAGTAGAAATTTTAAGAAATATATAAAGTGTATTTTTGAATTAGTACAATATTATACGATACATATTTTGATTTCATTTACCCACTTACATTATTTCTGTTCATAAACACTAACTGAATATATGTTCAAATGTAATATTATTTTGAAAATCATTTCAAAGCCATCTCTTGATTCTGTACTACAAAATACCATGTATCCTGGACCCTAAACTTTCGAAAACTCTACTCTAGAAATTTGCAACTGTTATAAACAATTAGAAACATACAATAGTATACATCTATAACTCATTTACAGTAGAACTCCAACTGAACTCCAGTTATTAAAACTCATTTATAGTAGAACTCCAGTTATTATAACTCATTTACAGTAGAACTCCAGTTATTATAACTCATTTACAGTAGAACTCGAACTGAACTCCAGTTATTATAACTCATTTACAGTAGAACTCGAACTGAACTCCAGTTATTATAACTCATTTACAGTAGAACTCCAGTTATTATAACTCATTTACAGTAGAACTCGAACTGAACTCCAGTTATTATAACTCATTTACAGTAGAACTCCAGTTATTATAACTCATTTACAGTAGAACTCGAACTGAACTCCAGTTATTATAACTCATTTACAGTAGAACTCCAACTGAACTCTAGTTATCCGCATCAAACAAAGCAAATCGCTAATTATTCAGATCACTTTGAGAAAAAAAATCAGCAAAATCGGAGAATAAAATTGTTTATAATACTTATTAAATTTCATGACATTCTAAAGTGCAATGTGCTTTTTTTTTATTAAGAAATAATTTTGTTTTTGTAAATTTTCCAGATTTGGATCTGATCCCAATTGATTATTCTTCCCAACCCCCAAATACCCCCCCCCCCCTCCCCTATTTTTGTAAAACTTATGAATTTTTATTCAAGTAAACAGGAATATGTTGGCATAAAAGTAGAGTACTACTGTATTATAATTTTTTGTTAAAGCATGTATCGGTTATAACACTAACATGTAATTTGTGTTCAATTTATTTAATTATGAATCTTTTTGACAGGTTTCCCGAAACTTCATTCATCTCCTCTAGTCACAAGGGAAGTTGTAAATAACTTCAGTGTTTTATACCACATTCAAGGCAGCAATAAAGCATTAAAGCCCTTTTTACTTGCTGGGCATCTAGATGTCGTACCTGTGGAAGAATCTTATTGGGAAGTGCCCCCTTTCGTCGGGAAAATTATGGATGGGTATATTTATGGACGAGGTTCCATCGATTGCAAGCATGTTGTCATGGTAATATTTAATTTCACATGATTTTGCTTAATCTTTTAACTGAATTATAAAACTTTTCTAAATGTTGAATCAGAACTTGATAATTTTTTATGCTCTTAATTTCTCAAAATAGAAGGGGTAAGAGGATAAAGGCTGTACGTTTTAAAAAAATATCAAAAAAATTGAGTTATTTTCATGGATGAAGAATGTATGTATTGGCCTGTTTTTTATACTGACATCAGTAATGTCGTAGCCTTATTAATGGATATATACTAGTGTCTTGAAGGAGGTATGTGAACACAACAAAATATTAAATAAAAACTTTAATGTCAATTATCTCAAAGCTTACTTTTTGTTACATATATCTTCATTCATTTATCTCTTCAATTATTAGTAACAACCAATACTTACCACTGAGTGTAATTTTATATTGAAAAATGGAACAGATGTAGTATAGGACATTTGGCGAGCTTTTGTTTTTGGCGACGAAAAATTGCTGTTAAACACCACTATGACGTCATAGGGTTGCCATATTGAAAGTTGCCACAAGAATCGGAACATACCAACAATTTCAGGTGGGGTTGCCATACTATAAATTTATCGCCCCTATAAAACACGCAAAAAAAAAACTCATGCGCCAAATGTCCTATACTACATCTGTACCTGAAAAATTCGATAGCTGCAAGGATCAAACCCATGCCTTGTTGTTTGTAATAATATAATGACGCTTATTCAATTTCCATGTGAGGTTTTATAAGTATGCTATCGAAAGTTTGGGAGGTTAATATATAAAATTAAAAAATATATATATTTGTCTTTTTTTCAGGGTACTCTCGAAGCTGTTGAGTTTCTGCTTGAAAAGGGATATAAGCCACAAAGGTCCTTTTACTTGGCATTTGGTCATGATGAAGAGGCTAGTGTTTATTTTTAGAATTATTATTTCAGATATAGAACCATATTAATACTTTTGACTATTTAATTTTATTTGCATAGTTTTGAAAAAATTATATAAGTTTTGTTTTGTCATATTTTAAATTATTAATATCATATAATTTTTTAGTGTGTATAGCATTTAAGGCAAAGTTTTAAAAATTAAATGACATTTTTTAAATACTTATCAAACAGCTTATATTTCAGAATTTAATTGGCATTAAATATAATTTTTCAATTTAATTCTAATGTGAATTGTGGTGTATGTGCATTATTAAATGACACTAGTCGGTTAAAGTTTCCAAGTTAACATAACTCCGATAAATTCCCCAAGTTTCATTGTGTGCTATACTAGATTTTGAAAGACATATATTGAAAATATGAAAATCAATATTTAATCGGAAGTTGATATTTCTTTAAATCCATTTTTTAATTTTATTTACAAATTTAAAAGTTATAATTCTATATAGCACTTTGGTAATACTCAACAAAAAAAAAGGAAACATTCCATAGAACATTCCATAGAGGGGCGTTTGATGCACCCTAACGTCGGGTATTGAACCCATGGTCATCCCCTAATACAATTAGGAGAAATATAATTATTTCACCTTAGACTGCATAAAAAAAATTAATGAAGAAAAATAAAATAAAATTACATATAAAAGTATTTATGTTAAAGAAAGGCAATGAAAATAAAGAAAACATATCTGAAATAATTTTGAATGAACTACCCAAAAATTATTAGCAAAAACAGGATAATCTACAGAAACCAAACATAGATGGCGCCATGTATACCCTCACTATGGCACTACTATTTCTTATGAATGGAAACTTTAAATAGCAATTTAAAAATAAGTAATTAAAAGTTTTAAGAGGTTGAATAGTACTTACGTTGAAAATTTCAGACACCGTGCACAGGATTTCATATCAGCAATTTTAATTTGCATGCACAGGAAGTAAGAGTTTTGCTTGCCGCAGACAGACCCCTTTTTTATTGATATAGATAAATGTTTAATTTTAATAATTTGAATTTTTTATTCGGCTTTAAAATAATTGTATTATATGCAAGCTTCAAAATATACTTAAGCTTTTTTTTGTTTACATTTTTAGGTTTCTGGAGTAGATGGGGCTAAACAAATTAGTAACCTACTCAAATCGAGAAATGTAAATTTTGAGTACATATTAGACGAAGGAAGTTTCGTTTTAGAAAATGTAGTTCCTGGAATTAAATTTCCTATTGGAATGTGAGTATATATGCTGTAAATAGGTTTCCTTATAATTTAACACGTCTCCGAATATCTAATAATGTTAAATGTTAATAGATTGTTAAATACATATTTTTTCTTGGTAATATTTTTTAAATTTATAGTCACAATTTTTTTTGATTAAAATTCAATGTAGTTACAATTTGTTAAATGTCATCAAATGTCAATGAAAATGAATACATTCCATATATTTAAATTTCAGGATTTCAATATCTGAGAAAGGCAACTTGAATCTAGAGTTGGAGGTTCAGGATCAACCAGGACATTCATCAATGCCTAGAAAGGAAACAGCCATAGTAATCTTAGCCAAGGCACTGTCAAAGTGATTACTAACTTTTATATGAAGAAATATTGAGTTTTATGAATGTATATGTTTTTATTCACATTAACATTTTTTGGAGCAAATTATATAGTTGCACTTCTTTGCACTGCTATTGACATAATTTTCGTTCTGAGCAGAAATAAGAATATCAGTTTTCATAAATCTAATATCTTTTACTACGTTAATAATTACAAGTAAATTAGTCAATACTAATATGTGAAATAAAGTGGCGATGATTCAGAGAGGGTATGTATGTGGGGGGGGGGGGGGGGCAAAGGGGTTTTTTGTCCCCACACTTTTTTCGTATGCTGCCCTCACTTTTTTAATATTGCACTTTTGAAGTTGGTTTTAACAATCCTAATATCAAATACTTCTGCAGAAAGATCTTTCAGTGTTCTTAGAAGAGTAAAGAAATATTTAATGACCTCAATAAAACAAGAAAGTTATGACTGTTAAATAATAAGAAAGTGCAGTTAAATCTCGATGATTCTGATAAAATATTTTTTTAATTTTTCCAAACCTTTTAAATTTTTTTAAATCGTTATTTTTTACTTTAATAAAAAATATAAGTTGTCTCAAATCAAATTTATTGTAAATTTATAATTTGTTAAAAATTATGATATTAAATATTTTTTTATAGTATATAAGTTGGTGTACTTCAAATAGCACAAAAATGTGAGTATATTAAAAGGACGGTCACAATTTTTACTACCCCACTCCACATACACACACTTGTGTTTCCTTTGATTTGTAACATTGAAATTTTGAAACTTTGATTTTATATAAGCATAAATACATGTTTAGTTTTATGTTTTCAGTATAAAATGTTGTTGTTAACAGAGCAAGAATAAAATGCTTTATACAAATTAATTATACTTTGCATATACTTTTGTTATGAATGTCTATTTCAATTTCACTTTTTTTTTCAGATTAGAAGGCAATGTTTTCCCTAGTATGTTTGGAAGAGGACCGGAATCAGATATGTTAGAGGAGATGGCTTATTGTGTTTGTAAAATTTATATTATGTATTTTGTATACGTTTTAAAATATGTTACATATGATAATTGACAGAAACATTATTATTTATTCTTTTATTTGTATATGTTTTTATGCTACAAATAATTATATTTAATTATTAATATTAATATATTAATTATATTTATTAATTCTAATTATTAATAATAATTAATTATATTTATTCATTATAATTATTAATAATAACTAATTATATTTATTTTTAATATATTAATATTAATAAATATATTTAATAATATATTAACTTTAATGTTAAAGATTTGTAAATTTGAGTAACAGTTTGTTTAAAAATAATCATGAAATAGAAACTTTTCTCCCTATTGTAGACCAATAGCCTCCATTTCAATTGTGTGAATTTTTTTAAAAAGCTACTATATCCATTTTATTAAACATTTTTTTGTATTTATTAATTTTTTACGGGCTTTACAGTGCATGAAATTGCTACAAATTAGAATAAAGAAACTTACCTTTGAAAAAAGACATGTTTTTAATTTTCAGGCTTTATGGTGCATCTAAAAATATACTCCCATACCATTTTTAAACAGTAACAAGTATTCCAAATTTGGTTAATCTAGGATTATCAATTTTAAGATGTGTTTTTTAGATTTACAATAAATTTAAAAATCTATTTGTGTTGCGCAGAGTAACTAAAAAAATCAGGAAGCAGCAAAAGTTTGATATTTGAGTTTTGACTGGAAAGACTGATTATGTCAAATTAATTAACTTAATGATTCATTAACTTCAAACTTTTGAAGTTCGGGAAGGTTGAAGCAGTCTAGCACCACCTAACTCCCCCTCCCCCTCCCACACATCCTAATACAACACCAATTGTAGTTTAAACCACCTACTCTTATAAGTAAAAAAAAAGTTTCATTGTTAATTATCACTATTCAAATACCAATATAATTTTTTTTTAGTTATATTAGTAATATGTAATTTTATATCTATTGCATTCATATAGATAAGTTTATTTGTTTTCATACAGTTTTTATTAAGTTTAAAAAGTATAGATTTGGAATACAGATTTTTATGTTGATAATTTTAAAAACAGGGTTTCCACTCACCTGGAAAACAGGGAAACCTGGAATTGTCAGGGAAAACGAACGATTTCTCAACTTTTCTGGAAAAGTAATGGAATTTTCCTAAAATTTTTAGCTGAAAGTGTCTTGTCATATTCCTTTCCTTGCTATCGATTAAATTTTCTTTTCGTTATAAAAATATAAATTTGTAAGAATGATAAGTTCTTAATTTTTTTAATACTTTGATAGGCTATTATTTACAGGCACTTTATTCTCTACATAAATCTTTAAAAAAAAAAAAATACTTTTCATGTATTTCTCATTTTGAATTTTTTTAAAAACCCTCTGGAAAAGTCAGGGAATTTTAATCTTGATGTTAAGTGGTAACCCTAAAAAGGTTTATTTTTTCATATTTTTTTTATGTTATTGAAATTACTATCCAGTTACTTTCCAAGCATAAGCTTTTATCTTGATTTACACAAAGCTTAGATTCCTAGTAAAATTAGGAGATAGTATCTTTTGAATACTAGCATAATTTGTGCTAAAATATTTATGTCTATCATATAATTCTAAAGTAACCAAATAATTTTCTATTTTCAGCCTGTGTCATTCCCATTGAAGGTTGTATTAGGAAATATGTGGCTGTTTAAGCCTTTGATTCCATTGTAAGTAATAAATTTATTTAAAATCAAAGTTTTTATTTATGTTATAATATTGAGGAATTAACACTTTCCATTGAATTTTTAGAGTGTTGCTAGTCAGGTGCAAGGTAATTTAAACCCTTTTGAGTCCATTGATTTCATTAAAATATTTTTAAAATAGCTCAAAATAATCTACCCAGTAGAACTGGATCTGGTTACTCGAAATACCATTTCCAGTACCACTGTACAATTAATGAATTGATTCAATATATAATTGTGTAATACTTTGTTAAGCTTATATAGAATAGTTAATTTCTTGATTGATAATGTACTTGATTAATAGAGTGATGAACCATTAATTAAAATTGTTGATGGTTTAACCATATATGAAATCGTATTGACAATCACTAGATCAGTTATGTTATTATTTGTCATCAAACAATCAATAAATCACCAATTTATCAGATTTTGCATAATTATTTACTTAAAAGTTAATTTATTAATTTGATAAATCAACTTAATATATTTTGTATTTATTTGTTATTTATTTAATCGTTTAATTATTTATATTCGAAATTCATGCCAAAAAGAATACAAGAAATAATTAAAATTAAAAAAATCATGCTCTGAGACCAAACTAAAATCAAAATATAATGGCTTACTTTAGGTTTTATAACTCTCCAATCGGCGTCCTGGAATTTCCCCCCCATGAGATTGCCAGTTTTTTCCAGAAATACACACCGTTTTGAAATACTTTATTTTTCAATACTTTTCAAATTGATTAATTTGGTACAAATTAACTATCTTTTTAGAAACAAATAAGTATTAAGAAAATAATAATAATAAATTGTCTAAAAATTCAATATAAACCCTTCTGCAGAGATAACAACTATAACTTTTTAGTAATTTGCTGGCCTCGAGTAAAAAGCATGAAATAATTGTTGCCAATGTCATAGAATCAAGCGTGTGTTTGCATTTTCCAATATATTCATATTATTTCATCACGTTAACTAACCAAAAGTCCAATCATAAATGAAACATAAATATATCTAATTTAAAAACAGTTAGATGGTGACAGTCAAAATAGTCCGAGTTGTAATTACGATTAGTCATCTATAACTTTAATAAAAAAATACTTTCTATAGCAACTTCTTCTTTATGACAGATTCCAAACTGTGTTATCTACACTACTGCTACAGTTACAAAAGAAAATCCATCTGACATTTTAACTAAAGTTAACATTAATTTTTTTATCCAAATAGTGAGAATTGTCTTTTATTAAGGTTATATTCCAAAGTACCTCCACTAATATTTTCTGTAGCTATACGTAAAATAGTATATAATCAAAATGAAATTTTCTTTGGATTAAAAAATTTCTTGGAATTATGCTGAAATACATTCCTATATTATTAATATCCTATCCTATATACATTTCTTTTTTGATTAAAAAAAATTATTCTTTATGAAATAATCTTGTGTAAAGTTGTACCATTTTTTTTTGTATTGTGTTAATTAAAGTTCATTACTTTTTTTGTTTACCAAAAAAACTATTAAAGTATTATTGAGAATTTTTTGTTGAAAAAATTGCTATCTTTAACTTTTTAGGTTTCTTACAAGTCCAGTCATGAATGCTATTCAAAGAACTACTACTGCTGTAACCATGGTTTCTGGAGGTAAAAAGGTAATGATATTTGAGTGTCTTTTTTGATTTATTAAATTCAAACATTAGAATGTATCAGTATCAGCATGTTGAAAATTAACATGTTGCATTTACATTTTGGTTCTGTCGATAGTAGCTGTCACTGCATACGAGTTAAACTGACTCCATATAAGCTTTAATACTGGATCTCATGTGAACTCTTAGTAAAATTTACCTTTGTAAAATACGAAAAAGGTTACTACTTTTTAACGTTTTATTTAAAAATATTGAAAAGGGTTACAATTAAAATATATTTATCTGACTACAAGCAACATTCCTCAGTAACTCAACAGTGAGCAGCATTCAGTCCTAATTACTTCTGCTCTGTCTGTCAAAACCCTTGCTTCTTGCTTTTGATTTAAAAGGCCAGTCGTTGAATTTGCATACCTGCACTGGATGCATTTTCTTTTACAACCACATGCTTGGTTGACAGGGTGTTTGGTGTTCTTGAGCCAGATTATACAATGACACTTGGTTTGGTTTGCTTGAGGCTGGATTCGATTGGAAAGGTTGCCACAACGTTAAAGTCGTGACTAAAAGAAGTTATATTGAACATTTGCAAAAAAAAAAAAAAAAAAAATGAAATGTATTACTTATTAGATTTTGTTGTTAATTTTGAAAATAAAACATTTTGAAATTGAATGATAATTTCTGAATAACCATGTACTGGCAGTATTTTAATTGATATTGTGAAATCATGCTAATATTCCTTTCCTCAGGTAAATGTGTTACCAAGTTCAGCTTCAGCTTCGGTAAACCTTAGAGTTCACCCAGCACAGACTATCCAAGAGGTGTGTAAACTCTTAAACATTTGTCACATGTTAACATTTGTTAATCGAATGTTATGTGTTTATTTTGCAGTGCATTTTATGATGGATGCTAAGTGTTGGACTATTTAATGTTAATTAAATTTGTGTAAAGGATTATACAATAACATAACCTTCGTTCATAGGATTGCTGTACAATTTCTTTTGGTTTGCTTCAGAAATTAACACTTTGCGACATTACTCTGTAACTTATATGCACTTCTGTAATCTAACACTAAATCGGGTTGAGACACACTTAAAAAAAATTAGTAACATTGGAAGAATAATTGGAAAAAGTGGGAAGAAAAGATCAAAGCAAAATTTTAAAATTTATATGCATATATATAAGATAACAATATACATTTAACGATATTCAATTTTTAAAATATATATTGTAGGAATATTTTACAATTGTGAATATTCTGTACTGAATTTATTGATAAATGCTTAAAACTCTTATAATAATTATTTGGTCTGGAATTATTATTATTCTACTTATTTTTCTTGTCCACATATTAATAATTACATATTTGAATACATTATATATTATTTTCTTTAATGTAAATTACTCACGATTTTAAGTTGCATGCAAAGTAATATTAAAAAATTAACTTTTATTAGTGTATGTGATATCTATAATTTGTTTTTAAATTATTATAATTAATTATAAATGTTGTTTGTTTGTGTTTTACATCCTTGCTTCCTCAAAATATATTGCAATTTTTTATTAAAACTTTTATATTGTGCCTTATTTGTAAAAAAAAAATGTTAGAAAATCAGAATGGTGCAAGTCAAAGCTTTTTTTTATTTTCAAGATTCATAAATATCACATAAGTATCTGCTTGTTTGTTTAGTAGATAAATTAATTTTCGAAAAGTTGTATAGAATTTTGTTTAATAAGATATATGATGCATATTAATTAGTTACCATTTTCTTGACAGGCCGTTAATTTTGTCACTAGAGTTGTCAATGATGAACGAGTAAAAGTTAAGGCGACATTTCAAACAGACCCGCATCCAATCTCCCCTTTCGATAGCTTTGGGTATTCACAAATAAAAAAGAGCATAAGACAAATCTACAATGACACCTGTGTGGTTCCAAGTAAGTCTATATACTTGTTTTTTTGCTTGTCTGAGTGAATGAAAAAATTAAATAATTGTAATTTAATTAGAATTTTTAATAACATTCAAACAAATCTTTTTGAAGGTTCTTTATGTTTTTTTTTTGTGTGCTGTATTTTAAAATATATAGCTTGGCAATCCAAGTGGTGTAAATCACAAAAATTTGAAACTGAACTAGTCTTCAGTTTTCCATTTCTATGCAGCTAAGTCTGTCATTTGGCCAATTAGTGTGGGGCCTTGTTCAATATGTTTCCCAATAATGAGTTGAATTTTAAATGCCCTTATCTAAAAATTATGTTTTTGGACTTAAATCACTTGGCAGCCAACCTACCCATATACTGGTTTATTTTCATCTTCCAACATATTGAAAAATGTACTTGTAAAGTTAATTTGAAAAGATAACCACATGACATCTTTCAATTTGTAGAATACCTGACTTAATTTCTACATATGGCTAACAATGACAAATTATTATTAAAAATGCTTTCGACTTTTTAATCTGATGCTAAACATGCCTTTGATTCCTTTCATTACATATATACATTTAATATTAAGATGCAATTACAAAAATGTAACAAGTTAAAAAAAAAGAATTCATTTTATAGAAATATGTTATTCCACAGGAAAACAAATAATTTATTATTTTGTAAATACAAATTTTGAAGGGATCTTGTTCTCTATTTCTTAAAAAAAATCTTGTATACTATTTCGGCAAACAAATTAAAAAAAATTCAAAATACTTATTTCAGTTCACTGAATACACCAATTTTATTATGTATTTAATTTATATTTGTATTGCGTAAAACTAATTAACCAAATGTTAATTACTATTGTTAGCCCTAATGAATTCAACTTTAAGCATTACATATGTTACTAAAAATTGTATTAGTAAATACTTCATATTATATTTCATTTAATTTGTTGTCCTTGTTTAAAAGAAATCACATACATTATGGTATAAACTGTAAACATGATTGCATTTAAGGTGATCAATTATATATTATAACTTTAAAATTTGTACAATAACAATTTATGATTTTACAATCACACATAATTTATTTTCATCAAATATTTTTATTATCATCAAATAATTTATCTTTTAAAACTCTGTTAAAATAGTATTTGTTTATATCTTTTTGTGTACCACCAGTTTTTCCCAGCAGTACAGATAATTTTAAAATTCATAAAACTGCTCTGTCAAAGTAGTTTTACAAGCGTACTTTTAAAAGGTATAATTCATAAATAATTTTAAAAGAATAATTTTAAATAATAATTCAAAAATTTAATTTTTAAAAGAACCTATGTTGGTAACATAAGTGTAATTCTTTTGTAATATCTGGACATTAGAAAGCATTATTGTGTTATTAGGCTAATAGACAATGGTATAGTTTGGTTGAGTATGTTGTTAATTCTTTGGTAGTCGGTAGTTTTAAAAACCAATTGCATCGGCATTGGAGAATTGTGAGGACATGCTAGATTGATAGGACCAACCTTGCTGATCCTATAGAGCCAGTAGTTGGTCGACATTATTTGTATTTGTATAAACAACTTGTAGCGCGATGCAATTTTCTGATGCATTATGCACTACTTGGCACCGCTCGGTTTCGAACCGAGGAACTTCGGCTTGCTACGCCGATACTCTGCCGATCAGGCTAAAGTGATCACTCTCGCTTGAGCGGGAGTATCGGGTAGATGAAGTGAACCCTACAGTACCCCCCTCTCAGTGAGTCGGACGGAGGAACGATTGATTGCGATGCCCGTGAAGTGTTATCACGTGGGCAGTAGGTGATGCTGATGTTTTGTGCTGCATTTTTGCCGGTGTTGCAGTTTTTCCGATGTTGCAGTTTGTTTGTTTTTTTGATAGAAGGTTGCGTTGATCTTGCTGTCCGGAAGTCACCAATTGTAGCGCGATGCAATTATCTGATGCATTATGCACTACTTGGCACCGCTCGGTTTTGATCCGAGGAACTTCGGCTTGCTACGCCGATACTCTGCCGATCAGGCTAAAGTGATCACTCTCGCTTGAGCGGGAGTATCGGGTAGATGAAGTGAACCCTACAAACTTAACAAAAATTTGATATTTTATTCACACCACCTCAGATTGTTAATAATATTTTTTAAATATTAATATAATATATTGTTTTTCCTGTATATGTTGAGCATCTTCATTAAGTTATATTTTTAAATATAAATAAAAAATATCATTTTAAGTTAAAATGTGACAAAAATTACAAGAAAAAAATTATACAAAACATATGCATTATAAGGAACTATAAAATTTTAACTACTTTCTTTATTTACAGGTCTTTTAATCGCCAATACGGATACAAGATGGTATCTCGGTTTGTCAAAGGCGATATATCGTTTTAGTTTAGTGCGTATGCCCTTGAGCGAAGTCCATCGCTTCCATGGCCACAACGAAAGAATAGGAGTCGAAAATTATGTTGAAGTGGTGAATTTCTTCTTGCACTTAATAAAGAATTCAGACTCTGCAGAAGTGCCTTCAAAACATATCCACGAAGACTTATGAGTTGGGTAAATACAGTTGGAGATTTACATTCCATTTGTATGTTAAAATTGTCAATTAAGTGAACGAAGAAAGGTTGTATACAGTCCTTTATATAACAATTTACAGTCCAAATTTTTGATTTGTCACACCTCTTTATGTTTGAATAAAATTATATTTTTTATAAAAAAAAAATGAGTTGTGAATTTTTTTATAGATGTATTTTCCTTTAGTGGATATTAGTAAATTGCAATTTTAACATTACTTTCTGACATGTGGTTGGTTATTTATTGATGTTAAGATTTTATTTTTGGTTTGAGTAACAAATCGAATCGTATAAAGAAGTGTTGAAAATAAATTAAATTGGATGCTTATTGAAAGTTAAATTTAATTTATGATTACTAAAAATAATCAGTTTAATTTTTAGTGCACCTGCTATTTTTTCTATTACACTAAAAGTCCAATCACTGCTAATGCGAAACCAAATTACTATTTTTTAAAAAGAAGAGCAAAGAAAAATATATAAGCTTAAATACAATATTAATTTACACGGTGAAGATTTTAAGTCTCTAATTACAATGAGAATGAATGAATTCATTTTGAACTTATTTTTGTTAATTTTAATATTTTATAAAGAGTTAGTTATCTTAAGTGTGTGTTTTTAGTTGGAAAGTCTGGATTTTTTTTTCTAAACATGTCGCAAGAATGATAATAGTGCTTGCAACATGATAACTAAAACATCGAAATTATGAGTTTATATTATTGACGAATTGAAGGGGTGGGTGGAAGAACCAGTCAACTCTGCTTTTTTCTGATTTACATTTATTCCTATAAAGAAACATATCCTCTATCGATTGGTGCAAGAACCAGGCAGCTCCAAGCAATAGCTATATAGATATAAAGGATAAGGAGATGTACTTTTGTATTGTACGTTGCAAGAAACATTTTTTTTGTCCTTCCTGAAAAATTTAGAAAAAGGGAGCTGCTTGGTTCTTTCACACACATCCCTTCAATTAATATTTTAGATGTCTGTGAATTTTGTTTATAAAATGAGATTACTCTCTCTGATTGATGTTCAGAGTTGTATGTAAAAGGTTGATAAAATACGAACATATATTTGTTTCGAGTTTCATTAGAAACTTTAAAAAGTTTCGTAAATATTATTCATTGAAGTTTAGTGAAGCTAGTATATTCCTTTGTCATTTTAATATTTGGGTCCCACACTTGAAGAGCAAACACACAAAACGAGTTTTGTTCAAAATTTCAAAAAGGGAGGTTAATACCCCGTTGAATTCGCGTCCAAATATACTATCGATCTACACTATTTCCTTAATCGAAAATAGCTATAGAGTATTATAGTAGAGCTATTTGCTTGCCAAAGAACCCATACAGTTTAGAATCACCAGTGGATATCTGAAAAACAAACAAACAATGAAATCTTTGAAATGAGTAAAATAGCTAAAGAGTATAATAGAAATCAGCAGCGTGTTGTTAGAGATTGTAAGACGCTTGGATTTACACTGTAAGAAAAAAGTGCTTAAATATGAGTACATGAACATACTCGTTTATCTTTGAGTACAATTGCATCGTAAATGAGCGATGACGAACTCAAATTCAAGTAATCGTACTTTCGCAAATATGAGCAGCATGGTTTAATATTGCTAATATCAGCTTCTGTTCAAGCCATCTTAATAAAGCTATCTGGCAAACTTAAAATATTCGTTCAGAAGATGGGTTTCCACATTATTTGATGTTGATTGCTTAAATGGAAATTGAGTTATTGCAACTGAATTAGCTTACTTCCTATTCTTTTGCACGCCTTGTTAACATTACTTTAATTTATAACTTCTTCATGTGCTCTGGTTGTACAACGGATATAGATAGACCTTGGACGACGATGTGGACGACATCAGGTAGACGGATTGGGTTCGATTCCCGGTAAGTCCTGGTTGTAATTGTTGGAATTTATTGAAAGTGATTTAGGAAGGCAGCCTATGTAGGCAAGCAAATGCTCTTTTTTTTTTTTTTTTAAAGTTTACTCATTTGTGAGTTCATTGCTTTTTCAAAAATAAAACTTATGTATTGGGAGCTATGATAAGCATCGAATGTAATAAAAAATGAGTACATTTGACTTATTTTTAACATTGTAGAAATCTTTTTTGGGTTGGTGGGGCCATGTCGAATATTTGCAAGGCACTACAAAAAATTAAGTATAAATGAATGTTGATTTTCCAAACGGGTCAAATGCTAGTTGGAATGCGAAGTTATCTTGCGGCCACCGGGGGTTATAGAGTTTTAGCGAGTAGGGGGTAGAGCCTCGTAGTAATAAAAAGGATTATGTTTTATGAGTAATTTTAAAGTAGGGAAAGATTTGCAGAAATTAAGTAAATTTTAACAAGATTTGACCGTATATAACAATGAATCTTTTAAACTCTAAAAATCCCTAATAATAAATTTAGATGAAATTTTTCATTGCTTTTAGAAATTATTGGTTGCTACAGTGGTTAAAACCTTTAACTGTAAACTGTAATTCGGATATTTGGAATTTTTTTTTGTTGGATAGGGATAATGTCTCACTTTGGAAACCTTTAAAAAAAATGTCCGGTTATACGGCATTTAACTATTCGGAAATTTTTAATTAACCGGACCGTTAGGAAACAAATACTATCCGATTTCGAAAATTCTTTTTTTGTTAGATACAGAAAAATCCACTTTGACAAAAACTGCAAAAAATTATTGGTTATTCGCGTTTTAATTATCCGGAAATATCGATTGACCGGACTTTTAAAAAAAGTTTCTTTGATTTCAAAATATATTCTTAAAATATGCTATCCGTGGGGGTGGTAAAAAGTAAATAAGAACTTGACTTTCTTGGTGATTAATGGCAAGGGGGAAAGCCTCTTGCTAAATTAGAACCAAAAAGGGAATAAAAAATTACATATATTTAAAAAAAAAAACTTTAAAAAAATGCGCTAAAAAGTAAAAAAATATTTTTAATTTTAAGAACAAATTAAAAAAAATTGAATTATTTAATATCAATTTCATACTTATTGCAACTTTTTGTACATACCATTGTACATTTCCAATAATATGAATACATCTGCTGTTGCAACAACGCACTTCAATATTATTTTGTTAAGAATGGAGACCTACATGAAATTAAAAAGTCGTTTGAATTTCATTTATATCTCCATTGTTAACAAAAGAATATTGAAAAGCATTGTTGTCAGTCGCGACTGTTTGAATTTTGATCAATTTGACGCCATTTTGAGAAGATTATAGATGCAACTACATCTTGCGCTAGGATATTGGAAATTTTGTGAGTTAAAATACTTTTATTACTAATTTAATTTACTTAAACCCATTTATCCAGATTTGTTAAAAAAATAAATAAATATAGAAATCTTTACATTATTAGAGATTTAAAAGAAAGCTTTTTCCTATTTTAATAAACTCGATAAATTATACCATTTTACTTTATAATACGTTTCTCTATTATATGGCGTTAAATGGTAAAATAACATATGATATTATATATATTAAAATATTTACTGAACTTAAATATTTTTATTATACGAATATAGAAAACCTTATAGATGAAGTAACGTAAAACTGGGTGAATAGAAGAAGCTTTGCGGAAAAAGTTGTGGTTTATAGTGTTGCCTTGTTGAATGCAAATTTTATATAAAAAATACAATTTAATTCATTCAAAGGTTAAATCAATTCATCTTTGGACTAAAAATGACTCAATTTTTGACGTCGTAGGTACTTTATGTGCGCATACGATAAAGTGTTTTTCCGGCATCTCTGTTTAGAGGGGACGGTTTATACCACATGTTTGCAATATACGTTTCTGGATTTTTGGCTCCACCTCGCCCAAACTGATACCTTTTAGAACCTATAAATATACTTTTTTACATTTTCTGTTAATATATTATGAAATTTTATATATTTAGTCAATTTTTTCGTGTGATTATTGGTATTATTATGTAGTGTATCAGAGAAATTGTGTATGTGTACAAGCAATTGTAATTAAGTATTTTTATTGTTATCAACTTTGTTTATTTTTTAGTATAATTTTGGAAATTTTAAAAAGGTTCTAAAAAGTAATTAATCATCTCAGAAATCACCTAACGATATTTCAGATTCGAAATAGAATGAAAAACAGGCGAATGCTCTTATTCCCCCGTGAATACACTGCTTCAAATATGTACTTAAATATGGGTAATATGTACTAATTTTTGAGTTCATTCGATGCTTATCATGGCTGCGAATACATAAGTTTCATTTTTGAAAAAGACATATACTCCAAGATGAGTACAATGGGTAAAAATGAATAAAAAGAGCAGATGCTAACCTACATAGGCTGTTTTCATGAATCACTTTCAATAAATATCGACAATTACACAAGACTTATAGAGAATCGAACCCAGGTCCTCTGGGATCGCAGTCCAATGCTTTATCCCTTGTACTACAGAGCCGTGACCACTGCGACTTAAAGAATTTATGAACAGAAGAAATGTTAAAAAGGTGGGCCAAAAGAATGGGAAGTAAGATAACTGAGTTATAATAACTCAGTTTCCATTTAAGCAGTCGAGATAAAATAATGTGGAAAACAGTCTTCTGAACACCTATTTTAAGTTTGTCAGATCGCTTTGTAAAGATGGCTTGAATTATTTGAATTATTGAACAGAAGCTGATATTAGCAGTATTAAATCACACTGCTTATTTTTCAGAAGGTACTGCAACTTCAATTTGAGTAGGTCATCGCTCCTTTACAATGCAATCAAAGAAAAATAAGTTGGTTCAAGTACTCATTTTTAAGTACAATTTATTTTAGAGTGTAGCATAGTTTAAAATTACAAAAAAAATTTTACTAAAAATTCAAATTATTATTTATGAACTTCAAATTAAAAAATTTCATAATGTCTTCGTATTTAAAACTTTTGGCGTGATTCTTAAGGAAGCCATTACTATCAAAACTTGTTATGCCTATGGTTGCCGGGATGCTTAACAATATCATTTTCAAGGATTTTGTAATAATATGAATACATAGTAATTGCAACAATGCTTTTTAGTATTCTTTTGTTAACAATGAGAAACTGTTTAAATTTAGTTCATTCTGTCGCCGTTTTCTTAAGACTACGCAAGCAAAGTTTGAACTACATCTCGTGCAAGGTTTTTTTGGTTTTGGTTTTATTAATTAACGTCGCCCTAGAGCTGCACAGTGGGCTATTGGCGACGGTTCGGGGCCTATCTCGAAGAAAAAACCCGGGAACGATGCCTCGTATTTTTGAACCATGGTCAGATGACGAGGAAGCACCTGAACTGGCACCCAACGCCTTCAATAGACGTCGGGACTTTGGACCCCGATCAGATTTATCGTGCACAAGTCTCGTATACACGCCGTTAATTTTTGCGGATGTTCTGGACGACTTTTCTAGTATTTTGTAGTGAAGCTGGCAACCCTCCGATCACAAGATCACTACGTTTTAATTTTCTTTGTCAAGTTCATCGCCCGGCATCGAACCGGGAACCTTCGTATCCCCAACTGACGCCTTTAACCGCTCGGCCACGGAGGCCCCATCTCGTGCAAGGACTTTCGAACTTGTGTAAGTTGAAATTGTTTTATGATTTATTTTCTTAGTAAAATAATGTTTATTTAGTAAATAATATTCAATTACTAAAATCACAGATGTTTAAACAAAATTTTTTTGCTTACTGACTCTTTCCATTGCAGTAGAGAAGATGGATACATTGAATGTTTTATGGCAATTTCAAATATTCTTAAAAATAATTGTTAGTGTTATTAATGATTGATCTACTTTTTTATATTGGTGTTTATATAGTTCTCTTTGCCTGTTCTTGGAGTTGTAGTATGGACAATCTAAGCCACTGTACACTGTAAGAGAATGTACTTAAAAATGAGTACTTGAATCTACTTATTTTTTTGAGTACAATTGCATAAATGAGCGATGACGTACTCAAATTTAAGTAATTGTACTTTTTCAAAAATAAGCAGTGTGATTTGATATTGGCAATCTCAACTTCTGTTCTAGCCATCTTAACAAAGCGACCTGACAAACTTAAAATAGTTGTTCAAAAGATAGTTTTTCACAATATTTGATGCCGATTGCTTAAAAGGAAACTGAGTTATTACAACTCAATTATGTTATTTCCCATTCTTTTAGTACACCTTTTTTTAACATTACTTCTGTTTATAACTTTTTCATGTCGCCTTGGTAGCTTAACGGTTACGACTCTGGACAGATGTGCCAGCAGATCTGGGTTCGATTCCCGGTAAGTCGATATTTATTGCTAGTGATTTATGAAGACAGCCTATGTAGGCTAGCTAGCTCTTTTTAGTCATTTTTACTCATTTTTGAGTACGTTTTTTCAAAAATGAAATTTATGCATACGGAGTTATGATAAGCATCAAATGTACTCAAAAATGAGTACAGTTTACTTATTTTTGAATGCTTACTGTGTACTTGAATTGAAGGTGAATAGAAATGTATAATTGTGTTTTCCGTTTTTTATAAAAGCCAAAAATTTAAACGTTTTGACCACGAGGGCTTATAGTACAGGACGCCATCGAACTTTTAAGGTATTACTCATAATTTTAAGTGTACAATAAAAAGGCTAAATATGACTGCTGAAGTTTAAATTCACCCGGTTTTAGGCCATTAAAACAAATACTTAATAAAACAGTTCATATATAATAATATCAATTTTATATTCAGAGCCTGATATGGAAATTGTAGTTGTAATATAGGGATACAAAGTGGAAGATGTCTGTGTAATATCATTTCAGAAGATGAAATGTCTTTGCAGCAGGTTATAGAAATAATGATTGGTCGCTAACAGAAACCTCGTTAGGAAAACGAAAATATGTAAACTATTCCGTCTAACGCTGCGAGTCTCATTCCACGTCATGTACAAGCTTTCTTTTAATTCAAGATTGCACACACGAATCCGTGTATAATATCCTATTGAGGGAGACTAAATGTATGTTAATCGTGCTATTGGTCATGGAGTAATAATATCGTAATGGACCCCCATAAAAGCTTAGGATTGATTAAAATTGAACGAAATTGAAAAAAAAAAAATCAAACTATTATTCTGAACCCTGAAATTAGAAATTGTTATAATGACTTCGAATTTAAAACTTATTACCGTGATTCTTAAAAATCCATTATTCTAATAACTTGATTTGGCTGTGTTACGGCGGTACTGAACAATAATTTTCTTGCGTTTCCTAATAATATGAAAACATCCATTGTTGCAACAATGCTTTTCAATATTCTTCTGATAACAATTGGAACCTAAATGAGATTATCGACTGTTTAAATATTATTCATTCTGACGCCATTTTGAGAAGTCTGTGCATGCAAAGTTTAAAGTTTGCTAGGAGTTTGGAATTTTTTTAAGTTGAAATGGTTTTTATTATTTTCTTAGTAAAATAATATTTCCTTTTTTATTTATTTGGTGAATAATTCAATTACTAAAATCACCGATATTTTACAATTATTTTTATTACTGACTTTTTGTATTGTAATACTGATGATTTATTTCAATTTTTGTGGTAATTTCAAATCTTATTAAATTAATTGTTAGTGTTATTAGATATTGATTTATATATTTTTATAAGCGCGTTTATATAAATCCCTCTTCCTTTTCTTTGAGTTGTAGTATGGCCACTCTAAGCTACTTCATTTTCATATGTACTTGATAATTTATATACTTCCGTAATAAAAAAACAATATTTAGTAATGAAAACTAGAAGTAAATAATTAATACTAATCATTCACAATTTTCTTTTTGTAATGCGCAATTTTACAACTTTTACCCAGGTAAAAATTGATTCTTTCGTCATTTTACCATACTTTACACTTTAACATATATGTTTTGCCTCTCAGTTTAAGTATAAGTTAAAAGATATGGTATTGTTACTTTTAGATTCTTTTCTAGGAAATTTAATTAACAGTGCAAATAGGATGAAATGAAAAGAGATTTTGGAATGTTTTAGCCTCCAAACGACAATTTCTTTAAAATATCGAAATGAATCACATATGTAATTGAAATAAATGAAAGTTCTTCTCCAGAATAGAATTATCAACTGAAACGTTCGAGTTATCGGGCCGAAATCATCATACGTATCCGCGGGGAAAAAAAACAAATAATACTTTTCACAGTTCTAACAAATGTTATTGGTATTTCTTTGTAAATTCATTTTGTTTATTTTATTTGTTATTTCAATTATCTTTCAATATACATTTAGTATTCTTTTAGATGTTATGTTTAGGTTATTAAATTGTGTAATTTATAATTGAATTTCTAATAAATTTTGTGTTCCAATAGAACCATGGAAAAGTGAACTGATGACGGTATTCTAAGGGCTAATGTCTTTTTCCCAAGCAGTTCTCTGTCTCTTATGTGAAAGGTGGGTTAATAATTCTTTTCACAGTTCCAACAAATGTTATTGGTATTTCTTTGTAAATTCATTTTGGTTACATTATTTCTTATTTTAATTGTCTTTTTACAGACATTTGGCATTATTTTAGTTGTTATGTTTAGGTTATTAAATTGTGTAATTTATAATTGAATTTCTAATAAATTTTGTGTTCTAATAGAACAATCGAAAAGTGAACTAATGACGGTATTCTAAAGGGCTAATGTCTTTTTCACAAGCAGTTCTCTGTCTCTTATGTGAAAGGTGAGTTGCATTTATCGTTCATTAAATTTTTTTTAACCAATATTCAACTGTTATTTATTATCAATCGTTAATAACCAATATTAAATGTATTTACATGTTTATATTCACACCATACTCTTAAATTTAAAAGTCAACAAGAAATTGGTTGGTAATTTTTTGGTTGTAATTGCTGAAGATAGTTTTATAATTATGATGGTTATTACAAGGACACAGTATAAATGTATTTATATATTTAGTACAATAAGAGGAAATCTGCTCTAATTTTACAAATTTTCAAAATTCGATAACTTAATGCTAGGTATTAAACAAAAGTCATAGGAAAATATCTGGTTGTACAGCTGCTATTTAAAAATAGAAATAATTTATGGGATACTTGTTTCTATCAGGTTTACACAACCACAATTATCATTTTCAAGCTTTTATTTAAGAGAACGTTTAACAACGTCCTAAAAAACAATATTTCCATCAATGTATTTCAGACACATTTCTAAGATAACTCTGTAGTTTAAAATCTGATTGTTATGTTTTGAGAAGCGATTCAATTCATAGAAGAAAAAAAAAATCAAAGTGAATATAAATAATAGAAATGAGAAACGAGCTTATAATCATACATTAAAACTGAAATTACTATGCTAAATTGCAAAAGTAAGAACACAAAATTTATGCTTGCTATTATAAAAAGTTTTAAAATATATAAACTTGAAATTAAAAATAAACCTTTTTTTAAAAATTGAAACTAATAGAAACTAATCGGATGAAGCCAATATATACTATCATAACATATATATATATGTATTAAATGTTCAGATTGATACGAGAAATACCATCATAAAATGCCCCGAGTTTTACATAGATTTTGCTATTGAGCATTAATTCTTAATTTTTTTAGTAAAATAATCATACATTTCGTGTTTTTAATCAATAAGCAGTATCTCTCTCTATTTTAAAAGAGAAGTAAGCCCTGGTATTTTAAATAATTCATTTATAACAGCAGAAATATGACGATTGGACATATATGTGTGTAAGAGTGTACACCACTCCACACCAGATCCGCGAATTCCGAGTGGGCTATCAGCAGGGGTGTTGATGGTCACTCGCGTTCGCGGGGGTGAGGGTTGACGCGAATTCCGAGTGGGCTATCAGCAGGGGTGTTGATGGTCACTCGCGTTGGCGGGGGTGGGGGATGCCGCGTATTCCGAGTGGGCTATCAGCAGGGGTGTTGCTGGTCACTCGCGTTCGCGGGGGTGGGGGTTGCCGCGAATTCCGAGTGGGCTATCAGCAGGGGTGTTGATGGTCACTCGCGTTCGCGGGGGTGGGGGATGCCGCGAATTCCGAGTCGGCTATCAGCAGGGGTGTTGATGGTCACTCGCGTTCGCGGGGGTGGGGGATGCCGCGAATTCCGAGTGGGCTATCAGCAGGGGTGTTGCTGGTCACTCGCGTTCGCGGGGGTGGGGGATGCCGCGAATTCCGAGTGGGCTATCAGCAGAGGTGTTGGTGATCACTCGCGTTCGCGGGGGTGGGGGTTGCCGCGAATTCCGAGTGGGCTATCAGCAGGGGTGTTGGTGGTCACTCGCGTTCGCGGGGGTGGGGGATGCCGCGAATTCCGAGTGGGCTATCAGCAGGGGTGTTGCTGGTCACTCGCGTTCGCGGGGGTGGGGGTTGCCGCGAATTCCGAGTGGGCTATCAGCAGGGGTGTTGATGGTCACTCGCGTTGGCGGGGGTGGGGGTTGCCGCGAATTCCAAGTGGGCTATCAGCAGGGGTGTTGATGGTCACTCGCGTTCGCGGGGGTGTGGTTGCCGCGAATTCCGAGTGGGCTATCAGCAGGGGTGTTGATGGTCACTCGCGTTCGCGGGGGTGGGGGTTGCCGCGGATTCCGAGTGGGCTATCAGCAGGGGTGTTGATGGTCACTCGCGTTGGCGGGGGTGGGGGTTGCCGCGAATTCCGAGTGGGCTATCAGCAGGGGTGTTGGTGGTCACTCGCGTTCGCGGGGGTGGGGGTTGCCACGAATTCCGAGTGGGCTATCAGCAGGGGTGTTGGTGGTCACTCGCGTTCGCGGGGGTGTGGTTGCCGCGAATTCCGAGTGGGCTATCAGCAGGTTTGTTGATGGTCACTCGCGTTCGCGGGGGTGGGGGTTGCCGCGAATTCCGAGTGGGCTATCAGCAGGGGTGTTGGTGGTCACTCGCGTTCGCGGGGATGGGGGTTGCCGCGAATTCCGAGTGGGCTATCAGCAGGGGTGTTGGTGGTCACTCGCGTTCGCGGGGGTGGGGGTTGCCGCGAATACCGAGTGGGCTATCAGCAGGGGTGTTGGTGGTCACTCGCGTTCGCGGGGGTGGGGGTTGCCGCGAATTCCGAGTGGGCTATCAGCAGGGGTGTTGGTGGTCACTCGCGTTCGCGGGGGTGGGGGTTGCCGCGAATTCCGAGTGGGCTATCAGCAGGGGTGTTGGTGGTCACTCGCGTTCGCGGGGGTGGGGGTTGCCGCAAATTCCGAGTGGGCTATCAGCAGGGGTGTTGGTGGTCACTCGCGTTCGCGGGGGTGGGGGTTGCCGCGAATTCCGAGTGGGCTATCAGCAGGGGTGTTGGTGGTCACTCGCGTTCGCGGGGGTGGGGGTTGCCGCGAATTCCGAGTGGGCTATCAGCAGGGGTGTTGGTGGTCACTCGCGTTCGCGGGGGTGGGGGTTGCCGCGAATTCCGAGTGGGCTATCAGCAGGGGTGTTGATGGTCACTCGCGTTGGCGGGGGTGGGGGTTGCCGCGAATTCCGAGTGGGCTATCAGCAGGGGTGTTGGTGGTCACTCGCGTTCGCGGGGGTGTGGTTGCCGCGAATTCCGAGTGGGCTATCAGCAGGGGTGTTGATGGTCACTCGCGTTCGCGGGGGTGGGGGTTGCCGCGAATTCCGAGTGGGCTATCAGCAGGGGTGTTGATGGTCACTCGCGTTCGCGGGGGTGGGGGTTGCCGCGGATTCCGAGTGGGCTATCAGCAGGGGTGTTGATGGTCACTCGCGTTGGCGGGGGTGGGGGTTGATGCGAATTCCGAGTGGGCTATCAGCAGGGGTGTTGGTGGTCACTCGCGTTCGCGGGGGTGGGGGTTGCCACGAATTCCGAGTGGGCTATCAGCAGGGGTGTTGGTGGTCACTCGCGTTCGCGGGGGTGTGGTTGCCGCGAATTCCGAGTGGGCTATCAGCAGGTTTGTTGATGGTCACTCGCGTTCGCGGGGGTGGTGGTTGCCGCGAATTCCGAGTGGGCTATCAGCAGGGGTGTTGATGGTCACTCGCGTTCGCGGGGGTGGGGGTTGCCGCGAATTCCGAGTGGGCTATCAGCAGGGGTGTTGGTGGTCACTCGCGTTCGCGGGGGTGGGGGTTGCCGCGAATTCCGAGTGGGCTATCAGCAGGGGTGTTGGTGGTCACTCGCGTTCGCGGGGATGGGGGTTGCCGCGAATTCCGAGTGGGCTATCAGCAGGGGTGTTGGTGGTCACTCGCGTTCGCGGGGGTGGGGGTTGCCGCGAATACCGAGTGGGCTATCAGCAGGGGTGTTGGTGGTCACTCGCGTTCGCGGGGGTGGGGGTTGCCGCGAATTCCGAGTGGGCTATCAGCAGGGGTGTTGGTGGTCACTCGCGTTCGCGGGGGTGGGGGTTGCCGCGAATTCCGAGTGGGCTATCAGCAGGGGTGTTGGTGGTCACTCGCGTTCGCGGGGGTGGGGGTTGCCGCGAATTCCGAGTGGGCTATCAGCAGGGGTGTTGGTGGTCACTCGCGTTCGCGGGGGTGGGGGTTGCCGCGAATTCCGAGTGGGCTATCAGCAGGGGTGTTGATGGTCACTCGCGTTCGCGGGGGTGGGGGTTGCCGCGAATTCCGAGTGGGCTATCAGCAGGGGTGTTGGTGGTCACTCGCGTTCGCGAGGGTGGGGGTTGCCGCAAATTCCGATTAATTTTTTTTTTAAGAAACGACTTATGTATTCCTAAAGAGATGGCTTTGACGATATACACCAATAAAAAAAAATCTTGAAAATTATTAGAAATTAAAGTATTTTTATGAATTTAAAAGTGAAATGGTGCTCACCGAAACGGTGTGTATTGCTGGAAAAACTAGAGATACAAGGTCGCAAAATAACGTTTGTAACGGTCAGAAGTTAAGTAGTTTCACGTCAATAATGGAACTTACTCAGTTTTATATATCTGTGGATTAGGTAATGGAATCGGGCCAAATATCTAATTTAAGTCATGTACCAAACTTTATCGATATTTTTAATTTTTAATATTAATTAAACGTTTTTTAATGACAAATTGAAAATCATAATCAATTCACATAATGAAATAAGTTGAGCCCTCGAGTTTCAAAACAAGATATATCCATTTTCATAAATTTTACTGGAGTCGAATTGGAATTATTAAAAACGATTGACAGCCAAATACTATTGGATGTAAATGTATGGCTTTGAATGCATTTTTAAACTTATTGGGGTCAATTCCGCTTTATAAGGTGACGCAGTGCATTGAAAACTTGTAAAAACTATACGCAAAAAGTATTTGCGAAAACGTGGATCCATCTGGGTTTGAAACTAGAGTGTTCATATGCATAAACTCTAATGTCGATCATAGCAAAACTCTAATGTCGATTTTATTATAAAATTTACTAAATAATAATTTAATTGATTTAATTTTATTCCAATAATTTCTTTCACAGGTTTGGAACAGTTCATTGGAGAAATGTAATTTCAAAGATATGGTTTGAAACAAAATACCTACCTGATTTCTCAAATCTTGAAGCGAACTGTTTTATCCTCGGCAAGTAGAAATATTTTGGTTTCGTTAAATTATAAACGCTCGCTTTATAAAACGTTAATTTGCAGGTGAAACAGCAGAGATAAGGATTCAACGGCAGGTGGAAAGCAAAAAGTTCTTAATTAGAGCATTGGAGTGAAAATAGAGCGATAAGGAGGACAGCAAAGACGGGATTTACAAAATCTGCGCAATTTCTTGATTGTTGTAAATCGATAGGGGAATTCTATCGCAAACGTAAAGTACAATACCCAAAAAACTGTAAAATGTACTATTTTTTTTTATTTGTTAAAATTATAGTTTGGAATCTCCTAAATATGTTTGCAAAATTATAGAACTGTATCTGTTTTTTAATGAGTTATTTGTGATTTTATGTTGGATAACAGGTATTTTTTTCAAGGAACGGAAACTTTAAATCGTTTTTTCTCAGTGTTTGTTTTTTATTGATATTAAATTGTAAAAAAGTTAAATTTTTTTATTATTATTAATGGAGAAATGTATAATTAAGCACATTTAATGTGCTTAATGTAAGCACATTAAATATGTGTATATTGTAAATTGACATGCGAATTAGCTCTATGCTTTATTATGAATATAAATAAATTATTTAACATAATATAATATAATATAATATAATATAATATAATATAATATAATATAATATAATATAATATAATATAATATAATATAATATAATATAACATAATATAATATAATATAATATAATATAATATAATATAATATAATATAATATAATGTAATGTAATGTAATGTAATGTAATGCACTGCAATGCAATGCAATGCAATGCAATACAATACAATACAATACAATACAATACAATACAATACAATACAATACAATTAATTAATATAAATAAATTAATATAAATTTATATGAATATATTCATATAAAATCAAATACATATAGTATAAAATTATTTAATGCCAATTCTTAAGTATTATTCAATAGATTTGAGAGAAAATATATAGATATTTAAAAAGCTTTGGCGTTTTTTTTTTTTTTAAAGCATTAAAAAATTAAAAAGTTTAAATATTGAAAGAAATAATGAAAACAATTGTGGAATATTTGTGCTAAACATAGTTTTCATATATAAATTTAAATAATATACAATAAAATTTTGATTTAAAAAGTTAAAAAAAAAGCTTAAATGGTACCTTGTCTTGTTAATTTAGGTATAATGCCCATGAAAACATTTTTATGTACCATTCTCAAAATAATTATCTGAAAGGGGCTTGAGAAGACAAAACCGACTGTAGGATAGAATTTGAAGCCCAAAACGTCTGCTCCAAGGAGGTACTAGCTGTTTCAAAACAATTTATTATGATGTGAAAGACTTATAGAGGAGTTGAGATGTCCAAACCGACAGTTCGAAGGGGATGGAATACTGTAATTATTAATAAGTAATTATGATGCGAGAATCTCCAGGAATGTTAAAATAAATCAGTCTGGTTGAAGTTTCGGATTCTAATGGAAATAAATTGGTTATTGGAAACATTTATAGGCCACCAAATATTTGCAAAGAGCAAGATGAAATGTTGTGTAAGCATATTACGGAAGCATGCTGCAAAGGTGAAATAATGTTAATGGGCGATTTTAACTTTCCTAACACCGACTGGTGTAATAACATAGGTGGGAATGATAGGGAAACAAACTTTTTAGAAGTGACCCAGGATTGTTTTTTACAACAATTGGTTTTTGAGGAAACTAGGGGTGCTGCTATTTTGGACTTGGTCTTCAGTAACTATGAGGACTTAGTATGTAATTTACGAGTGGGAGAACACTTAGGTGATAGTGACCACAATACTATAAGATTTGATATTAAGTTTCAGACAGATGTGGTTACTAGCAATAGGTTAATACCAAATGTCAAAGATGCGGATTTCAATAAATTAAGAGTCGAGATAAGTAAGACTTTTATAAATGGGTTAGAACAGTCAAATATTGAGGATCAATGGGTAGAGTTTAAAGATAAATTGCATAGGGCTGTAAAGAAACATATTTCATTTAGGCAAAAAAGTATAGCTAAAAAACTATTTCCTATGGGGTTTTCTAAGGACTGTAAGAGAGCTCTTAAGAACAAACAGAAAGCTTATAAGAATTTTAAGCGGACAGGTATGGTATCTGATCAGGTTATTTACGAAAAGTCTAGACGGGATTTCAAATATATCAGTAGGGAACGGAAAAGGTCATTGGAGGAAAAGCTAGCTAGGGATATTAATAAAAATCCGAAGGAATTTTTTGCGTATGCCAATGGGAATAATAAGGTAAACACCTATCTGGGTCCATTAAAAGATAATCAGGGTAATTTTGTTCAAGATGATGAAGAAATGGCAAATATTTTGAATGAGTTTTTTATGGATGTTTTCAACAGAGATTTCAACGGAAGTCACTTAACCATGGGAGATAACTTATAACAGGAAATACAGGAATGCAAATTTTCTAGGGAGGATATTGTTCATTGTTTGAAGAGTATTAAACCTTTTAAGGCCAGTGGGCCAGATGATATTTATCCAAAAGTTCTAGTTGAATGTGTGTGGGGGATGTTTTGAAGATAATATTTCATTCTTCATACTGTTATGGTAGAATACCGTTAGACTGGAAGTTAGCAAATATTACTCCACTTTTTAAAAAGGGCTTAAAATGTGAACCGGGGAATTATCGACCAGTTAGCTTGACTTCCGTCATTTACAAGATATTTGAAACTTTATTAAAAAATCATGTAATGAACTTTCTAGAGACAGGGGGATTGCTCTCAAGTATACAGTATGGGTTTAGAAAGAATAAATCTTGTGTTACTAATCTATTACAATTTTATGATGGAGTTACTAAAGATTTGGATGGTGGAAACAGTGTGGATATAGTTTATATCGATTTTCAGAAAGCTTTTGACAAGGTTCCGCATGAAGCTCTGCTGTATAAGTTAGATAGGATTGGGATTCGGGGCAATATTCTTGAATGGATAAGAAACTGGCTAACAGGTAGAAAGCAAAGGGTACAAATTAAGGGAAAATACTCTCGATGGGTAGAAGTCAAAAGCAGAGTTCCACAGGGTTCTGTATTGGGGCCATTGTTGTTCATTATTTTTATTGATGATATTAGTAAGAATGTTACAAGTAGAGTTAGCATCTTTGCAGATGACTTAAAAATCATGGGCACCGTAAATAGCATAGAACAGGTAGTGCAATTGCAGGTCGATTTAACTAAAATTTCCGAATGGGCTGTTTGTTGGGGTATGTCATTTAATATAAAAAATGTCAGGTCTTGCACATGGGACTTAAAAATAAAAAGGCTTCTTATTATCTGCAAAGTTCTGAGATTAGTGCCAGTGACATTGTTAGTGATCTTGGCGTTTCAGTAAGTAGGGATTTTAAATGGGGACACCAGTGTGGGACAGCCAGTTAGAAGGCGAATAGAATGCTGGGATTTATTAAAAGAAATGTATCATCTAAATCGAAGGACGTAATTTTACCACTATATAGGAGTTTGACTAGGCCCCATCTAGAGTATGCAGTACAATTCTTGTCACCTTATCTCAAAAAGGATATTGATTTATTAGAACGGGTTCAACATAGAGTTACAAAATTGATTCAGGGTACTTCAGGAATGAATTATGAAGAAAGGCTTGGAACTTTAAATATGTATACACTCGCGGAGAGAAGGATTAGAGGGGATCTTATTCAGTTATTCAAATTTATCAAATTGGGAGATGTGGCGGGATTAGAATTTAATATTGCTAATGTGACTAGAGGTCATGGATTTAAATTATACAAGTCACAGCTTAATCGGGATGTTAGAAAGCATTATTTTTTTAATAGGGTTATTGACAAATGGAGTGGTTTGCCTGAGTATGTTGTTAATTCTTCAGGGGTGAGTGGTTTTAAAAAACAATTGGATCGGCATTGGGGAATCGTGAGGATGATGGATTGACAGGACCAACCTTGCTGGGCCTAGAGCCTGTAGTTGGTCGACATTATTTGTATTTGTATTTGTATTTGTAAACTGTTCGGGGGATGGCTTAAACTATGAATTCAACATATTTTTGGCGGCGGAACTGATTGGTAGATTTTACAATAATTAAGAGTTTGGGTTAGAACATCCAAACTGAATTAAAATGAATTAACTTTAAAATAATTAGTACTTTTTTAAAGGAAACTGATAGCATTTTTTATATATGATTATTTTTTTTTTGTTAAAAAAAGTGGAAACTGACAATACGTTTAATTTTTATTGAAGTAAATAATTTTTTTATACTACTATACACATTGTAATGATTTGTATATATGAGTTCTTGCCATAGGCGAAAATTGGACTACTTTCATCGCTGTTAAACAGAACAATTGAACTGTTAAATTTAATCAAGCATTTCAAAAGAAATTCCAAAGTAAAAAAAAAATCTGTTCATAATAAACCCTGTATATATGGACATAAAATATATATCTATTTCCAAATTCGAATGTTTTTTGTTTTACAGAAATTATTTTTTTATTAAAGGTAAACATTAAAACTTCGAATATAAATATTTTACACTTGTTTCACCAAATGTTCTTATATAATTATTTCTTATATATATTATTTCTTATATATTATTTCTTACAAAATTTCTTATATATATTATTTTTCTTCAATAGGGGAAAAGAAGGGATTAAGAAACCAAAATAATAATTGCGAGGAAGTATAAGGAAAATAATTAAATTACAAGTATTATAATTGTAGAAGAAAGTAGACAACGCTTAGTTTAATCTTTGATTTGGTGGTCCGAAACCATCTAAAAATTGTGAATCAATGTATAACAGTGGAAAAGAAAGAAAAGAATAACATTGCTTTTTGATGAATTATTGATGTTTAAAGAAGGAAATCCTCTATTATTAATGTTTTTACACTTTAAAAAAATATTTAAAAATGAGTACCTGAACATACTCGTATTTCTTTGAGTACAATTGCATCGTAAATGAGCGATGACGTACTCAAATTTAAGCAACCGTACTTTCTAAAAAATGAGCAGTGTAATTTAATATTGCTAATCTCAGCTCCTGTCCAATCCATCCTAACAAAGCGACCTGACAAACTTAAAATGGTTGTTCAGAGAGGATTTTCTACATTATTTGATGTCGATTTTGCTTAAATGGAAACTGAGTTATTACAATTCAGTTATCTTACTTTCCCTTCTTTTGGCACACCTTTTTTATCATGTCTTCTGTTTATAGCTTCTTCACATCGCCCTGGTAGTGCAACGGATAAGGCACTGGACTGAAGTGCCTTAGGATATGGGTTCGATTCCCGGTAAGTCGTGGTTATAATTGTCGATATTTATTGAAAATAATTTATGAAGGCAGCCTATGCAGGCTAGCATCTGTTCATTGTACTCATTTTTGAGTACTTTTCATAAATGAAACTTATGTATTCGGAGCAATGATAAGCATCGGATGTAATCAAAAGTCAGTACATTTGACTTATTTTTAATACCTATTTTTAATAGTGTATTATAGTGAAAAATCATTCATTTACATTTCAATCATTCAATCATTAAAATAAATTATGGTCAGTGATAGAAAATACCCTAGATATACACAATTAAAAAAATTGAATATAATTAAATAATTGAATACGAATTATAAAAAATAAGAATTTCTCCGTATAAAACTCTTAATTCTCTTAGTTATGTGTGTTGCCCCTTCAAAACGCTGGTATTTGTGCAGAGGCACATGTCCCACACCCATAGGGGCGTTCCTGTATATATGTTTACGCTGAATATCTTTTTATAAATACTTAGACATTTTATTACTTATCTAAGCAATTGGTAGCCTCTTTTAGGTTTCGCATAAGATAAAATTTTTATTGTGCCTTGATTTGAACTGACATCATTCAAGTAAGATTTATAATGTTTTTATCTTTATTAAAATATATTTGATAACGGCTCGTTTTCTGGGGTAAAATTGTTTGCGGAAATTGCTGGTAAATAAATATAATTCTCTCCCTCCCTCTATTTATTTCCTTGTTTTTTTGTTCTATAAAAACTGATAGCAACCGAAATGCCCCATTTTTGGCGCTATATGATACACGGAATCTGCAGAAATGTACATTTCAGAATCTACGAGTATGACTTTTCAAAAGGTAAGTTGTTATTCCAAATATTTTACTTCGTTTTAGAAACATCTATCTGTAAAAACTCGTTCGGTTGAAAAGTTGTGTTTTTCATAGAATTTGATGAAGAGAATAAAACTTCATTTATGATTTTTATTTCCAATTGAACATTCCTATTGAATTTATGTTAAATGTATTTGCTTATAGGCATTGAATTCTTTAAAAAATTGCATGTAGCTTTCAAAATTTGCGTTAAGTTCTTAGTGGCATATAGCTATATTTTCTTATTGATATATCGTTTATTTTTTTAGTAACTTAATTCAAGTGAGATATCTACTACTTCGAAGTTTGTTTTTAATAAACTGAGAAATGCTTTGTCCAAAATTTGTGTTCTAATATCACTTTTGTAATTTGAAGTAGAGGTGGAATTGTAATGTAAATTATTAAAAACAATATTTTTATAAAATTGAAGTTAGAAGATGACTAATATGTTTTGCATGTTACGAATACGATATCTTTATACCATCTAACAAAATAGAATGACTTAATTCTTGAAACATACTACAAATATACCTCGATATTTTCGAAAAGCAATAAAAAAAAAAGGCGTAAATATAACTTAATATATTATAATATTTAAGATATAAAATTACGGAAATAATATTACGGAAAATTACGGAAAAGATATAAATATACGGAATTAAAAAAAAATTGAATACTGTGAATGAACGCTTTATATATTTAATTGTTTTAATATTCGAATTATATTACTTTGTGAACTAAAAATAAAAAAAATTATATTGATTTCACTATAGTGCCAAATTCCTAAATTTTGGATTACTTATTTTTCAGCAGTGTCACGTGTGAATGCTTTTCTTATAAGAAAATAAAATCCAAACTATATAACCCATATAAAGTAGTATACAAGTATGAATAATGTAATAAATTAATCATCAAAAACTTAATTAAAATGTTAAATTACATATCTTAAATCTTGGCAAAACATAGTAGAGACAGTCACAGAAAATATTATTCCTAAAATTATTTATATTTAAGCCTTTTCACCAAAGTTTGGCGTCCTCCTTAATCCGGAGATCCGACCGACCACTTGTGTAGCTTGGGGTTTGTCGCTTGGGCTGATTGCATCGTTAGTGAGTGACGGCGTACTCAAATTTTAAGTAACCGTACTTTCTCAAAATTGAGCAATGTGATACATTGCTAATCTGAGCTTCTGTTCCAAGAGATCTTAATAAAACCTAACAAACTTAATACAATAGTTGTTCAGAAGATGGGGTTTCCACAGTATTTGATGTCGATTGCTTAAATAGAAAATAAGTTATTGCAACTCAATTATTTTACTTCCTGTTCTTTTGGCACACCTCTTTTAATATTTATTTTGTTAAAAACTTCTTGATGTCGCTATGGTAGTTCAATGGATAAAGCATGGGACTGCGCTACTGAGGATGTGGGTTCGATTCCCGGTATGAGTTTGTTGTAATCGTCGGCATTTGTTGAAAGAGATTTATGAAGGCAGCCTACGTAGGCAAGTTTGTACTCAATTTTGAGCAATTGAATTTTTCAAATTCGGAACTAATGTATTCGTAGAACTGATCTCTAACTGTAACTTCTGGATAGGGCAAGGCATTTTGTTGACTTGAAGCCGATGTGGAGGCAGCCATGATGCACCCCACTTTCTTTGTTACTGTAATATTTCGTATATTTTTCATGTTAAAATAAGCCGACGTGTATTGCTTTTGGCTGAGTTTTTTTTTCTCTATTTTCTTTTTAAACCCATTTGAAATGCAATCTGCTATTAAAATAGAAAGTCATTTGCAAGTCTAAGTCGAAGTAGATAAAAAGGAACAGCAAAAACTATTTGTTTGGCAATATAAAAATTAATTTTATAAGAAGAAAATATAATATTTATACACATTTAATATTTATACAATGCTATGGTAATAAAAAACACCACTAAATCACTTAAAAAAAAATATTGGGATACAGCATGGCTGTTTTCAATTGGCTTCAACGCGTCCATAGAAGAAACAAGGTTTGAGCCTTCCAGCAGCTACATTTAGAGTTCAGTGATTTGGAGTCGTTATAACCATCAAATGTATTAAAGAATGAAATTTATTTATTTTCGAGTATCTCTTTTTAACAGTGTACAGGATTTGCATCTCAGATAAGCTAAAGAATCTAAACTTAACTACAAGTGAGAGTAGTAAATAAGATATTTGTAAATAACGAACAAATATAATAATATATGTTTCTTATTGGTAAACCCATTAGTCAGTATTCATGTAAGTTATTTCCAGGCTGAGAGCTAGTTATAATCCTTTCTGAAAGCTAGTAATAATTTCTAACTATTATAGAGTTCTATATTAAAGGAAATACTAAAGGATGTTATTTTTAGGTGACTATGGGTCGAACAAGTTCTTTCATAGTGAGCACAATTCTTTACATTTTCTTGGTTGTTTATGGATCCAATGGAGAAAGCAAAGGTATTTTTTATTTATTATTTTTCAAAATTTGCAAAACAAACAATAAAAATTAAAGTTTTAATTGTACAAGTATTACAAAGTGAAAGTAGTAGATTGTAATGTTTAAAGTGAAAGAGGAATTTATATTTAAAAATTCAAGATTTTATATAGTTGTACAAAATTTAATTTTTTTAAAAATAAGTGTATATACAAAAACATATTGTAAAGGAATAGTCATTTTTATTTTCTTTGGATTTCCCAAGACTATAAAGTTGCTGAATATTACTTATCAACAATTGTGCAGGTGACCTTGTGTGTGCCTCAATGAACAATAGTATTAACCGCTCGCAGGATAAGCATATCAAAAACTAGCATTTAACCAAAGACTACTTTATTAAAAAAATATAGTTATCACAATAAAAGTAATTATGATACAAATTCGTTGTAATTAATCACACAGTTTTTAAACAGTTGTTTTAGAACTATTTTCTAACATTTTCTGTGAATTTGTAGCACAACAGAACCTGTGGAATTATATATTTTTAAACTGTCCAACTCACGACGCATTAAGACAAAAATACTTAACAATTAAATCCAGTGACATTTTCGATATCATGAAATTTCACGGAAAAGATGATCTAACTTTCTTTAACTATGCAATTTTTGTTTTAAATTCAGGAGGGGTTTAATCAGTGAACTTAGAATGGATTCCATATAAGGAATGTCTGTTGAAAGCTTTTTTCTAATTAAAAAAAATATTGTATTATTTTATACTTTGTGGTCTTTCATTTAATTATGTGCCCTCTTTATAAAATTTGTTATGTTGTCAACCATTGTAAATGGGATATGGCCCACGGAAATAAAAACAATTCTGTTCTATTCTATGTTGTAAAGGGAGTGTATAAGAAACTGTAGTATTACAGTTTCAGAAAAATAATTAAAAGAAATTCTTTTAAATTATTAGTACAAATCATGTCAAAAAATATTGGTAATACCAGCCAAAATAATTAAAAAAAAATCAGCATTAAACGTTAAAAAAAGTTGTGAAATTGAAGGTTTTATGCAGACTTAAAACTGAAAAGTATTCAGCATTAAAATAAATAAAAGGCATACTCGGGGTATTATGTAGGTAAATTAAAAATTATATTTTTAATTATAATTATTTTTAATAAAATTTTTGGTATAAAGGGTTTTATGCTGAATTTTTCTGGAATGTAATTTCTCGGTTCGTTATTTATTTTACTAGATAAAAAAAATATTTAAAAAAGCAGAAAAGCAGCAGCTAAGAAAATTATATAAATCCCACTCAGTTAGTAATGTGGATCCCTTAAATATTAACCACGAAGAAACAAATTAGAAATACACAAATCTAGATAGAGCATTTAATTTTCAAGAAAGTATACAATTTCTATGAATAGCCTACATAATAAAACATACAATATCGGATCTAAATTTTTTTTTAGTTTCCACATCACAAAATAATTATTAACTCAGCACTTTTCAAGGATTTTTTTTATCAAATGTGGCGTTCAATATTTTCAACATATTCAAGTTAAAATCGAAGTTATAACATAAATTAAACAAAATTCTATATATATTTTTAACCTTTAGTTTAAGGTTTACAATTTAAAAAAAATTTAGTTAAGTAATTAATATATATAGAAAAATTACAAAACTTCTAAAAGTTTTAATATATGCAAAAAGTCAAAATACTTACTTAATTTTCATGTTATAACTACGAACTTTATCGTTTCTGCTAAAGTTAAAGAATATAAGTACTATATTCCAGTGTTATTATTACTTAAAATTTTCTTTAATTTTTTTTTATGTAATAACAGATTTCGTAAATAAATATTCCATATTTCTAATAACAATCTATAAATAATAATTTTTTTATTATTTTAATTTAATTGACATCTCCAAATTCTTAACTTTAGTAAGGTTTACAATTTAAAAAAATTTAGTTAAGTATTCAATATATATAGAAAATTACAAAACTTCTAAAAGTTTCTAATATATGCAAAAAGTCAAATACTTACTTAATTTTCATGTTATCAACTACGAAATTTATGTTTCTGATAAGCTTACAGAATATAAGTACTATACTCACTGTCGTATTATTACTTAAAATTTTCTTTAATTTTTTTTTATGTAATAACAGATTTCGTAAATAAAATATTCCATATTTCTAATAACAATCTATAAATATATTTTTTTATTAATTTTAAATTTAATTGACATCACCCAAATTCTTATTTTATAATGTGTTAAAAATAACATTATCAAGATCAAAACATAAAATTGATAAAAAGTATTTTGTCAATTTCTATTAATGGCAATCAAATCGTTAATTGACTTAAATTTGAAAAAATATATTTCTAATATTTCACAATTTGACAAATATGAAATTTTTTTTTCAGATATGCTTACAGAAAAGGAAATTATGCCAAATATTACTATGCCTGATGTTCCCAATATGCCAAATATTACTATGCCTGATGTTCCCAATATGCCAAATGTTACTATGCCTGATGTTCCCAATATGCCAAATATTACTATGCCTGATGTTCCCAATATGCCGAATGTTACTATGCCAAATGCTACTATGCCAAATATTACTATGCCTGATGTTCCAAATATGCCAAATGTTACTATGCCTGATGTTCCAAATATGCCAAATATTACTATGCCTGATGTTCCCAATATGCCGAATGTTACTATGCCAAATGCTACTATGCCAAATGTTACTATGCCAAATTTACCTAGTGCCAATGCCCCCAATATGCCAAACGTGCCCACGATGAAAAATATGCTAGATACAACGACTTTAACAAGTGCACTAAGATATTTCCGAAGTTTACAAGGTAACTTAGAAGAAGCACGTCAATCTCCACAATTACCAGGTTTCCCTAACTTTCCTACTATGCCACCAAATATGCCCAATGTTCCCTCTATGCCAAATGTTACTATGCCAAATATGCCTGATGTCCCCAATATGCCAAATATTACTATGCCTGATGTTCCCAATATGCCAAATGTTAATATGCCAAACGCTACTATGCCAAATGTTACTATGCCAAATATGCCTGATGTTCCAAATATGCCAAATGTTACCATGCCTGATGTTCCCACTATGCCAAATATGCCTAGTGCCAATGCTCCCAATATGCCGAACGTACCCACGATGAAAAATATACCAGAAAAAACGACTTTAACAAGTGCACCAAGATATTTACGAAGTTTACAAGGTAACTTAGAAGAAGCACGTCAATCTCCACAATTACCAGGTTTTCCTAACTTTCCTACCATGCCGCCAAATATACCTAATGTTCCCTCTATGCCTAATGTTACTATGCCAAATATGTCTGAAGTTCCCAATATGCCAAATGTTACTATGCCAAATATGCCTGATGTTCCCAATATGTCCAATGTTACTATGCCTGATGTTCCGAATATGCCAAATGTTACTATGCCTGATGTTCCCAATATGCCAAATGTTACTATGCCAAATGTACCTAATTCCAATATGCCAAACGTGCCGACGATGAAAAATGTGCTAGATACACCGGCTTTACCAAGTGCACCAAAATATTTTCAAATTTTACAAGAATACTTGCAAGAAGCACGCCAATCTGCGCAGTTACCAGATTTCCCGCAATCTCCCACTATACCAAGTAGGCCAGAAGGACCCACGATTCCAAATACAGCAAACCCTACGTTTCCGAGCTTACCTCGAAGGCATTTTGGAGCGGTAAATATTTTTAATTTGTAGTAAGAGTTTTTAAATTTCATATTACATACCAGATGGCAAACAAATTCAATCGTGTTTCTTTTTCTTAGGATGAACGCAAGAGATCTTTGAGATCCGACACTCGTTTAAACCCTACGTTTCCCGGAATTCCAGGTTTGCCTAACCAACCAGACTTTCCTTCGTTTCCAGAGAGACCGAAAAACAATACAAACAATTTGACTGAATCCGTAATACCAGGCGTTTTTATTCCTGCATTCCAGATAGATCTTGTATAAGTCAATGCAAAGTTCCAAATTATTCGAATTGAGGAGTACAGCTTCAGAAAGTGCCTTGTCCACAACAACAGTTTTCTGGAAATTAACAGGATGTTGGAGAAGGCATGTTTAGGAACTGCAATCGTCATTTTATAAATATATATGCTTTTTTAGGAGTTGATAAGTCTGAAAACACAACTACTTCTGTATATTGGCTAAATACTGAATCATGCAAGTATCGATAGTACAACATAGCAGGCGAACAAAGCAGAGTTCGAAAAAATAATGCATTTTATTTGGAAAAGACACGTGACTTGGGAAAGACACGTGACTTGTAAAAGACACGTGACTTGTAAAAGACACGTGACTTGTAAAAGACACGTGACTTGTAAAAGACACGTGACTTGGAACTACCACTAAAATTTTAATTCGATTCAAATGCGATTCTATATGTTATTGAAATAGAACTTTATTTGACTGATTTCTCATTAGCAATGGGATAGCAAAAATATGTTTTTTATCAAATTATCGCAGTTGGGGATAAAACTCTTCGATTGTTTTAGAAATGTTTGCTGATTATTCTTAAATATTTGAAAGATTATTCAAAATATGTTTCTGTCATAGAATAGAATTCTGTCATAGAAATTTTCAATTGGTATATCTATTTGTCTTGTCAATGGAACCACATAATTGCCTTATGTGCAAGGAATGAAACATTATACAAAATATGAATACGTCAAATTTGATATGAACCTCTATTATGTATAAATCTATCATATCCAACTTTTATAATAATATATTTAGCTCAGTTGATCATTCATGTATAAGACGTTTATTGTTTTGAAATGTATTGGTATCTATGTAGAATCTTAAATGTATTGGTATCTATGTAGAATCTTAAATGTATTGGTATATATGTAGAATCTTAAATGTATTGGTATATATGTAAAATCTTAAATGTATTGGTATATATGTAGAATCTTAAATGTATTGGTATATATGTAGAATCTTAAATGTATTGGTATATATGTTACATCTTAACCTTTACGGGTGGGCTGGGACAACATATGTCCCATAGAGTATACAAATGTAGTGTTTGGGACACTTTTGATCCATGGTATGGGGAAATAGTTTTTAAAACGTGTGTGGTCTACGGTATGCTGTTTGCGACATAACATGTAATTACATCTGTTCGGACAGGTGGCGTTCCTTTAACGGTTTCTGAAGATGGACTTAGGTTGTGATTTTCGGTATTTTGACATCTGAATGACCACATGAATCAGCATTCTTTGAGGAAGGGTTGTTAATGATCTCTCCGTTACATGAGGCATGTATCTGTCGATACATGCCTCATGTAAGGCAAGTCATCCTTCCACAATGCTTTGATAACTCTTCTTTCTGCCTCCAAAATCGAAAAAATTTCCCCTACCTTTAACACTTTATGTCTTCCTTTTAGCCGACAACCAGGACAACTTTTATTTACGGATCCCATGTTAAAAGGTTAAATGTATTTGTATTTATTTACTTAGTATGATGAATAGTTGCATCTATAATGTATGTTTTGTATTATTTATTATATTGCTTAATTTATTTTGAAACATTTATATTTATGAATTCATTGTTAGCAGTGAAAAATTATTTATTTGTGTTATGGATGTGGATCGCTGGTTATAAATACAATTACTATTTGTAAACTATTTATTGCTTAGAAAAAAATAAAGAATATTTAGAGTAATTGTAATTTATTTATGTTTAAACATTTAAGTGGTTAGAACAAGCTATAACGCAAAAATCTTGTGTTATAGAAAAATAATATAATTTTTATAATAATAATAATAATATAGAAAATAATAACACTAACTAGGTGCCATAAGAACATCCATAAATTATAGAAAATGCGATAAAGGTTATTGGAAATAAAAATCTAGAGATGACATCAATACGATTAGGTGAAAACTTGTCCAATTTTCGTTGCGCCCAAGCACCTTTTAGTGATTTTCTACTGTTGCTTTTATCCTGAAAATACAAAGTTATTTCGTTAAATATACAAGTGGCATCTAAAAGTGATTTTTGTAAGTAAAAATATTGATAAATAATAATGCGCATTAGAAACAGCAAGAAAATGAGGAACAGATGTAGTATAGGACATTTGGCGCGTTTTTGTTTTTGGCGACGAAAAATTGCCGTTAAACAGCACTATGACATCATAGGGTTGCCAGATTGAAATTCGTCACAAGAATCGAAAATACTAACAATATCAGGTTGGGTTGCCATACTATAAATTTATCGCCTCTATAAAACACGCCAAAAAAAACTTTCGCGCCAAATGTCCTATACTACATCTGTACCGAAAATGATTTGGATTATGTGGCCGATGTCACCTTCTTAGCTCATTGAATGAACAGTTGGCTGTTCCTGCGTAATGTGGATAGTTAGGTATGTGTTCCAGTTAGCATCAATGTTGCTGAACTTCTAAAGGAACCATTAAATTTAATTTACGTTTTATTTTAATAACTTATTTTATACTGTCGTTGCATTTTGGTGGATGCTATCAATGTTTTAAATTTATTTATTACATAAATTACCCAGTTCGAAAAAAAAAAATGGGTGAGTACAATTTTAAGCTTTGCAGTTTAATACTCTCAGAAATAGCACTCTCATTTTTGAGAATATTGTAATCGTCAAGAGTATTTCCGTCAGATTTGACAATAATTTCGTCATTGAATCACTTGACTTTTAGCAGAACAAGAAACTTCACATTTTTAACGAAACTAATTTACTCATATTCCTTTACGAGGATTTTGGTTCTTATACATATATTGTAACAATTCAAAACAGCCGTTCTGGCGTGGTCGATAGAGAGTTGGACTTCGGACCGAGTAGGTCGACAGTTCGAGTCGGTCCATTAATATTTATTTCAAATCATCCTCATGTTTGACGAAATAAATGTCGTAAAAAATAAACGACAAAATAAATTTCCTCAGTTTAACGAAATTTACGTGTATAACATTATTTAACATTTACGGTCATAACATTACTTAACATTATTTAACATTTACGGACATAACATTATTTAACATTTACGGACATACCATTATTTAACATTTACGGACATAACATTATTTAACATTTACCGGCATACCATTATTTAACATTTACGAATATAAAATTATTTAACATTTACGGACATACCATTATTTAACATTTACGAACATAACATTATTTAACATTTACGAACAAACCATTATTTAACATTTACGGAGCAATTTTTTTACAGACTCAGTAATTCGTGTAATAAATAAATTCATGCAATAAATAAATTAAAAACATAGAGCAGGTATCAGTTGCGTCAAAAATAAAGAAAGTTTCTTCACAAATGAGCATACATTTTTAACAGTTATTCTATTGTAACAACAATACCAAGAACGAACCGAATCTTACGGTGTTGTGGAAACTACCTACTTGATTTTTTTAATTGCATTAGCTACATTGACATGACTTCATTATAGACTTTATAGAGCATTACAGACTTTCTCTAAAAACAATACCAGTTTTTACTCTTCAATGATTTTTTTATTTTTATTATGAAATTAGTTATTATGAGAAGGTATTTTTATCAAATTTATTAATGTTTGAATTAGAAATTGACACCCCTCTTGGGCAAGTCTACAACTTCCCCTTCTTATATATGTCAAATCTTACATAAAAAAATGAATCAATTATTAACTTTGAATACTCACATCTTCTGAATTAAGAGGCTTAATTTCATTTTCCTTGTTTTTCATCAAACTGATTACAACGGCATATTCCAGCAGGCTGCAGAAAACAAAAGTGATGCACGATGACAGCCATATATTGAGAGCCACCACGTAAGACACGTTCGGCATGTTGGAGTGGTACTGCTTCGTGATGATAGTGAGCAGAGACGTGACACCCAAAGTGATCCGGGCCGGGACTGCGTCCGGTGGAATCCAGAATGTCAACATGGACATGGCGACAATGAGCACGGTGGGGATGTAGATGTTGATCATGAAGAATCCGCTTCGCCGGACGAGTTCAAATGAGACGTCGATGCAACTGAATAATTCTGTGGGTGAAGAGTTCGGTAAACTTATAAATAAAGTTACAACATAAAATTCGCATCATAGAAATACAAGGAATTCTTAACTCGGAATAGACTATAAAAGGTGGTAGAACACATCGAAACAGACACTTTTAATAAAGTAATGAATAGTCGCAAAAATACGTTACACTGTTAAAAATAGGCACTCAAAAATAAGTAAATTGTACTTTTTTATGAGAGTTACGTTAATAGGTAAGACTTCCCACGCCAATTTCCAACCGACTAAACTGATGTAAATACTTTAACTGTCTTTCTTTGAATCTACATGCATATCTATAATCGTTAATTGTCTAAATAAAGGTTATTTATTTTAATTTGTTTTTCTAATTTTATTGCGGCAACTACATATATAAATCTCTTACGCGGCGATCGAAAATCATTGCTTTTCTCTTCGCGGAATGGCTGCATCAGTTTGTTTACAAAACTCTGTTGCGTCGCATTTGTATTTTATCATTATGTAAGCCATTTTGACGATTAACCTGTTCAAATCATAGGTGAATAATTATTTTATTGATGTCACCTTAAATTAGGAGGATCCGGGGGTTGGCGGAACGTCGGCGGCGGAGCTATCTATTGTCAGCGGAAACTGTCTATCTATCTTGAACCTGGGGTGACAAATGCTCTTATACGTTATTTATTGAGCAAATACATGGTACTATATTACGTATGGTGAATTGTTATTGCTCAATGAATAATATTATTGTAATCGACACCAAATGTAAGGACAGAAGAGCACCTACCTTCATACATCATTGTATCACATCTGGAGAGTAAGTGACCGTTAACTTCAAACTGTGGTAGGTTCATTAATTTGCTTAGTCGAATTGGTGTCGGATACTGCCAGTTGAGCGAAACGTCCGTAGATGGGTGCATTACTGGAAATGTAATAAAAATTGAGTAGTTCTCAACATCGACATTTTCCGAAAAACGAAACAATATGAATTTTGAATTTATTTTCTTGATCATAACAATGAGGTCTCACCGTTATAACTGACCATGTGAATGTAAGAACAAGGCATCCCCAGTTTTCAAAATTGTTCAGGAAGGACGAGAAACACTGTATAGAAGTACAGCTTATGTATATATTTAATAGGCGACACCGAATATAGTCAAAGCCACTTCTCCTAAACTATATAACCAATTTTTATTTTTAAGGTGTCATATGAAAGGGTGTAAACTGTAGATGTGTAAAAATGCGCGCGTCAAAACTAAAAAATATTAAATAATTAATTAGTTTATTATGCTTTAAAAAAACCAGAAAGTTATCATCGTGGCGCTATCTACATTTAAAATTTGAACAACAGTAACACGACTTCGTCAAACGGGCTGAATTAAGCTAAAACACAGGAAAGGCATGGAAATAATGTAATCAAAGCCAGAATTGGTTTGCAAAGCAATCCTCCTGGGGTTGTAGAGCGTTAGCAAATACGGGGCGGAGACCACTAGTTTTCATTATATCTCTATAGCCATTGTTTAGAGCTTTTGGTTCTTGCACCATTCCATAGTTATTAGTAGTTGTTTTTTGTGGCGCAAGGGCCAGTTTTGGTCATGCTGTGCCAAACCAACACCGACTCAAATACAAGGCCTTGCCCCTGATTTGTGACGTCATCACGAGTAGGCTGGATTTCTCCTTCCCCGCTCTGTTTCTTCGCTTGAAGCGCTTTGTTTTTCGAGTAGATGAATAGCATTTTTCTATAGAAAATGAACTGTTACGTTGCCTAAACATTATTTACCTTACTTTTGCATTTCATTAAAGATTTTTAAATAAATATACCCAAAAAAATACTCACATTAGCATGAAAATAAAAGTCCCAAATTAACAAAAATTCTTTATTGAACTGAGCGTTTATATACAGTTATGCAATTTTATATTTTTGTACCTTTTCTACAACTTTGATCCCTTTTTACAAAGTCTCAATGTTTTAGACTTTTTTTCAATTTAAATTGTTTTATATAATTTTTTTGCCTGCAATAGTTCTTAATAATGAATTTGTAGCTGAAGTTAATATCAGTTTTAAAACACTCTCAGAACCATGGCCCACTTCACATTGATCCTCAACAACAAAATAATTCATTACAAATTATTAATTTCAAAGTTTTTTCAATCACAAATGAGCAGGGATTTATAAAAATTTGGTTTCATTTTCTTTTAAAAGCAATTTTTGCATAACTATATAATTGTAACTTACCACAATTACAATATCTGCAGATGGGTAAACTAAACCACATCTATCCAGAGATTCAATTAATTTATATTTATAATTAAATTTTAAGGTCTTGTCAATAATCATTTGTTTTGAACAATATTTACAATTTATTTTTTTCATCGCCGAATGAGTACAATAGCCGAAAAGGTATACAATGATAGGCATTGATTTTTCAATGCCTTTAACTTCTTCCTCACCAACATTTATATAAAAATCTGAAACACAAGAACTGTCAGTCTGTATTAGTAATAACGATTGTATTATAATAATATTTGTATTAGTAATAACGATGTCAACTACTTCACTGTTTTTTTTTTTAAACCAGTGATGTTTTAATCCAATTTAAACCTGATATATGCATGGTATCAATTTACATCAAAGAACGCAGATTAAATTATAAGCATTTCACATACCAGGCGATACCAGTATAGATTTTTCATGGGGGTTGGTTCAGTGACTGAGTCACTTATTCAACCCCCCCCCCCCAATATTACTCCCCCTCCCCACTTTTTTAAAACTTATTAATTTTTATTCAAGTAAACAGGAATACGTTGGCATATAAGTATCGAAAGAGCTACATTTATCATTTATTTTTCATGAAATCATTACCAATATCAGTTATTAACTATTTTTAGAATTAGTAAATATCACTTCCTATTTATGAAATAAATTTAGAGAAGAAATTTACATTTTTAGATTCCTTGTTTAAAATATTTTCCCTTTGTTGCCAAAATTCATATGTTATATAATGAAACACGATGACGTCTTATGACGACGATGAAGTGATGTTACGCTTATTTTCAGATAAAAATAACCTCAAAACATGTTTTTAAAACCTTTTGAAAACTATTTTCCGGGATATGACTCCCGGAAAATACCAGGTTTATCCTCATGCAACTCAATAAGGAAATATTATAAAAATTGAAATTTTTCTAGTTTTTTAAAGTATTTTTATGATTTGTACAGTAATTCGATTTTTAATATTTTTCTTGACTTTCAATGGGAGGGGTTTGAACCCCTTACCTACGTGGCTGACACATACCCTGGTGTAATATGTAGGAGTAAAGTCGTCGCTGTGAATTGCACGAATCCATTTCTGCGCAACGTCCGATCTTTAGGAAACGAAAACAGCTGAACTTTTGGTGTGTTCCTGTAATTTCCCTGACAATTGGGAACACAAATCGTTTGTAAACCATAATTCAGATAATAAATAATAATCGCAGACAATTTTTACCCATTTCGAGAAAAAGAAATTCGCGCTTAAAAAAAAACCAAAGCAGCGAAATCTTTGTCTCGACCCTCTTCCACGGCCTACTCATGATGACGTCAGCTCCGGAACGGTCACGTGAGGCACTGCCTTGTCTTTGAGTCGGTGTTGGCCAAACACGCGACTCATGAGTTTTATGTTGAAAAGTGTCTTGCGTGGCATTTTTAAAAAGTAAAACCGTTGCAAAGAATAAAAATATTACTTTAGTACAAATGTAAAAGTGCCTATTTCAAGTAAGTAACAACTAAATTAGTAATGAAAATGGCACAACTAATTTACCGACGCAAAATAAAGCAAATTTATTATAAAGCAAAATAGATCATTTTTAAAGACGATGTCAGTGAATTTATGTATTAATGTTATTATTAGGTGGAAAAACTAAGTTCTTCATGTTCATAAGTTACAATGTAGTTAATACAGATAAATTTCGTTTCTTTATAACAATTTTAAGGTGCGAAATAGAATAAAAAAATCACAACTCATACAATATTTTTGGTTTTTGGTAAATAAAACTTTTCTGTTTCAAAACAGATGTTTACATGTTTTTATTCACCCCAAAGGCCAAGAATTAGAAACAATAGTATGATTTATATTACTGTTTATATTCACATATCATATAGGGGTGAATAGAAACACCAACATATAATTTTTTTATGTATAAAATAATGAGCTAGGTCTCAAAACTAGTTAAGTTAGTACGACAAAGGCCTATAATCCTATAGAATTTTGATTTTCATACTTATTTTTGAACTTTCCACTTTGTTCTTTTGAAGTTAAAAACTGTTTCTATCTATCCCATTTTAAGGTAATGACTGATGATTTTTTTTTAAAAGGTAAGGTCTTTAACAATCGTTTTTGTATTTCATCAACAATTTTCCTCAAGAATCGTTTTAATTTTAGCATTTACAAAACGAAAATCGTCTGAAAAAACGAATATACCTACGAGATATGATCGAAACCCCGCAGAGCTGCGTGTCATGGGGATATTTCTTCATTTTCATGTCACAAGACAGTTCCAATGTCACCCTAGATACATTGTACACATTACTTCAAAACAATGGCTTAAAAAAAGATTGAACATTAGCCAGTAATTTACGTTACTATTAAAATCTACTTTCACAGAAACAACACTCAACAGAAACAACACTCCCATTTTTGAGAATTCTGCGATCGTCAAGTGTACTTTCGTTCTATTTGACAATCGTTACGTCATTGAATCACGTGACATTTCACCAAACAAGAATCCTCAAATTCTAAACGAAACTCGTTTACTCATATTGTTTGTCGGCCCTTTTCTGATTCATCAGCTAATGGTTGATCTTTATGTATTGATATTTTCAGAGTTCAATCGAGTCTTCATGGCCGAGAGGATAGAGCGTTGGGCTCTGGAACGAGAGGTCTGCGTTTCGAGTCTGCTCGTCGATGTTAAATTTTTTATATTATTTAAAATCGTTATAATTTTTGAAGAAATCTCGTTTAAAAAATGACAAAATGAATTTTCTCTGTTTGACGAAATATTTAATCGGTGCGCAAAGCAAACGTCTGTTATGTCAAAAATGACACAAGTTTCGTCAAATATGAAAATACCTTTTTAACAGTGTAGGATTTAACAATGAACTCTAGACATTAGTTTTTTTAATTTTAAATTCATGTATAAGCCATGATAATTAAACAGGTTAATGGATAAAACCTTATGTGTTATAAATGTATGTATTTAATTAATGTTTAAATACTAGAAAAACATCATACTATGCTTTTGTGTTGTTAATATCAATGTCTTAGTGCTCATATGCTTTAAGTGTATTTTTCGTGGATTTAAGGCAAGAGATCATTTGAATCTTGAATCTTCGAATTGATATTTATATAGTAACAGGAACTAATTGTAGGTGGATAAAAACAATTATTTTTATTGGCAGAAACGATTGTTGCTTCCCATTCCTAATATTATTATTAATAAAGCTACAAAATCTCAAATGGCAGCCCTAAAGAATAGTAAATTAGTTACTTATGTCCACTAAAATATAAAATTTTACTATAGTATCTATAATACGATATTACAGCGAAACTTAATAAAATTTGGTCATTGTTTAGCTGCATAAACCACTGACGCTCACACGATTTTGGCATTTAAAAAGTTGTTTTCACTGCTTGAAAGAGTAAAAAAAAATTCTAGGCGTGCAATTTTAATGTTTAACAAAATTTTAATTAATTGTAAAGAGATATCTTTCAAAGACATCAAAAAAATTAAATTAAAAAAGTTTGGAAAACTGGAATATTTATGAATTTTTTGAATTTCATGAAAAATTGAGGGCATTGATGAAAAAACTGGAGATCCCTGAGCGTGAGATCACGCCCATGAGCGTCAGAGGGTGAACTCCTTTATAATACGATACACTTCTTCATACATCTCTGATTTATGGTTACAAATGACTCTGTAGATAAGTACTAAATTGATAGATACTTAAAAGCTGTTTCTTATAAAAAAAAGACCTCAAAACAAAATTTCATACGAAAACGTTGTTTTGGTAAATTTAATTCCCATTCCAGTATAATGTATTAATATAAACTTAAAAAACAGAACACATTTTAATAGTGTGCAGTCCCTTTGTGAGGTCAAAGTAAAATTAATGGATTATTTCTAGAATAATTTGTCATTATAAACAAAAAAACAAGAGCAAACAATTTATAGGGTGGTCATAAATTGTTTTGAGGGGATGGTCATTGTTTGGCTGTATTCGCTGAATTGACATAATTAATTATTTATTTCCGAAGAATTCGCTTGTATTTCAAACAATTCGCTTAGCAACAAACAATAGCTTTAGTAGCAGTAAACAAAGTTTTGAAAGTATTACAAAAATAATGATTTATTATGTGTAGTTAAACATGGAAACAATGACAATCGCCCAACGATTCGTGACCGCCCTTTAATATATTGATGGCCTTTTGTAATGTTATTTTTAGGTTATTATTAATATTTAAATTTAGGCTAAAATGGATTATTTGCATAATCCGACGGAATTTATTTTCCGGCAGTTCAATAGGTTAAAGAATATCCTTGTATAAAACATATTATTAACCTATTCTTACCTTACTAACCTTGCTTGTTCTCAAACATACTATTAACCTATTCAATAGGTTAATAGTATCTTTGGGGACATTTTAATAATGACTAGAGACCATAGAGTAATGATACAAATAGAGGAATAAAAATGCTGATTTCCGTGTGTCCATCATTGAAACCTCGTGATATGTGGAAATGCCAATTCATTCATGCGCCAATATTACTTGGCAGGCCTTGGCGACTTTCAGAACTATACGAGATCGAAGTATTGTAATATGGTTTTGTGTTTAATTTTGTATTTAAATATCGTTTTTTTTGAACGAGTGGCAGAATTTAAGGGAGTTTAACAGATATATTAAGGAGATTTTTCTTACTTTGTAGTTTTGAAATAATTGCATTACGTTTTTATGTACAAAATTTACCATAAGTGAAGTTCTTTCAATTGTTATTTTGTATACTTCAATAACAAAATATGAACAATAAAACCTGAGAAATATAAAGAGTTTCGCTTCTTCGAGTATTGAACACAAATAAAATATTTTCGTTTCGTTAATGAAGAGGAAATATTTAGCGCATATTGTTTGAAAATAAGTAAATACGTACATATATGTTAAAAAGTTGAATACGGACAGAACTCCTTATCACCAAAAAAGAAGAAAGTGCGCCAAATTTGAAACTCCTGCAGATGTCTGAACGCCAAATGTGGCAGCGCTATAACCACGTGATGTGGGTTTTTCTTTTCAATGTTGACACCGCGGCCTTACGAGAGTCTGGTATTGAAAGCGCTCTCTATTTAATATTACAACTCTCTGCTAGAGACACCATACATGTAGAAAATATAAACACATATAGAAAAATAGTACTTAATATCATTTAGATGATAGAAGTATTTTCAAATTGGATAAGAACTTTGTTTAATATTAATATTTAAGGAACTTTACCGCCCTTATATTTTGTCGCTACGGGCTGTAGCCCTTTAAGCACCCCTATTAATACGACATAGGTTTGAAGCGATCTTTCTAAAGACACCAAACAATAATAAGATCAAGCAGGAGCATCAACAGGAGGGGCACAAAGGTCCGTGCCCTCTCCCCCCCTGAATCGGCCCACTCCCCTCCCCTACGTAATATGTAGATAAACTTTTTTGCGCAGTTTTTGTCCTGTTCTACAAAATCAGAAAGTTAAGCATTGACAACCTTTGGACAATAGCCTCTAAATCAATCTAACTATAATACAATGATCTATCTCTCCTCTCAAATAATCACAATATCATAAACATATTTACCTAAATGCCAGACTCCCTACACGGTAGCGATGGCGTACAAGCCTTGGAGTCTTCGAGCATGGATCCTTTGTAGTAGAGGATTCATGACGTCACTCTCTCTAACATCAAAGTGAAGCCAACATGTATGACTTCAGACACGTGGTTAATTACGTCATTCCATTCATAAATTTTCACTGTTACACATTTCCCAATTCATCATCCAATCGCGAGTATTTTTTCATTCATAATTTCGAAGAGATGGCATGTGCTTTCGCTCTGAGATGTGGGCTTCACGATTATGACGTCATATTCTCTCTACTGCGGACCATTCATGCTCGAAGCTTGGAGGAGATAGGCCGGCGTGTGTCAGTCATGTCTTTACGATAGAATAAATGGCTAACGTGTCATTCTCTGGTGACCCCTTTGTTTGAATAATGTTTTTCTAAATTTACAATTCCGTATTTCACCGGTAATGTTAACCAAACACAAAGGTAGGTTCGCGGTTGGTTGGTTAAAATCCATTTCAGAGGGATGCAAACTTGAAAAATTAAATAAAACTATTTTTTATTGAAAATTAAAGCTAAAAACTTTAATAATTTTACAAACTTAATGATAATTAGGTAATAAATTATGTATATTATTGGCGTAATTAAATAATTAATGATATAGTCCATTTAAGTAGTAGAACAGGCTGTAAAAATTTATTAAAACTATTATTTATTGAAAATGTAGTTAAAAATTGTAAGAATTTTATGAAATTAATGCTAATTAGGAAATAAATTATGTATACTGTTGACGTAATAAAATAATTACTGATCTAATATTTATGAAAAATATTTGATTTGTTTACAATTATTTCGGGAGGGGCCCGGATCATGTACACATGTATACCCCCCCCCCCCCCCCAACAGAATTTCTTTCTGAATCCGTCTATGACAAGAAGTGATTAGATATTATATTGTATGGAAAATGACACACAATTTCATGCATTACCTTCCTGAAAAAAGTACCGTTTCGTTACTCATGAACCAGTAGAAAACGCCGGGTGTGATCCACCCTTGCATCTTTGTATTGAGAGCATTTTTGAACCAGATATCCGGTGTCCAAATGTCGGATCCCCAGGAAGAATCCAGGACAACTTTGTCCTGTTTTCCAACCAGTGACTCTGGAAAAATCAGTCGATGGTCTTCCCATACTTTCCGCACCACTAAATCGATTTTGAAATTCTAGGGATTGAAGAGAAGAAACGTATTAATTCCATAGTAGCTACTGGGCCGAGTGCGAAACTAACCACGGCCGAACCATTTAGTTGTTTTAACCTATACGTACAGACTTCTTTGTTTATCATGTTATAAGCTCTTAAAAAGATACAGCAGCAACCAAAACAATTTCCTTAAAAATGTGCATTTTTAAAACATTACTCCTTATAACTTCTCACGCCGTTAAGCTTAGAAGTACATCTTTTTTTCATATAATGTATTTATCATTGTAGAGGGTGACATATATTGGGCAATTTTGTAACTAAATTATTTGAGAAATATTAAATGTAAAGCACCTGTTCAATGGCAAATTAGTAGTATTTTATCCTAAGTTTGCTGAAAATCCTTTGCTAAAAAAACTAGTTTGCATAGTAGAGCTCCAATTATTCGATTATCCGGATCAATTGGGACCAGATCCCATCCGAATCCAATATCCGGATAATTGGATAATTCACGAAAAAACGTTATTTCTTAGTAAAAAAACGAATTTTGCTTTAGTATTTAATAACTATTAAAAAAAATGTCATTCACCGAATTTTTTTTTTAAATGTGGATTTCTTTTGTTCTTTTTTTCTCAAAGCGATTTGGATTCGGATAATTGGTTTATCCGGATAACTGGAGTTCGGATAATTGGAGTTCTACTGTACATTCCTGCAAAAAGATGGCCCACTCTGCCATTTCCACAAATAAGATATTTCCTATTTTAATACTAAGCTGTATTACTATTTCGGAGCACTGAACTCTAATTGTAAGCTGCTGGAAGGCTCAAACCTTGTTTCCCCTATTAGCTCGTTGAAGCCAATTGAAAGCAGCCATTCTGTGCCCCAATAATTTTTCAAGTGATTTAGTGGTGTTTTTTATTACAATAGCATTGTAGAAATATTAAATGTATATAAATATTATATTTTCTTCTTATATACTTAATTTTTATATTTCGAAATAAATAGTTCGTGCTCTTAATTTTTATCTACTTCGACTTTGACTTGCAAAAGACTTTCTATTTTAATAGCAGATTGCATTTAAAATGGATTTAAAAAGAAAATAGAAAAAAACTCAGCCAAAAGCTCTTCGGCTTATTTTAACATGAAAAATATACGAAATATTGCGGTAGAAAAAAGGGGGGGAACATCATGGCTGCCTTCACTTCGGCTTCAAGCCAACAAAATGTCTTGCCCTATCCAGAAGTTACAGTTTGAGATCAGTGGTTCGGAGGTATGCGACATCCGTAACAGCTTCTTCAGTAAGGGAGTTTCAGCAAACTGTTGAAAGAATACTACTAATCTGCTATTGAAATGGTACCTTGAAATTAATATTTCGCAAATTATTCAGTTATGAAATTATCCAGCAAATTTTTGTCCGCCCTGTATTGTATCATATGACCTTTATAACTTACATTGCTTTCATCTAATAATACTGATGTTCACTTTGAGGTAGATGCTGTTTAGTTTTTGTTCATTGTGTAAGTGCAAATTTCAACCGTATCGTGAAGTAAAAGACCAGAGAACACTGCCTCGTATCTGTGAACCATGGTCAGATGACGAGGACAACACCTGAGCTATTACTCAACGCAACCTTAATAACTGTCTGGACATTTTATAAAGAGCAGATTAACGTAACCACTCCCATATACACGCCGTGGAGATTGAGGATAATTAAAGAGTACTTTGTAATTTAATAGAAAATCTGGCAACTCTCCGATCATGAGATCGATACATCTTAACTATTGCCAAGTCCTCATATCAATTCGAACAAGCAATCCTCAGATTGCTGGCCGAATTATGTACCTCTCGACCACCGGGCCCGGTAATAAATAAATGAGTATAACAGGCAGCTAGTCATTTATAACTAAATTTTTCATTTCACTTATTTTTTAATCTGAAAGGTACTGAAGTAAAAATTAGATTATATATATATATAAAAAAAACATTAAAAGTAGACATACGAAATTTAATACAAACCATATTAATTTCATCCAGGGAATGGATTTGAATTACGTACAAGCTGACAGAAACGTTCACTGGCGTGGCTGCAAAATTGCACATAGAACAAATTACTAAAGACATACTGTGAGGAAATAATTTTTTTTAAAGGTATAATTTGTTTGCAAATTACTTATAAATTAAATTTTCATTTTTAGAATTAAAATTAAACTTAAAATTATACTCCTGTTTGATACGGTCCTTCGCATTTTATGGAAACGAATTTAAATTATCCTTCCTAGTTTCTTTTTGAAATGTAAAAAAAAAAATAATAATTATTGTTTGATAGTAATTTTTTAGATGTATAAAAAAAGTTTCATTTTCAAAATTGCTCGTAAGATTGAAACTTGTGTTTCTGCGGAGGAAAATATTCTTCTCAACAAAATGGGTTAGATATGATCTAAAGTTATGATATATTCAATGAAATTTTTCGTTAATATGTTGGATTTCAAAGAAAATCAGTGTATATATGTGTGTTTAAATGAAAGATAACACGCGAAAATACCTCCTAATGCAATTCAGAGAATATTTTGAAGTATTAGGGTGGCCGAAAATAGTTAGACGGTGTGGTCATTGCTTGGCTGTTATACTACCCATGAAAACCATTCTTTTTGCCATGCATTAACAACTTAGTTTGTTGCACTAAAGCTAAAACACTTATAAAATAAATATAAGCGAAATAGTTGGGAAAAAAATATTTTATTTATACCAATAAAGCTAAATGGGATACAGCCAAACAATACCTAATTACCAGCAATTTATGAACACTCTGTATATTTCTTTGCGTAACAGTGACTTGAATTAAGATAGTTATATGCATTGCTTTATAGCTATATGCATAGTTGTATGCATTACCAATATTGCTATAGTCAATTTTAACTTGTTTTAAAGATTTACAGCATTCTTGTATTGCAAGGTAGGATGTAAAATATATATGTTACCTGATTTAACTTTAGGTGGCAAGAGATAGTCGTAATCGCTTGGTACCACATCATCCATTCTGAGGCTTTCGGCAAGCACATATCTACAAAATGTATTTTCGTGTATACGTTGTACACTGTATACATTGTATACTGTATATAAGGCGTTCACAGCTAAAGTAGATCAAGACCATAAATTATAGTTTCGAGATAATCAAGGTTAAAGTTTATTAACACTAGTTGAATCCTAAAGTGATTTAGAGGTTAATTTTCTTTTTATTGTTGTAGTATGAAGGCTAACTTAAATATGGGTCATATTTTGAACATATACACCATTGCCAAGAATTAATCCGCAACAACCAATATTTTTTTTATACTTTTGAACTTGATCCACTTTAGCTCTGAACGCTTTATATATTGTACACTGTATATGTTGCATATTGTATACTTTTATTTTCAAAAAATTTATTGCATAAAGAGTAACTTCGGTTTGTATACTAACATAATAAAATAGGTGAACTAGAAAGAGTTAGAATTAGGTAGCTGCGCATTGGTAGCTATTGGACGCTCAAATAAACTATTAAATTGCACGCAATTGAAAAACTCAAATTATATCCGCTCCCTGAGCAACTTATTAATCGCACAAAATGTCCTTTCGCTAACAGCTTTTGTAAATAATCAACAATAAATCATCAATGTTTTAAATAACAATAATTTGTAAATAATTTGGCGATTTTGGTAATCCGAGTTTGACGATTTTTCATCTTTGACAAGCAAAATTTGAGATCTGACATACCTGAGTTGGGTGCATTAAATATTCGCTCGACTGTTGGCATGTGATTTTAGTTGCTCATTTTGTTAAGGGACACATTTCGTAATCGCCAAACTGTGAAAGTGAAAAAATCCCCAAACTCTTATTACCGTAATCCATATGAGGGATTGAGAAGCCAAGGGTTACAGTGACTTTAAAAAAAATAGTTAATGCGGTTATGGTTAGGTAATACATATGAAATGTTAGTGGCAAAGATATACAAATAAATGTTTGTCAAATGCTGAGCACTAGTGGCGTAAGAATCAACTACTTCAAGAATCAGCTATTTTGTTTTAACTTTTAAACTGCATTTTCACAAAATGATGAAATTGTAACTTGTGCTCTTTATATTCTCACCCCTCATTTAAATTGCCAAATTGTCGGCTATTGTCGACAAAGCTTTTAGTGATGAACGATTTTCCCCAACGAAAAAGCTGCCAAGTGAGCGGAAACAATTTGAATTTTCCAATCGTGTGCAACTAAATAATTGCATATTTGTAGTTGCCAGTGCTCGGCTAGCTTAAAAGTTGCAATGAAATTGCTGCTCGTGGGTGGCTATCCTTACTTTAGACCTTGTCAATGGACAAAATCAATGGAGCGTAAAGGTTTAAAACTGAAAAAGCATTTTATCTCAACTATTTCTACTCTTCAATTAACAAGCAAAATTAATATTTACCGTTCGATGAGAAGGATTCCTAACACTATAAGGAAAATTGACTTCATTTTGTCAAATCTAAAAGCTCACATCCTTAGAATCTTCTTAAACCTGAGCGCACACTCTTCACGTTTCAATCTGAAGAGCAAATTGAGATCGAAATGAAATTATGGCGAGACGTGGTCGATACCACTACAAACATTGTGTTCCAGTTGTCATCGTGTCACATTGGTAAACAATGCGTGCAAGTGATCCGGAAAAAAGTAATGACAAAACGCTGTTTATTGCACAAGTGAAAGCACGGTGATTTAGATTAAATGAAAGTTTAGTATTTGTAGTCGCAACCAAAGAGTTCTTAAAGACTGGTAATCACGCGATATGCGATAGATAGCATTCCAAAATATTTCGTTACTGCCATCCAAAATAAATAAGTGCTGATTCCTAATACCATATCTTAAAAAAACATTGATTTGTAAGAGATAATTCAGTGCAGGGCTATAAAATGATACAAGGGTTTTCAGGCGGGTGCGGAATATAGTTTGTCGAAATGTCGTTCAGTTGGCGACACAGAACACTCTATTTTACACCTCAAAATGAATTGCAACTAGCTGCTCTTTAACTTTATGACTTCACCTGTTGATAAATGTGTAGAAAAACTAAAAATAACTGATATCGAAAAAGCGAATCGATGTGGTTTTTAGACTAGATTTGACGTTTCAGAAAAAATTTCTAAGCAATTAAAAGTTACGAATAAACAAAAATTCAATCAGTGTTCATTTACATATTTATTACTTTTAAATACAGAGCAATTTTCAATTGTCTTCAACATAGTAATAGATTATCCATCAAATTTATTCACTCGTACTTGGAATTTTTTCGCCTACTAAAGTACTAAGCATAATATAAAAGTTTCATCTACTGTACCAGACAGATATTTAAATGAAAAAAAAAACAATTAAAACTTTGATTAAAAATTTCGTAATTATAAAATCAGAACGTTAACATTCACACAAGTCTAAACCTCAATACAAGTCTTTGCACATCCAATGCGACAACATATTCTTGAGCCGAAACAGTGGCTATCCAGCGTACACGTGTCTTGAGCCAGAAACCAGAATATGCAAAATCCAGGCGAAGGACACTGAGCAATTTCAGTACCATTACTAGGCATAGGCTGGGAAAGCTTGGTAGTAACTTCAAATTCAACAGTACTGTTGAGCAGCAGTTGAGAAGGCATGGTAGTAACTTCAAATTCAACAGTACTATTCAGCAGAACTTGAGAAGGCGTGGTAGTAGGATCAGTTTGATTTACGAATGTTTTGCTTTGTTTTTTAAATTGATCAGAACTTTCAGCAACAGACTCTTCTTTTGAACTTTCTTCGTGATCTGATAGTGTAGGACTTTCGGTATCCAGTGTAGATCCGATTTTAAAAGTGTGATCAGATATCGAAGGGTTATGATTATCTACGGAAGGCATAGAATCCAGGAAATCGTGCATATCGTTCTTATCGTCTATTATGTGATCAGTTAAAGCAGGATCGGTAAAATTGAAAACTTCCATTGCGCTAGCTGCATTCTTAACCAACTCCGAGTTCATTAAAAAATCAAAACCGAGTGTTGAAAATAAACCTTTTGTTGCGTTATTCTCAACAACAATCGATTCTTTAATTTCACCGTTATTGAATTCCGATTTGTTAATGTTAACTGTAAGATCCTCAAGAGGTTCATTAGAAAGTCCTGAGGAAATATCGATTTCGTTTTCATTTGGAGCAACTGTGACTAGCATATCTGTATTAGTTTCTTTAAGTAGATCAATTTCTAAAGCTGAATTTTCGTTGCTTGTTTCATTTCGTTGTAGATGAGTTTGGTTTAGAGGTAAATCTGAAAAGTTATCTTTTGTGTTCGAAACATGGCTGTTTGTGGAATCCGTTTTCTCAGAAATATTGAGTAACACATCGGGATCAATTTCAGACGAGTTGAAATCTTTGACACTGATGTTAGTTCCAGGTGGTCTTTCAAAATGTCTATCTGGAAATTAAATATTGTATTTTAAAAAAGCATACAGAAATAAATCAATTCCAAATAATATTTTATATTCGATCAACTGAAATTTTCACTTTAATCGTGTTAAAGTATTATTTTAGGATTCTTTTTCGAACTTCTACATAAAAATTTATATAGAAACTAAATAATAAATTTCATTTCCTTTAAAAGGTGTTGTTTAAGAAAATTTCGATTTATTAAAAAAAATATATTCAACATCTTTGGATTAGAATTATAAGATATGCATACGATCTAAATGATGGTTCAAGTTGGTACTATTAAACTAAGTATCGGAGTTAAATTGAAACACTACTAATTCTATAGACGATGTTTATTTAAATAATTATGAAATGCATTTTTACACGACATATTCCGAATAAAGAAACAATTTTATTTAATTTATTTAATGTATGCTATTCCCCGTTTGTACATAGAATAGTTACCATTTAGGTTTAGCCGTTATATTAATTTATTTAACGTCGCACTAGAGCTGCATAGCGAGCTATTGACGACGGTTCGGGGTCAACTGACGAAGACAACTTCTGAGCTGCACGTGACGCAACTTCAATCATATATTACTGGATATTTTTAGACGTCTTTTAATATACTATTTTAATAGCAGATCTGTCAACTCTCCGATCCCAAGTTTACTAGATTTTTTAAAGTTTTTGTTAAGTCCACTCAGTCGGGTTCGAACTCGCAATCCTCTAACTGCTAGCCGAACGTGGATCCACTGGGGAACCGGAGCTCCTTCGAATTAAAGTCCTGATAACATTGTTTCCTAATTTGAAACTATGGTTAAATGACGGGGATAACATCTGAGCTGACACCCCACGTAACTTGACTTACACGTGAGGACATTAGACCACGACGGATTTAATATGTACCAGTTTCCTATAGTTGGCGGACGGCCTCCGTGGCAGAGTGGGTAAAGGCGTTAGCTGGGAATAAAGGGTTCCTGGTTCGATCTTATGTGATGGACCCGACTAAGAAAAGTAAAAAAGTAGTGATCTTGTGATCGGAGGGTTGTCAGCTTCACTACAAAATACTAGGAATGTCGTCCAGAACACCCACAAAAATTATCGGAGTGTATACGGGACTGGTGCTCGATACATCTGATCGGGGTCCAAAAGTCCCGACGTCTATTGAAGGCGTTGGGGGCCGGTTCAGGTGCTTTCTCGTCATCTGATCAGGGTTCAAAAATACGAGACATCGTTTCCGGGTCTTTCCTTCGAGATAGGCCCCGGACCGTCACCAATTGCCCACTGTGCAGCTCAAGTGCGACGTTAATTAACAAAACCAAACCTATAGTTGGCGGATATTTTTTGTTGGCGATGAGAAACGAGACTGGAAACCCTCCGACCACGAGTTCGCATGTTACACTGTATAAGCAGTGCCCACTATATAGAAAGCCGTATGAAGGCCGATTTCAGTTTATGAGTGTGCCGTGCCCAACAGGAGTTACGATTTCGCTTTCGTCCACTCCTTTTGGCCTTCAGTTTGTGGGTGAAAAACTTGTGCTATACGACTTTACTTTCTATACAGTAGTTAACTATGTGAAGCGATAAGCGCATTGTTAAAAATGTACTCTCATTTGGTAGAAACAGACACCTGCTATATGCCCCGATTAAATATTTCGTAAAACAGAGGAAATTCATTGTAATTTTTTTAACGAAATTATTTGTCAAAAATGAGGCCAGTATAAGTATAAGAACCAAATATGAGTTAATGCCCCCGAAAAGGACCGTAAAGGAGTCTAGAATAAATCGCTTTCGTCAAACATTTGCAGATTTTTGGTTTCGTCAAAATTCACGTGATTTAATGATGAAACTATTGTCAAATATGACGAAAGTAATCTTGACGATCGCAGTTATTTAAAAACTGACAGTTATTTCTGTGAGTACGTGGGTATTTCAATACACAGAAGGCGTGACCGGCAGCTAAAATTATATTTTACAGGTCACCGATCATACCGATCTCTGAAATAAATAGCAGTCCTCCCCCCCTAAGGAGATCAATGTATTAAAAAATTGTACCTAATTGAAAAATCCGTACAAATGCAACACACAAAAATTACAACAACAAAAAATACAGATTCTTCTTCAAAATGTAATAACTAAATTTTTAAAACAGGATTAAAAATTACTCACCTATTTCAAGTGTATCTTTATTCCCATGGATGTTTGTCCCATTTTCCGAAGAAGTTTCATCAATATGATTTAATTGTGTCGAAGTAGGTTTATGCGTGCGATTCAAGTTCATAAAGGTATTATGAATGTTCAAAAATAGTTTGGAAGAATTTGATAGGCTAGCAGCAGCTTGATTCAACTGTCTCGAAGTGTTATGGAAATTCTGCATAACGCCAAAATGGTCTGGAAACCTTTCAGAAGGTTTCGGTGCATCGGGAGATCTCAAAGTATCGTTCTCAAGTTTTGAAGTAGTATTCCATGTACTATCTAATTCTCTTGAAACATTTTCGGCTATTTCATTGAAAGGTTTCTTCAAATCACTGGAATGGGGAATAACTGATTCATTTAAATGGTCTTGATCAAGGTGGTTCAAATCGGTTGCAATATCTTCGGAATGATCAGTTAATTCCTTAGCAATCAATTCTTCTTTCGATACGTTTACGTGGTGGTCGAAACTTTTTGACACGTTACCAGAGGGGTGGGATTCTGTTGTGAAATCCTCAGAATGGTCAGATCTATTGTCAAAATGGTTTTCTGTAATGTGTTCTGCGTGATCGAAGCTTTTTGAAACATTATCAGGATGGTGGAAGTCTTCTGAATGATGTTCGTTTGAAGTAGGGGATTCGGAATGACTGCCATCTGCATGATCCGATTCCTTGCGAATGGTGTTTTTAAAACGACTGGATTCTTTATGAACTTTTTTTTTAGAACGTCCGGATCCTTTCGAGGTGTTCTTGGAAGCATGAGACTCTTCAGGAATATTGTTTTGAAGGTGTTTCACATCTGAAATGCCATGAAAATCAGTAATTGAAGTGTTGTGGTTGTCAACGTCTAATAACCCAGAACTTGACGCATTGTGAAGTTCAGAATGTTCAAGAATCGGATTGCTTTCATTTGTACCGTTACCGGTAAATGACGTTTCTAAATGTGAGGGCTCATCGTGGATAGGTTTAAAGTTTTGTGGTACAACACCAGTGCTGATTCTACCTACAAATACACACACAAAATAAAATAACGATAGAATCATCATTTTCAGCAACATCGACGAATATTGTTCTGCAGTAATGACCGACCAGAAAGCGGCTAGGATACAATTTCAAATGCAGCATCTGGTTGATCCGTAGAAATATGCTTTCCGTTATGTATTCACTTCTTACAATAAACGTTATAGTTTGAACCGTTATAGTTATATATTAATTAATCAAATTGATTAATTAATGTCGCACTAGAGCTGCACAGTGGGCTATTGGCGACAGTTCGGGGTCAATCTGGAAGGAAAGCCCCGGGAACACATGCACATTCACACACACACACACACATTCATACACGCACCTCGTTTTTTTAGAACCATGGTCAGTTTGGTTTTGGTTTTGTTTTGTTAATTAACGTCGCACAAAGCTGCACAGTGGGCTATTGGTGACGGTTCGGGGTCAATCTCGAAGGAAAGACCCGGGAACACATTCCCACACACATTCACACGCACATTCATACATGCACCTCGTTATTTTAGAACCATGGTCAGATGACGAGGAAACACCTGAACTGGCACCCAACGCCTTCAATAGACGTCGGGACTTTGGACCCCGATCAGATTTATCGTGCACAAGTCCCATATACACGCCAGTATAATTTGTGGGATATTCTGGACGACTTAGAACCATGGTCAGATGACGAGGAAACATCTGAACTGGCACCCAACGCCTTCAATAGACGTCGGGACTTTGGACCCCGCTCAGATTTATTGTGCACCAGTCCCGTATACACGCCAGTATAATTTTTGGATATTCTGGACGACTTTCTAGTATTTTTGTAGCGAAGCTGGCAACCCTCCGATCGCAAGATCACTACTTTTTTACTTTTCTTTGTCGAGTCCATCGCCTGGCATCGAACCGCGAATCTTCGTATTCGCAGCTGACGCCTTTAACCGCTCGGCCACGGAGGCCTCAATGAGCATTATAAAAAAATGGTTGAATTAACTTCGCACTAGAGTTGCACAGTGGGGTGTTGGCGACGGTTTGGGTTCTATCCTCAAGGAAAGATCCCGAAACACTACCTCGTCATTTTTAAGCATGGTCAGATGGCGAGGACAACACTTGAGCTGTCGAACTCTGCAACCTGTCTTGTATATGGTTGGTCGGTTAATTAACGTCTCACTAGAGCTGCACAGTGGGCTATTGGCGACGGTTCAAAGGGTCCATCTCGAAGGAAGGACCGGGCCGTAGATATGAGAACGTTAGATATGGGTTCAATTATCGATTTTTAGGTATTTGGCAGAGTAATTAAAAAATCGTTATCAGAATGTTTGATTTTGGTTTGGTTTTTGTTAATTAACGTCTCACTAGAGCTGCACAGTGGGCTATTGGTGACGGTTCAAAGGGTCCATCTCGAAGGAAGGACCGGGCCGTAGATATGAGAACGTTAGATATGGGTTCAATTATCGATTTTTAGGTATTTGGCAGAGTAATTAAAAAATCGTTATCAGAATGTTTGATTTTGGTTTGGTTTTTGTTAATTAACGTCTCACTAGAGCTGCACAGTGGGCTATTGGTGACGGTTCAAAGGGTCCATCTCGAAGGAAGGACCGGGCCGTAGATATGAGAACGTTAGATATGGGTTCAATTATCGATTTTTAGGTATTTGGCAGAGTAATTAAAAAATCGTTATCAGAATGTTTGATTTTGGTTTGGTTTTTGTTAATTAACGTCTCACTAGAGCTGCACAGTGGGCTATTGGTGACGGTTCAAAGGGTCCATCTCGAAGGAAGGACCGGGCCGTAGATATGAGAACGTTAGATATGGGTTCAATTATCGATTTTTAGGTATTTGGCAGAGTAATTAAAAAATCGTTATCAGAATGTTTGATTTTGGTTTGGTTTTTGTTAATTAACGTCTCACTAGAGCTGCACAGTGGGCTATTGGTGACGGTTCAAAGGGTCCATCTCGAAGGAAGGACCGGGCCGTAGATATGAGAACGTTAGATATGGGTTCAATTATCGATTTTTAGGTATTTGGCAGAGTAATTAAAAAATCGTTATCAGAATGTTTGATTTTGGTTTGGTTTTTGTTAATTAACGTCTCACTAGAGCTGCACAGTGGGCTATTGGTGACGGTTCAAAGGGTCCATCTCGAAGGAAGGACCGGGCCGTAGATATGAGAACGTTAGATATGGGTTCAATTATCGATTTTTAGGTATTTGGCAGAGTAATTAAAAAATCGTTATCAGAATGTTTGATTTTGGTTTGGTTTTTGTTAATTAACGTCTCACTAGAGCTGCACAGTGGGCTATTGGTGACGGTTCAAAGGGTCCATCTCGAAGGAAGGACCGGGCCGTAGATATGAGAACGTTAGATATGGGTTCAATTATCGATTTTTAGGTATTTGGCAGAGTAATTAAAAAATCGTTATCAGAATGTTTGATTTTGGTTTGGTTTTTGTTAATTAACGTCTCACTAGAGCTGCACAGTGGGCTATTGGTGACGGTTCAAAGGGTCCATCTCGAAGGAAGGACCGGGCCGTAGATATGAGAACGTTAGATATGGGTTCAATTATCGATTTTTAGGTATTTGGCAGAGTAATTAAAAAATCGTTATCAGAATGTTTGATTTTGGTTTGGTTTTTGTTAATTAACGTCTCACTAGAGCTGCACAGTGGGCTATTGGTGACGGTTCAAAGGGTCCATCTCGAAGGAAGGACCGGGCCGTAGATATGAGAACGTTAGATATGGGTTCAATTATCGATTTTTAGGTATTTGGCAGAGTAATTAAAAAATCGTTATCAGAATGTTTGATTTTGGTTTGGTTTTTGTTAATTAACGTCTCACTAGAGCTGCACAGTGGGCTATTGGTGACGGTTCAAAGGGTCCATCTCGAAGGAAGGACCGGGCCGTAGATATGAGAACGTTAGATATGGGTTCAATTATCGATTTTTAGGTATTTGGCAGAGTAATTAAAAAATCGTTATCAGAATGTTTGATTTTGGTTTGGTTTTTGTTAATTAACGTCTCACTAGAGCTGCACAGTGGGCTATTGGCGACGGCTTCAATAGACGTCGGGACTTTTGATCAGTCCCGTGATCAGTCGTCCCGCGTCACACGCAGTTAATTTTTGCGGATTTTCTGGACGACTCGGGTGTTGCTCTGACCATGTTTCAAATATATGAGGCAGTGTTCCCGAGTCTTTCTTTCGAGATATACCCTTTCGAATAGCCCGCTGGGCAAAGAGTTCGACGACAACCAACTAATTCCAAACCATCGCCAAAAGCCCAATATGTAGTTTTAGTGCGCCATTACTTAAAACCAACAACAACGTGTAAAGGGAGCTAGTGTATGTTAAATCTGCCGTGGTGCAAACTTACACAAGTCTATGTCGTGTACGTGGGGTTTTCTTTGTCCTCTGACTATTGTTCAAAATTATGAGGTAACGTTTTCGGTTTTGGTTTGGTTTTTGTTAATTAACGTCTCACTAGAGCTGCACAGTGGGCTATTGGCGACGGCTTCAATAGACGTCGGGACTTTTGATCAGTCCCGTGATCAGTCGTCCCGCGTCACACGCAGTTAATTTTTGCGGATTTTCTGGACGACTCGGGTGTTGCTCTGACCATGTTTCAAATATATGAGGCAGTGTTCCCGAGTCTTTCTTTCGAGATATACCCTTTCGAATAGCCCGCTGGGCAAAGAGTTCGACGACAACCAACTAATTCCAAACCATCGCCAAAAGCCCAATATGTAGTTTTAGTGCGCCATTACTTAAAACCAACAACAACGTGTAAAGGGAGCTAGTGTATGTTAAATCTGCCGTGGTGCAAACTTACACAAGTCTATGTCGTGTACGTGGGGTTTTCTTTGTCCTCTGACTATTGTTCAAAATTATGAGGTAACGTTTTCGGTTTTGGTTTGGTTTTTGTTAATTAACGTCTCACTAGAGCTGCACAGTGGGCTATTGGCGACGGCTTCAATAGACGTCGGGACTTTTGATCAGTCCCGTGATCAGTCGTCCCGCGTCACACGCAGTTAATTTTTGCGGATTTTCTGGACGACTCGGGTGTTGCTCTGACCATGTTTCAAATATATGAGGCAGTGTTCCCGAGTCTTTCTTTCGAGATATACCCTTTCGAATAGCCCGCTGGGCAAAGAGTTCGACGACAACCAACTAATTCCAAACCATCGCCAAAAGCCCAATATGTAGTTTTAGTGCGCCATTACTTAAAACCAACAACAACGTGTAAAGGGAGCTAGTGTATGTTAAATCTGCCGTGGTGCAAACTTACACAAGTCTATGTCGTGTACGTGGGGTTTTCTTTGTCCTCTGACTATTGTTCAAAATTATGAGGTAACGTTTTCGGTTTTGGTTTGGTTTTTGTTAATTAACGTCTCACTAGAGCTGCACAGTGGGCTAGTAACGTTTTTGGTCTTTCCTTTGGAAGTGTTTGGATTGGTTAATTAATGTCGCACTAGAGTTGCGCAGTGGGCTATTGGCGACGGTTCGAAGCCTATCTCGAAGGAAAGACCCGGGAACAATGACTTTTATTTTTTAACCATGGTCAGGTGACGAGGACAACACCTGAGCTGGCACCCAACGCCTTCAATAGACGTCGGGATTTTGGACCCCGATCAGATATATCATACACCAGTCCCGTATACACGCCGGTATAATTTGTTGGATGTTCTGTACGACTTTCTAGTATTTTTGTAGCAAATCTGGCAACCCAGCAACGGTATTAATTGAAGAAATACTTTTGATTTAATCAAATTTATTTATCTTTAAAAATCAATTGAATACTTTAAAAATAGTTATAACATTCAAACGGTAGATCCTTTAAAGTTTAAAATTGTTATTTTATTTGTTTCAACCTTCAGATAACTTATACTTTAAATTAGGCTATTAGAATGTAATATTTTTTTATTGATATATATGTGTACAAAACATTCTGGAATAAAATATTTTTAATATACATATTTAATGTGTATAATATTCAATTTTCGTATCTTTAATACGAAGCATAAATTTGCGTAAGAAATACCTACTCTTAAAATGTAAACAAGATACCTTCTTTTAAAATTTTTTTTACAAAAATGCTCAAAGACTCATTGAAAAATTACACATTTTTTATAATAAACAAATAATAGCATTATTAATAACCAATTAAAATATAATTTTGCATAACATGGTTACTTTAGTTGGTTTAAATGGCACAAAATAATAACCGTATAATTAACAGAAAAATAAAAAGTTATTGATCTTATCCGAACACATGTGGGCTGGAATGATGCTAGTTGCAGATTCTAAAAACTCTCAAAAGAATGGTCTCAGGAAGTTACAGTTCTTTAAAAATGGTCCGACGCCATTCTTTCCTGTGACATTCTTCGGTCCAAGATATTTGAAGGAAGGGTCTTTTCTCGAATAAAAAGGCCAATCAATGTTTGGTATCCTATTAAAAATATTAAAAAAAATTTACAAACATACTTTATAATGGGAATATCAAACTTTTTTTTTAATCTCTGATTGTATTATATGGATAGGTAATATACACAAGGTATAACCAAGAGATATATATGATGTTTTTTTTTATGAGTATCATACTACGTTTTTAATATTTTAAAAGCGCATTGAATTTTTTCAAAATAAAATAGATAAAAAAATAATAATAATAAATAAATAATTATAATAAATAATAGATAAATAAATAAATAATAGATAAATAAATAAATAATAGATAAATAAATAAATAATAGATAAATAAATAAATAATAGATAAATAAATAAATAATAGATAAATAAATAAATAATAGATAAATAAATAAATAAGAGATAAATAAATAAATAAGAGATAAATAAATAAATAATAGATAAATAAATAAATAATAGATAAATAAATAAATAATAGATAAATAAATAAATAATAGATAAATAAATAAATAATAGATAAATAAATAAATAATAGATAAATAAATAAATAATAGATAAATAAATAAATAATAGATAAATAAATAAATAATAGATAAATAAATAAATAATTTCAAAAAATAAATTCAAAACAAAACATGTTAAATTAGCAATTAAAGCGCTTGATTTTTTTTAAAGTAACGAAAACAACTTCAACTTACCCGTGTTTTACAAAATAACTCCAAATGGCGATAATCTCCCGGCTCAGGGTAACCTCTGATGAATGGTATTTCCATGGATTCAAAATGGGTTGCCCGAAAACAAACTGGACCTCTTCGAAGTGTGCCACTCCCATCCATTTTGCCCAAGGCGTGACACTCGGGCGATGGTTGAAGAAGTAAAAATACACATTTTGGTCCTGCTCTGCACACTTCTCGGCATAATACACATTGGGACAGCCATACGTCAAGTCTCCCATTGCTGTGTACACTTGGCGACGTATGTTACTGTGGGCATCTTCTGGTAAACTATCTGGAAGGTAGTATTGCACAATAGATTGAGAGCCTGGTAAAGAGGCGACAGATTTCTGTATCGTATCTTTGCCCAATGTTTTGTTAATGTGTGGATGTTTCTTGCCAAAGAACCCATACAGGTCAGGATCGCTAGATGTTAGCTGAAAAAACAAAAATAATGACAGCCTTTGGAATAATATGTTTAAATTAATTCTAGCTATTGAAAAGATACCAGTTAAACAGTTGTTTACATTTTACTGTTTAAAATTGCGTTGCATTTAAATGTGTTTGTTACTTTTTTTTTCGTGATAAATTCTTTCATAAATCATTGAATGTGTTTTATAGTTATAGACAAAAATAGGAAAAATGTTGTCGAACAATTTAATGGAAGTTCGAAGTTTTGCTTGCGTAATTCATAATTGGGTAGCCGAAATGCAAAAGTAGTTATATCCAAAAATTCGAATAAGATACGTTTAACACAATGGAAAGTAAACGGCTCACGATTTCTTGTGTGAGATCTATCTAAATGTGTGGACTATTAAAATACAATAATGTATCTTATATTAAAAATATATATTTTATCGTTTAACTGCAATTTTCTTTTCATATTATTTTTTGTAAAAAATATTTGCGCTTGAACGCTTGCATTAACAATACAAATTGGCGTGGATCCACTCTGTACAAAGCAACGAAAAAGGTTTATCCAAATGAAAATGGAAACATTTTGTTATATAATGAAATTTTAAACGTGTTTATTTTTTTTAAAGTTCCACTAGTAACATTTAGTAGTAACAACAGTAGTAACTAGCCATTTGAATTGGCTCTAAGTCCACTTAAGAAAGAGGTTACTTCTTTAGTAGGGCTACTGGAAGAAACATGCATATAGATAGATAGATAGATAAGCTTATTGTAGTGGGCCGTAGCCCATTTACAAAGGTTGGCAACATATTTTAACAAAAGCGGATACAAAGTTTGATGACACAAAATACAATATAATACATTTAAAAAAAAATTTAAATACAATTTGAGACAAATATACAAAAAAAAGACAAAAATGAATTACATGAACAATTAGAATTGGGTTTTTAATCTGTTATTCCTGCACAAGTTCACTGATCAAGTCCTCCCGGAATTTTAAAACAGAGATTGCATAATTATAAAAACAAAAATATTCTTTATTGTAAAATTTTAGGATGGTTGAAATGTTACTGGATTCAATTGATGATAAGTATTTTCGTCTGAATGCATCGTAAATTGGACAGACTAAAAAAACATGATCCCAGGTTTCATTTTCTGTTGTGTTACAAAATTTACAGGACTTGTTAGGAAAAAGTTCGAAAGCAACTCCTTTAAAAAATATACGGGATTGATTGCAACGAATTTGTATAATAATTCTTTTTATAGTGATATCTATATTTGAAATTAAATAGTCTTCGATTAAATGTGAGTTTTTGATATATTTATACTGTGAGTGGTTGATACTATTGTTCATTGAAGCAAGATCATTTTGGGTGTATTGGTCATGGTATACTTGTACAATCGTTGAGATGTAATGTTCAGCAACTTTATAGTTTTCCGAAAGCCAAACAAAATAAAAACCAGCGTTTTGTAAAATATTTCTTATCGAGATGGCTCAATTAAATTTATTGTTTGTGCAGTTAAAGGATAAATTATACATGTTTAAGTAGCAAATTTTAGCAAACCTATCATCTGACATTTTGAGAAGGTGTATCCAGTATTTTAAAATTAAACGAATAAAAACTAAAGAGATCCTAGGATGACCTAATTCGAGTCTTAAAATATATCCAGGTATATAACGGGAAACTGTAAGGAGCTTTCTAACAAAAATACAAAAGCATTGGAAGCATGCATATGTGGTACTCACGAAAAGGGAGCCTTCGTCTTTGTTGTTTCCGATGAGGAGGTCTTTGCACCTGAAATTCCCTTCTTTAACAGCTTTTCGTTGAATTTCTGGAAGGAGATCGTCTCCCCACTGGGGGACGAAGCTGACAGAAGAATAAGGGTCGAGTTCGAATTCAGCTTTGCTCAAAGTGTCAACGTCTACCTCTGAAGGAGAGGTAAACAAAATGAAAGTATATACCTAAGTACGAAATTTCAGTTTATACGTAGGCTTAGTACATTTTACAAAGTATATGGAGCTATCTGAATTTCGAAGATACTTAAATTAAATTAAATTAAATGTGCTTCATACACTGTAAAGGAAAATGTGCTTAAAAAGGAGTACATGGACTTACTCGTTTTTCTTTGAGTACAACTACATCGTAACTGAGCGATGACGTTATCAAATTTAAGTAATCGTACTTTCGTAAAAATGAGCAGTATGGTTTAATATTGCTGATATCAGCTTCTGTTCAAGCCATCTTAACAAAGCGATCTGGAAAATTTCTAATATTTGTTCAGAAGATAGTTTTCCACATTATTTGATGTCGATTTCTTAAATGGATTACAACTCAATTATCTTGCTTCCCATTCTTTTGGCACACCTTTTTAATATTTCTTCTGTTTATAACTTCTTCACGTCGCTCTGTTGGTACAACGGAAAGAAAAATTATAATTTGCTTAATTGTTTGAACATGTAATTATGGTAATATGTTTTTCACACATATGAATTAAAAAAAAATTATAATGATATCTTCAAAATTAAAGAAAGAAGACAAATGTGTCTTATGCCACCTTAACAGGTTAAAAGAGTAGATATAGTTTCCTATGCTAAAAATTAAAGACAGGATACATGTCCTTCCGTTTTTCTTCTGTTGAGATTACGTTTTCCCATGCATGTGCTGTATATTAAGCAAATGTTGACGGAAGCGTTTAGAATTTGTGGTGTTCGTATTTCTTTTATCAGTCTTTGACTCCTAAGTATAAATGGGGAGAGAAAATGACAATTTCAAGTCAGTCTCATAATACAGCCTATATTAGCGATTATTTTGGCATACTATTGTAAATATTATGGGTACTTCGGACTTTTCAAAATAGTAAAATCATAGAGTAATGATACAAATAGAGGAATAAAAATGCTGATTACCGTGTGTCCATCATTGAAACCATGTGATATGTGGAAATGCCAATTTATTCATTCGCCAATATTACTTGGCAGGCCTTGGCGACTTTAAGAACTAAACGAGATCAAAGTATTGTAATATGGTTTTGTGTTTAATTTTGTATTTAAATATAGTTTTTTTTTTGAACGAGTGGCACAATTTAAGGGAGTTTAACAGATATATTAAAGAGATTTTTCTTACTTTGTAGTTTTGAAATAATTGAATTACGTTTTTATGTTAAAAATGTACCATAAGCGAAGTTCTTTCAATTGTTATTTTGTATACTTTAATAAGAAAATATGAACAATAAAACCTGAGAAAAGAGTTTCGCTTCTTCGAGTATTGAACACAAATAAAATATTTTCGTTTCGTTAATGAAGTGGAAATATTTAGCGCATATTGTTTGAAAATAAGTAAATACGTACATATATGTTAAGAAGTTGAATACGGACAGAACTCCTTATCACCAAAAGAGAAGAAAGTGCACCAAATTTGAAACTTCTGCAGATGTCTGAACGCCAAATGTGGCAGCGCTTATGAGAGTCTGGTACTGAAGGCGCTCTCTATTTAATATTACAACACTCTGAGTAAAATCCATCAAAATTACAATTATTTTATTTTTTGCAATAACTAACACTGATGTTTATATTTATAAGCACAACTAAACGAATGTTCCATCAAATGGGTATAAAACTAATAATATTTGTTGCAAAAATAGTTTTAATTAATATATCTTTCACAATATTGCATTTTTCCATAGTGTTGAATTTGAACGTAGGTAATATTTCAAACGTATTGATGCGCATGAGTTTTTTTACGTTAGAATCTTTAAAATTAAAAAAAAATTCTACATGCTTATAGAAAATGATTTTTACTTGTTTTTTATATGGAATTGAATAATAATTTTTAAATTTTGAATATTATTTGGAAATATCAGTATTTTTCTACAATTTTTATTGTAAATCTAAATAAGTTATTTTTTTGAAAGAAATATATATTTTTTAAAGTGTTTTACTCATGCAAAAATTAAGTGTCAAAAATGCTACAATAAAAATTATTCGCAAAAATATTGCACATGGAACATTTAAAAAAATTAAATTTATTATATGTTTTTTGTAATTAAATTTAAAGTTTTTATTATTTTTAAACTAAAATCTTAACCTTATGATGAATGAGCATTATAAGCACATGGTGAAAATTTCAGAATCTTAGCCTGAAAACTAAAAAAAAAGTTTTTGATAGTCCATTGTACCCTTTATAATACTCACACTGTTAAAAATAGGTACTAAAAAATAAGTAAAATGTACTCATTTTTAATACATTCTATGCTTATCATGGCTCTGAATACATAAGTTTCAAGTTTGAAAAAACATGTACTTAAAAATGAGTACAATTTGTAAAAATGAATTAAAAGAACAGATGCTATATAGCCTACATATACTATCTTCATAAAGCAATTTCAATAAATATCGACATTTACAACCAAGACTTACCAGGAATCGAACCCAGATCTACAGGCACCGTAGTCCACGTCCTTATACGTTAAGCTACAAGAGCGACGTGAAGAAGTTATAAACAGAAGTAATGTTAAAAAGGTGTGCCAAAAGAATGAGAAGTAAGATAATTGAATTTCAATAACTCAGTTTCTATTTAAGGAATCGACATCAAATAATGTAGAAAACCATCTTATGAACAACTATTTTAACTTTATCACGTCGTTTTGTTAAGATGGCAAGAACAGAAGCTGGGATTAGCGATATTAAATCATCCTTCTAATTTTTACGAAAGTACGATTACTTAAACTTGAGTACGCCATCCCTCATCTAAGGTGCAATTGTACTGAAAGAAAAACGAGTACGTTCATGTACTCATTTTTAAGCATTGCAGTAACCAAAAAAACTCGACTAACCTCTCAAGCATTGGACAACCTCTTAGGGATGTGTTGCGATTGGATATGTGTGATTAGCACACCCAACTTTCGCTGCTAACTGTTGGGCGAGTAAAATATTCCTTGTTTTATTATCAGTTAGGCGTTCAAATGGAGATCCACTTTCCATTATCAATCGAGTGTAAAGTCCTTTGGCCAATGGGGAAATGGTCAATAATCCGACATTACGTGATCCTGCACTATCTCCGGCAATAGTTATCCTAGCAATATCTCCTCCAAAAGCTTCAATGTGTTGTTTGACCCACTTCAATCCTTCCAGAATGTCCCATAGTCCTATGAATAAAATGAACTGAAAAGTTAAATTTTGTAATTTATTAATGCATATACGACAATGTAGTTTAAAGTTTTGAAGATTTCATACGGACCATCAGGCACTTTATTTTATCGTACTACACTCAAACCTGTGCGATTTTTATTTGTGTGATTCTTTTGTGCGATTTTTTTGTGCGATTTTTCATTTGTGCGATTTTGTTGTGCGATTTTTTATTTGTGCGATTTTTTTGTGCTGTTTTTTATTTGTGCGATATTTTATTTGTGCGATTTTTTTGTGAAATTTTTTATTTGTGCGATTTTTTTTATTTGTGCGATTTTTTATTTGTGCAATTTTTATTTGTGCGATTTTTTTATTTGTGCGATTTTTTATTTGTGCGATTTTTTATTTGTGCGATTTTTATTTGTGCGATTTTTTTGTGTGAAATTTTTTATTTGTGCGATTTTTTGTGCGATGTATGAAAATTTCAATCAAATTGGAATATAATTGACAAAGTTATCAATAAAAAAAATTAGTAGGTTTGATCGGCCATTTAGTTTTTTAGATTTTTGATATGTTCGTATTTCATCGCATTACACTTTGCAATCGATGCAAATTCTGAAAGAACTTCAAAATTTTAAAAGGAGCTTCAATCTTGTACATTTGGCTACCGAGACATATACAAGCGTCTAGTGAAACAACAGATCACCGATCACCGTCACCGTCTAGATGAAAAACAGATCACCGACTACATGGTAACTGAAAAAAAGTCAACTCTAAACGAGTGCGAGGTAGTATCTTCAAGTGACGAAAGCGATTTCGAACCAGTTTACCACAAGAAAGTTCGCGTATTGTCAAACTACGAAGGATAATGTTTATACGTTTTGAAAAGTTTTGTATGTGTAAAATAAGTACATATGTAAATAAAATATTTAAAAAAAGTTCGCATGTGTATTTTCTAAATCAGATTCTAAAAGGTTTGGCGAAATTCCAAGTAGCTGCCAAGCCTCGTGTCTTGATTTCGTTTAAAAAAGCAATTTCTAGTTATTTCGTAAGGTTTTGAGTTATTTTCTACATGAGACATTTTTTATGCGGTCCCTATTCACCGCATAAAAATAGGTTTGAGTGTATACTTTCGTTTAAATTGACACCGTAAAGCAATTTCTACTTTTTTTTTTAAATTTATTATGTTACAAATGTAAAACTTATTATACAGAAAAATGAGCTTAATATTAGGAATTTTCTGTAAAAAAAATTGTATTGATAGTTTAAAAAAAAAAAATTAAATACAAATAATTGAAGGTTTTAAAAGCCTACTACTTTTTTAAATTTTAAGTTATCGTTTTTTTTTTTAATTTGAAACTTTTTAAGAGAAATATATATATAAGTGACATTAGCAAAATTTTGCAAATAACTGCGCTTTTCCTACTTAAAAATATTTAAAAAAAACAACAAGATTAGATATTTGAATATACTTTCACTATTTAATTTAGTTTAATATTGTGAGTGTAATAGAAAAGCAACTTTAACTTTAAGTTTACTTTTTTAAAGAATCTTAGACTTTTTCTTTTGTGAAGAATTCGAAAACCATAGATTTTGAGATATATGCATTTAAAGATAAAATACGTTCTAACTAAATACTAAATATTTAAATTAAACTTATTTTACGTAAAGATAGCAAGCAAATTAAAGCCAAAAACGCACTTTATTCAAATAATATTTGATTTTTTTTGTATTATTATTTATCTTTTATTTAAAATTGGGAACAGAACCATTTACTTTTTTTCAAAAAGTATACCACGTTTTAAGCAAACACAAAAATGCACTTTTTATCGATATACTATTTTTTCCATTTTTAATATAATTTATCTCTTATTTAAAATTGGGAACAGAACCATTTACTTTTAGCAAAGAGTATACCATGTTTTAAGCAAACACAAAAATGCACTTTTTATCCAAATACTATTTTTTCCATTTTTAATATTATTTAAAATTGGGAATAGAACCATTTACTTTTAGCAAAGAGTATACCATGTTTTAAGCAAACTCAAAAATGCACTTTTTATCCCAATACTTTTTTTTCCATTTTTAATATTAATTATCTCTTATTTAAAATTTTGAATAGAACCATTTACTTTTAGCAAACGATATACCATGTTTTAAGCAAACGGAAAAATGTACATTTATCCAAATACTATTTTGTCCATTTTTAATATTATTTATCTCTGATTTAGAATTGGCGATTGAACCATTTACTTTTGGTAATGGGTGTGTCATATTTTTGGCAACCGCAAAAACGCATTTTACCCAAATATTATTTATCTCTTATTTAGACTTCCTCGATAGTCATTGCGTGTGTAAGCTCAGAGAGGGTCTGAAATATGCCCTTGAATAAGTTCTACCCGACCACAAAATAGATCAAAATTATTTCAAAGATGTTGAATCTGTTCTTCTGAGAAGTAATATGATTCTAGGAAGGTGTTTTCGGCCGTTTAAAGCGAGGAATCTTATGATTATCACTCCATCTTTTTGAAAGGAATCCATTTTTCCAGATTTGTTTTTCACTCTTGTCATATAACTATGGGAAAAATCAGGAATCTATTTCCCCTAAATATATTAGATAAACAGATCCATTTGAAGGAGCTGGAGTGCTTATTATTACGACATTACACCAACATTTGGTACCCATTTAGCTGCAACCAACATTTGGTACGTAGTTTCACCATTTTACGTTGCTACCACGGATACCATTTAGTAGTGAAACATTGCACCAAAAGTCATATTTTCACTTCACTATTTTATGGTAAAACGTTGAACCAAAATTCGCGTTTTCGCTACTCCATATTATGGTGAAACGCCGGTATAATTTATTGGTATTTTCTAGTATTTTGTAGGGAAGCTGGCAACCCTCCGATCGCAAGATCACTTCTATTTTTACATTTTTGTCAAGCCCACCGCACGGACTCGATCTAGTAATCCCCTGATTACCAGCTAAACGCCTTTTACACTGCGCAACCGTGACCATAATGCAAGAGGATTGAGGGGATTCCCCTGTGTGTAGATTCAGCGAAGGTATCGGTTGCAGTTAGGAGATTGCACCATTTTTTGGTAAAACCTGCGCTATTCTAGATCAAAAATTTATGGTTCAACCTAAATAACACCATAACAGGGTGTAAGTTGCTGCAGATCACCAAGATGTGGTGCAACGTTGAACTGAAAATTTTAACAGTGTAGTTATACTAAAATTTTTTTTAAAAAATATCTTCAAATAAAATTAATCTTACCAACATTAGGTGGCGCATCTTCGGTACCTGATGTCAAAAATCCAAACGAATTAAGCCTGTGGTTTACATTCACCACAATTATATCACCCAAGGACACCAGAGGTACTCCGGAATACAGCTCGTCTCTGATGGATACATATCTGTGGCCTCTCCCATGAACCCAGTAGAGCACAGCTTTCTTGTTTGTAGTACTCGCGTCGGCTGGTGTCCAGATTTTAAGTATAGGCAGTCCTCGCTTTTCTCAGTAGAATTTATGTACCAAGGATAAGGTTGAGTAGAGTACTGGGGACACGCTGGTGGATTGGCGATGGCATGAAGTATTAGGGGATATTTGTAAACTGGTTGAGGTTTCCGGAATCGAAGTGGTCCTACAGGAGGTTGAGCATAGGGTATACCTAGGTACTGGTTAACTTCATGACCGGATAAACTGATCAGTTGTCCTACAATGTGACAATTGTTGACCGGGACTGTTGGTGAAGTACACACATTCTGAAGTAAGGTGAAGATTGTCTCACAGATCATTAACAATCGAAAGGCACTCATTTTTCAGAAACCGCAGAATCATCTAAAATCATAAAAATGTTCTCCTTTTAGTAAGTGTATATGTATGTCGTTCTTCTGAATACTTTTTATTATATTTCAAATAGCACATTTATACAAATATTTAAAAAGCAGCACTCAAAATCAAGCGCGGATCCAGGTGGGGGATAAAGGGGAAATTACCCCCCCCCCTAACATCTAAGTTTATATTTTCAAAAGTCACCTAGGCAATGAAAAATTTCAAACTAAGAATTTTTTTTTGCGAATCGTGATATATATGCATTGCTTAACGCTGTTTAAAACTTCACAATACTCTCCAACCCCCTCTCGTAGACAGAGTTACTCAAAGTATGCTTGTTTTAATTTCTATAGAGAAAATTTAATGAAAAGGGAATTAAAAAATGTTAAAGTAATCATTTCAAAAATGTTAAATTTCAATGTAGTTTTTCCAGCAACGGAAAAACTTTCGATTATCAGGTAGCTTGGATGGGGAGGGCGTCAAATTTGGTGTTCATGATAACAATATACTGTATTACCCCCCCCCTCCCCTTAACAATAATCTCTGGATCCGCCCTTGCTCAAAATGTACTTTGGATTGAAGAATTTTGCTCCACAGGACATTCGAATTTTTACCCCATATCGCCCTTTTGTTGTTTCATGGCTATAGGTAAGGGAATTATGAAAACACTGGAATTTGTTAATAAAATTGTCAAATGTATCACTGTCAATAGAAAAAACGAAAGTTTTCTTCACTTTACAAAGTTTTAATTAAATTATTTATTATATATTATATCAAAACTGACAAGGATATGGTTGATTCGTGTGCTGCGGAGAAGCTGCTGGATTGTTGTTAACCGGAAATATTAGGGGATATTGATGAAGAAGAAGAGGGTTTTTGAATCGAAGTGATATCGTGGGATGTTGAGCACAAGGTATTCCTTGGTACTGACGGATTTTTCTTCCGGAGAATGTGATTTGATCTCCCACAATGTTTCTGCCATCGATATATTTCGGTATCTACAATCGATATCTACAATCGGTTAAGGGGTGGAGGGTAGGGTGGTGAACATCAATTTTAAATATATCATAATTATGCTTTTACTACTCAAAAGTTAACACAATTTTTTTTATATATGTATTATGTTATTATTGATAACTTTTGAAATTTTTGAAACTCACTCTTTATTTGGAGTTGAGTTGTAACAATTTAAAAATTTTAAATTAAAAAAGTTTAAGGTACACTTTTCTAGTAAACTATTATGAATATAAACAAAAAATTTTCTGAAATACAACTTAGACTGCCTGTTCAACTTGTGGAACTAACAAAATTTTTATTTTTGTATGGGTAAATATATTTTAAAAAATATATACATTTTATAACTAAAAATGTTTATGTAAACAAAAGTAAATTAAATTTTTAAAAAACATTAAGTATACATTTTGTCTATTTTTTAAGGTTCCATAAGTTGAACATGCAGTCTAATTTGTATTTCAGAAAAAATGTTGTTATATTCATAATAGTTTACTAGAAAAGTGTACCTTAAACTTTTTTAATTTAAAATGTTAAAATTGTTACAACTCAACTCCAAATAGAGATTGTGTTTAAAAAATGTCAAAAGTTATCAATAATAACAGAATACATATATCATAAAAATTGTGTTAATTTTTGAGTAGTAGAAGCATAATTATGATAAATTTAAAATTGATGTTCACCACCCTCCCCTCCCCCTTTAAGCCCGCATATTAACGTGACGAGTGTCTAAGAGAACATTAACAGTTGAAAGGCACTCATATTTATTATCTAAACAGTTTTAAAAAAATTAAATTCTTAAAAAAAAATTAAGAACTTATTTGTTCATTAATTTTATGATTTTGTTCTATTATATTTTAATATACATCCCGAAATTCAGTGACAAAATAGACTTTTCAGAAGTAACAGTACCTCTCGCGAATAAAAAAAAAAGAATGGAGATTTGACTTGCGACTGAATTCAAGCACGTCGGTTTAATTCAATATTTAACATGAATAAATCAATGGAGACCCATATATATATACTGCAGAGCTGTAGCTCTGCTTTGAATTTCTTTTAAACATATTTATATTTTCATTGTATGACGAGATGAAGATACGCAGAAAAAATTCCATAATCTTCATTTTTAATTCTACGTCTGAAATCTAACGATCGTATACCTGTTTTCAGTGTTCAGCTATGTTGATTTCTCACTAGCAGGAAATATATGTTAAGAGGTTGACATTTAATGCAGCAACAAGATTAAATATAATGGCTGCTCAGTAAAAAGAATTCGTTCATCGAATAAAGAAGCATATTGCATATTTCACTACTATGTTTGTATTCATAGATAGTTACTTTTTACTATTAACCGAAGGCGAAATAATGATTGATTTCCTGTAATAGGGTAAATGATGCATTCTGCATTGTCTTCCAATCTCTATATATAAATGCGAAAAACCCCACTCATTCACTCATCACTAATTCTCCAACTTACTGTATACCTATGAAGAAGAAATTTGGCAAATTTGTTACTTATACCTTAAATAGGAAAAATAAACTATTTTGGTTCCGATCGAACGTATTTAAGGGGGTGTAAAACCCCTTTTATGATGTTAATAGTGTGGGGCTTACTTCATACACCCGATACTCCCGCTTAGGCTGGTGTGATCACTTTAGCCTGATTGGCAGAGTATCGGCGTAGCAAGAAGAAGTTCCTTGGTTTGATACCGAGTGTAGTCAAATAGTTTATACTGCTACGGTAACAACGTTAGTTTGGGAATCTATTAAAATATGGATGTTAATCAACGGGAGTATCGTATGTATATCCACATTAGCGTACAGCCAACTTCTCCATATTATCAATCTTGCGGGACCTTGCTAATAGAATTTCGTTACAAATTTTAACTTTTAATACTGTGGTTCCCTCTGATGGGTGACAAATTAAGAATATTATTTATTTCGCTTATAAATACTGTATTTGTATCTATTTTGTAACTTATTTCCTTCCCGTGCGTAGAACGGGTATTTCAGCTAGTAGGGTATATATTTTTTATTTTATTTTATTTAGACACAATGTTGTCAAGGAGCCCCAATATGCGAGGATGTCATTCCCATGAGTATACATGAAAAAAGAGTATCCGGTCCTATATTAGTTTTAGCCAGGGGTTTTCGGTTAAATGCTTTTGGTCTAGCAGACAAAAAAAGTAAGGTCTTTTGTTAGTAAGTCATAATATTTATTCAGAAAACGAAAATCGTGATTATTTTGTAAAATCACAGACAGGTACTACATATTTATTGAAAAGGACTTACTTGGAATGAAATATTGAAGCTACATTGTTCTTCCTTCCTTAAGAGAAACACTTTTGGGGAAACATTTCTTAAATTTTACGCACTAAATTTCATAAAAAATAACAGGGAGCAGGTGGGTAAACAGTAATAGGAGCATTCCAAGTGAAGTGTATTTACATTCCCACTGACCTTTAATTGTAACTTCTGGATTGGACGAGACATTTTGTTGACTTGAAGCCGATGTGGAAGCAGTCATGTTGAACTACTCCCAACACCACAATATTTCGTATATATTTCATGTTAAAATAAGCTGATATGTATTGCTTTTGGTTGAGTTTTTTTTCTATTTTCTTTCGAAACCCATTTTAAATGCAATTTGTTATTATAATAGAAAGTCATTTGAAAGTCAAAGTCGAAGTGGTTAAAAGGAAATAGCAAAACTATTTGTTTGGCAATATAAAAACTAATTCTCTGAGAAGAAAATATAATATTTATATACATTTAATAGTTCTACAATGCTATGGTATTAAAAAAAAGGATATAGGTAACTGACGAGGGGTCGTCCATATATTGCATACATACGTATAGGGAAGAAATTTTCTGTTATGAGTGGTTTTATGTTACTTTTAGTGGATGTATATTGATCGAACGTGACATGGGGGGGGGGGGGGGGGTATGGAGGTTGTATTTCGGCTATTTTGTTCGAGGTAATTTTGGACAGAAATTATTTAGTCGAGACCATGGTTATAATTCTTTTGTGATAAGATGTGCTTTTAATAGCAAATTAAATTACTATTTACATCTTTCATCAAAGTAATAATAAAAAATTGGGTGTAGCATTGTCGGATCATGGACAGAAGAATTTTACGTTTAACGTCATTTTAGCAAATTATACACAAACAGAAGTAAGGATTGGTCGTCAATGTAAACCTCGTCAAAAGACTGATTAAAAGTAAATTGTTGAGTCTGATTCCACGGATTCCTTCGCCATGAGTACTTGTTTTAATTTTAAACAATTTCCCATCGAACAAGAACGAATTTATATCAATCGTGGTATTTTTCGAGGAGTTATAGAGTCGGAATGTATCTACTATACAAGCGTAGCATAGTATTTCTATCCTGATACCCTACGAATCTGATTTTAAAGATGTTTCATTTCAGATTCTAGACTTTTAGCTTAGCAAAAGAGTAAAACATTTCAATCGTTTTTGTAACTATCTTATTGTTTTTTTTTAAATTATGAGTGTGAAAAAAATACTGTTTTGGTCAAGCCATAACCATTAACTTGAAAAGAAAATTTAACAAAATATATTTTTTTATATAAATTAAGAACTGATATGTTTATATTCCTAATTAATTCGAATTTAACAAAAAAATTGATGCACCTCATTCATGCTTATTCTAATAAACAAAAGCAATTAGGTTTTAGTTTACACAAATTAATCACACGGCTCTCTAAATGTTGTTGCTGGCGCCATTAGAGTCCAGACGTGTCCATTGGGGAAATCTAAGGGGGAATCCTTATGAGGGTAAACATCAGGGTCCAAAGCCAGATGGCTGATCAGCAGGTGTCGCCACTATCATGATTTTGTATAGTACTTCAAAAAAGGACGCTAATGGTCAGGCAACATCGTTTAGGAGATGGCTAAGCGGGTGGGGAGAGAGTCATTATAAGTAGTCTTGAGAAAAATAACCTTTTTTAAAAAAAGGAAAACCGGCTTTAAAAAAAAATTTGCTAACAATTTTAAAGTTTTTTTTCAAAATTTTACGTACAAATTGAATTATTTAATATTAATTTTATACTTATTTCAACATTTTGAAATCGGCGCTAAAATGTAGGTACAGTTTTTGTAAATTGACAAAAACTTCAAAAAGGGTGTAAACAGTATAAAATTAATATTAAATTATTCCATTTTTTTGAAATTTAGAATGTAAAATTAAAAAAAAAATTATACTTTTTACCACATTTTTCAAGTCGGTTTTCCTTTTTCAAAAAAGATTATTTCATTTTTCCATTTTTAATTTAGCAGGAAGCTTCCGCCCTGCCATTTCGTTTAAACTATTGAAGTTGTTGCTCACATTTTTCCACGTTCTGCATCCGGTTTAATAAATGCCGTCGTGTAAACAAAAAATATTGTTCCAACAATGTATATTGTAAATCCATGCCAATGCCGGGTGAACGATCTTTGTACAATTTTTATTCAACAATTTGAAATCGAAGAAACTGTGTTAAGCCTGGTTAATCGTTATTTACATATATATATAACAGCACCAGATATAACCGTCCTTTTTTGGTAATTTTTGCAAAAGTGGATTTTTCTTTATACATCAAAAAATAATTTTTCGAAAATCAGATAATATTTTTTTTAAAAACGGTCCGGTTAATTGAAAATTCCGGATAGTTAAATGCCGGATAACCCAATTTTTTAAAAAGAAAAATGCGCAAGTGAGCCATCCCCTGTCCAGCAAGAAATATTTTTTCAAAATATCTTAATTTGAACAGAAGTCTTGTGTGAACATACATTAAAAATATACATAACAGTCGTATTGATAATCGGTCTTCTTTGGTGCAAAAACAACTCTATTAAGTTCACGATTCTAATATTTTTTGGGGAGAAATTTTAAACCACCACAGATAATCATAAACACGTCCTGGAATAAAAAATTTATCCAGCAATTGATAAAGTTTTTCTAAAATATCTTCATTTTTTTAGTTACTAATAAAGCATATGCTGGTAAATAAAAAAATATCAAAACCTCCTTCAGTAAAAAAAACAAAAACTTAACGATTTCAAGAACTATTTTGAGCTTTGAGTCTCTAGGTTAAAAACACAAAACAGATTTCACAAAAATAAATTCCGTTAATCAATTTAAAGTATAATCAATAATCAATTAAAGCACCTTTGACTGATTGGTTTATTGATGTTTAATTTCAAAGGTGAAAAAATGTTCTGAAAATGGAAGTAAATGATTCACATTCTTAGCCGACGATATGTCAATCTGAATTATGCTTAATAAAATTTTCTTAAAAAGTTACAGTTCTTTAAATGAGGGCCGACACCATTCTTTCCTGTAACAATCTTCGGTCCAAGGTACTTGAATGATGGATTTTTTCTCGAATACAAAGGCCAAGGAATGCTCGGTTTGCTATTAAGGAATGAAAAAAATATGTTAGTTTCTGCTGTAAACAAGCTTTGCATACACTGAGTGTATTGCATGACGTAGCTCATTAAACCCATAGAGTAATGATACAAATAGAGGAATAAAAATGCTAATTTCCGTGTGTGCATCATTTAAACCACGTGATAGGTGGAAATGACAATTCATTCATGCGCCAATTTTACTTGGCGGTCCTTGGCGACTTTCAGAACTAAACGAGATCGAAGTATTGGAATATGGTATTGTGTTTAATTTTGTATTTATATATCGTTTTTTTAACGAGTGGCACAATTGAAGAAAGTTTAATAGATATATTAAAGATATTTTTCTTACCTTGTACTTTTGAAATAATTGCGTTACCTTTTTATGTAAAAAAATTACCATAAGCGAAGTTCTTTCAATTATTATTTTGTATAGTTCAATAAGAAAATATGAACAATAAAACCGGAGAAATATAAAGAGTTTCGTTTTTTCGAGTATTGAACACAAAGAAAATTATATTTTAGTTTCGTTAAGGAAGAGGAAATATATAGCGCAAATTGTTTGAAAATAAGTAAATACCTACATATATGTTAAGAAGTTGAATACGGACAGAACGCCTTATCACCAAAAAGAAGAAAGTGCACCAAATTTGGAACTCCTGCAGATGTCTGAACGCCAAATGTGGCAGCGCTAAAACCACGTGATGTAGGTTTTTTTTTCAATGTTGACACCGCGGCCTTATGAGAGTCTGGCATTGAAGGCGCTCTCTATTTAATATTACACTCTCTGATTAAACCACATATGCCGTAGAATCAGTATTCGTGATGATTTTACAAATGCGTATTTAAATTCTAACTGAAAAACATAAGAACTTTTTCACACTTTTAACATGTTATGATCTAACTCAAAACATTAAAAAAAGACGAAATTTTTCATTATTAATATGTTTTTTTTCTGCTAGTGATCATATTTTAAACGTATTGTTAGTTCTAATGGTAAAGTTTTTTGAAAATTAACAGGTATTAATAATATTAAAATACAAATACAACTTTAAAATGCGCAGTAAAAATCCATCAAATCTGAACATGTTTCGGGTGATACGTCTCTGCTGATGACATGTTTCGGGTGATACGTCTCTGCTGATGAAGGGAGATGTATCTCCCGAAACATGTCCAGATTTGATAGATTTTTATTGCGTATTTTAAAGTTGTATTTTAATATTCTTAACGCAATGTTCTATAAGACGAGTTTTTATCGTATTAATAGTATTACCTGCTTTTATTTCTAATCCTATAGAGAGGAAGGCGAATTTATGATTAATTTCTAATTAATTAAAACTATTCCGTTATATATCTATTGGCAATTTTTTAAGAAATATTTTTATTCAATAATTCCTTCTGAGGTCTAGTTGGATATAGGTCTGTTTGGTAGGAAACTCATTCTATGATATATGACAACGCTACAGGTTATTACACTGAAAAAAAAATTACTTAAAAATGAGTACCTGAATGTACTCGTTTTTTTAGTACAATTGCATTGTAAATGAGGGATGACGTACTTAAATTTAAATAATCGTAATTTCGAAAAATTGAGAAGCATGGTTTAATATTGCTAATTTCAGCTTCTGTTCAAGCCATCTGAACAAAGCGACCTGACAAACTTAAAATAGGTGTTCAGAAGATGGTAAGTAATTTATGAAATCAGCCTATGTAGGCAAGCTATTGCTCTTTTTATTCATTTTTGGGGACATGTCTTTTTCAAAAATGAAACTTATGTATTAGGAGCTATGATAATCATCGAATGTAATCAAAAATGAGTACATTTGACTTATTTTTGAATGCTTATTTTTAACAGTGCGTGGACACAACTCATATTGCTTAATACACCCGTACCAAAGAACTAATTACGTTTTTAAGAATCCAGTTATTTTTTTAATGAATTTTTAACTATCTAAGAAGGTTATTTGTTAAATTTCCATCAGAAAAAAAACCCATATCAACATTGTTATAAGATATTGGGAAAAAAATAAAATTATTTAAAATAAATAATATTTGGTTATTGTTTTCAATAATTGAAAAAAAAAATTATTTATTGAGATTTATGATATTGAGGTTTTTTACAAAGCCTTAGCATTTTAAACGTGACCTAAATTTTAAAATAATAATTTGATGAAATGACGAATGATGCAAACGAAATGTAGATAGAAAGATGGTAGGTAGAAAGATGATAAATGGTATATAAACATCTAAACAAATGTACGTTTTCTTTCTTTTACTACTTTGAAAGTTAGTACACAGCTTCTTAAGTATATATAGAATAGTTTTATGAAAATAAATTAGTAATTTTTGTGGAATTTTGGGCTTGGGGCTCCCTTAAACATTCAAGGTTGTTTTGAGATAAGATAAATTTCCTGAAACCAGAGAGAGACTTTGTTAATTTACATATCAGAAGTAGTCTACTGTTCTAAACTACAACTGGTATGGCGAATTATTTCAGAATCTTGAGGAATTAAAACTTCTTAATTTCTTAACATTAACTGTGTACCTTATTTCCCCATTTTCCTCCTTCTACAATTTAGACTCCTTTAGACCGTAGTATAATAAAATTAAAGGAATTTTTGCTATTAAAACAGTAGTAAACTGAAATATAAATATTTCAATGTTAAATTAAAACTTATAGTTACATGCTCTTTAACCCAATAACGCTTACACGATTATTACGATTGTAAACTTTTTTCACTACTTTGAATTTTTAATAATTTTTCCTGGGCATGTTATGTTATATTATTTAATTTTTTTATTAATTGTAAGTTGTACCTCAAACCTTTAAATTAAAAAAATATAATGTGAAATGGAGTATATTAATGAATTTAAAAATTGGGTTCATATTGCTAGAAACACTGGAAATCCCTGTATGTATTATATACAGCCTTGAGCGTCAGAGCGTTAAAGAAAATAACTAACAAATAAGTCAAAATTACCCATGTTTCACAAAATGACTCCAAATATCGATCATTTGCTGACTCAATGATTCTTCAGATGAATAGTATTTTTCTGGATTCAAAATGGGCTGTCCGAAAACAAACTGGACCTCTTCGAAGTGTGCGACTCCCATCCATTTTGCCCAAGGCGTGACACTCGGTCGGTGAGTGAATAAGTAAAAGTACACATTTCGATTCTGCTCAGCACATTTATCGGCGTAATACACACTAGGACATGTATTCAATGTGTCCCCAAATGCAGTGTACGCTTGGTGCCTTATCCTTTTGTGATCATGATTTGTTAAATTATCTGGAAGATAGTATTCGACAACAGATGGAGAGTCTGGTAATGAGCCAGCAGCTGCCTTTATGATATCTTGACCCACTGTTTTGTTAATGTGACGATTTTTCTTACCAAAGAAGCCAAATAGCTCTGGAAAGCTTGTGGTTACCTGTAAATACAATAAAATAAAAATCAAATTGGTTGATTAAGTCTATAAATTGCCTTGCGTTTGTAAAACTGTCAGTATCAAATTTGTTCATTGTCAAATTTAATCCTCCTTCCCTCTTGCATTATTTCGATTTATTATTGTAAAAGAGACTATCAGATAATTATTAAAATTACTGAGAGTGTTTGAAATGGTTTAGAACATAAAATAAAAGCATTTTTGACTTATGTTAGAAGCTATTAAAATGCACCAAATCATTTAATCGTTAATCATAATTTTTAATAAAAAAAAGTAGGGGAGACAGAACGTTTAATCCCCTTTTTAGTAAACTATTTTTCATATTTTTTAAAAACTCTATAGAATTTCAGTCTTGTACTAAAATAACAAATTGTAATGTACCTTGTATCTTTTTACACAAATAAAAATAGAAAGTGGTTTTGAATTATTATATTTTTAAACAATTTTGATTTCAAGAAAAAAAAGTTTCAAACATCTTCAATTTATTGACCTATTTTCAATAGACCCATTGAAAAAGATGTTTGGCCCACTTTGTGAAAATCAAATAAAAAGTTAAGCATTCTAATTAATTAGGTATGAAATATTAACTAAAATTCATCTATACTTATTCACAATTTTAACAAAAATTTCTACATTAATATCAATCATTAATTGCTATTAAACTTCATTCAAGAAATCAACGAAAGTTTTGATGTTGTGAAAGACCAAATTCCAGTTTTAAAGGAGCCCCAGTTGCTCAGTTGGTAAGGCGTTCAGCTACTAATCAGAGGATTGGTGGTTCGAATCTGTGCAATGGACTTGACATAGAAAAGTAAAAAAGTAGTGATCTTGCGATCGGAGGGTTGTCAGCTTCGCTACAAAAATACTAGTCGTCCTACTAGTCGTCCAGAATATCCAAAAAATTATACTGGCGTGTATACGGGACTGGTGCACGATACATCTGATCGAGGTCCAAAGTACCGACGTCTATTGAAGGCGTTGGGTGCCAGTTCAGGTGTTTCCTCGTCATCTGACCACGGTTCTAAAATAACGAGTTGCAGGTATGAATGTGTGTGTGAATGTGTATGTGTTCCCGGGTCTTTCCTTCGAGATTGACCCCGAACCGTCGCCAATAGCCACTGTGCAGCTCTAGTGCGACGTTTATTAACAAAAACAAAACAAACCAGTTTTAAAGTAATATTTTTCTGACAGCTCATTATATTCTCAAACGTATTTGATGAGCCGCCATCTTCAGCATTTGGTTATCAAAATCAAATTTGGGTTCAATCAAACCAAAAAGTCTCAGTTCCATTTAAGAATAACAGGAACTTTATGGTAAGGATTTTTCTAAAGATGTACAAAATATAATCTACCATAATATGGACTACAATCCTATCTTTCGAATGAGCTATACTTAACATTTATAGCTGAAGTAATATAGCAAATTAAAAGAATGCCATTTTACCTATTTTTCTCCTCTGAATCCGAAATAAATCATTCCTTCTTAAACCATAGGTATGAGCATGAATCAAATTATTCGTTGTTGTTTTAAGAATACCTGTCGGTGATGTCACCATTGAAAGTTTACTTTTTATATTTGGCATTGTTCAAATTTTAAAAGTAAATGAATACATATCCTGTTAATGCCTTGAAGCAAGGGCTCCCGTTGCATTCAAATACCACAAAACAATTTCTTTATTATTATTTTACAAAAATTGGTGTACTTACAAAAGTTTCATTAAGTAAATTTAGTAGCAATTAGAAAACCATGTTGGGAATGTTAACTATTATTATAGTATATGTGATTTCCCCCTCCCCCCTTTTATATATCTAAAGTGCAAACTTAGGATTCAAGAACCTATTTGGTAATCAGGTTCTGAATGCATAAGCTATAAAGTTTAGTAACCAATAAAATCTGACCATCTGGATCAAATTTTTGCATTTAGAAGAACAGTTACCGATCCTCCAAAATTCTGATCCACCCCTAGCTCGCTTATAAATGCTTGTAAAAAGGTATGCTAATGGTGCAAATGCTTACAAAAAGGGAGCCTTCGTCTTTGTTGTCCCCAACCAGAAGGTCTTTGCACCCGAAGTTCCCCGCCTGAACAGCTTTTCTAGGGTCTTCTGGAAGGAGATCGTCTCCCCACTGGGGTATGAAGCTGACTGTCGAATGGGGTGCGAGTTCGAAATCAGCTCTGCTCAAAGTGTCAACATCCACACCTGAAGGAGAGGTAAACACAAAATGAAAGTATAAAGCTATGTAAGAAACCCCTGTTCATACTTAGCCTTACTACATTTTATAAAGTATTAGGAACTGTCTGAATTTTGAAGATTTTTACTAAAATGAAATGTGTTATCATAGCGTAATTTTATTTATATTGTGGAAAGCTATTTCAATAGCGACCTCACTTATTGGTTTTATTTTGTCCAGGCTGGTTTGTTAAGATGGCTTGAATAGAAGCTGAAATTAGCAATATTAAATCACACTGCTAATTTTTTTATAAAGAACGGTTGCTTAAATTTCAGTACGTCATTGCTATCATTTAAAATGCAATTGTATTTAAAGAAAACCCGAGTAGGTTCAGGTACGCATTTTAAATGCATTAAGATGCATCTAAAATATGCATCTAAGATATTAAATGCATCTACACTGATAAAAAAAATCAGACTGAAAACAGCACACTGTCCGGGTAAAAATTGTGCCACGACAGTGTGTTGTAAAACTTAAAACTTCAATGTGTTTATTTCAATTAACAGCATGTGATTTTATTTTACAACATGTGCTGCTAACGTATTTACAGCAAATGTGCCTAAATTTAACAGCATGTGATGTTTTATTACAACATGTGCTGATTACGTATTTATAGCAAATGTGCCTAAACTTAACAGCTTGTGACGTTTTTTTACAACTGTGCGGATTACGTATTTCCAGCAAAAATTTTCAAAAAAATTACTGGTTAGGTTTGGCAATTTTTTAAGATACTTTAATTTTAATCATTGATAAAAAAAAGCATATTTCTGAAAGTGATTACAAAGTAGTACATTTCACACACTTATTTTAATTCAGTTAAATTTTTTTTCTAATTTCAAGCAAACAATTTTTCAAATCTGATATATTTTTTCTTTAAAACAGGATTTGGAAGAAACAAAAATAATATTTGAAAAATTGTTTGCTTGTAATTAGTCAAAAAAAAATTTAGCTGAATTTAAATAAGTCTGTGAAATGTATAATTTTTTAATCACTTTCAGAAATATGCTGCTTTTTTTTATCTGTGATTAAAATTAAAGTATCTTAAAAAAACTACCAAACCTAACGAGTAATTTTTTTTTATTTTCATTAGTCATAAATTATTCTTATGTGTATTTTAAGTTCAAATTTAATTGAACATATAGATTTTTATATTTATTTTCAGATTTCATAGTTTTACTATTTTATAGTCAAGGATGTAGAATACTTACTACACATATGATAATGTTACGTCCTAAACCTTTACCTTGGGAACTTGTTATTCGACTGCCGAATTCTGGGTGTGAAGTTTGGTCGTGAAATTTTTCTTGTAATTGAAAAGATAGGCAATCTAATATTTCAAGATTTTTAAAAATATATATATTACTTACACCAGCAGCTCTTATAAGTTGACAGACGACCTTGCATGAATTAACTTGGTTAATATGCCCTAAAAGGACTGCCAGGGTGATCTCAAACTGATTAAAAAATTCATGAAAACTGCAGATATTCACTTAAAACTATATTAAAACCATGTTATTAAAGTAATTAAAATTCAGAATCACAATCACTCCTGGTAACAGCTATATTTGGTGGTCAAATAAGAACGGTACAAAACATTATTTTTATACCAAATGAAAAATACCAGATATTTTTTCATAAATACTTTATTCAGGCCTGGCAATTATGTATTGAATAATAAGATATGTCAAAGAAAAAGTACTTAGTTACATATACCAAATTTCAACACCAACACTTTTATGAAAATCTAGATGGATAATTAAAAAAAAATAACAAAATTCTTATTTTTTTTATAACTGTATATAAAATAGCTAAATTGTACCTTATTCTTAATTGAACATATTTTCAAAATTTTAATTTGTACATATACATACTCTTGGAACACTTAGTGCATTATTACTAGTTTGGGGATTTTACATAAAATAAGCTATTCCATCAGCTCTGAGTAAGCATCCTTCTCAAGTACACAGTGGAGAAACCATCATTTGTGAAAAAGTAAAGTCATTTTCATGGTTTCAGATCCTCCCCCCCCCCCCTAAGAAACAAGGTTTGGGGGAAAAAAACAAAAAAATGGGGTTTTATATAGAAGAGACATTTTAGAAATTATAATGACTTCAAAAGAAATTATGATACATTACATGTTGTTTTGCAGTCAATTTTCAACAAAGCAATTTGTGCTATTCAAATTTATCAAACAGCACGTAAGTTCAATTTATTATTTTATGGATTTTTTAATAATTTTTTAAACTGTGGTTTAATTGATTTTTTTTAAAGTGGCATTGTTAAAATCTGCACTTGATATAATGAAAAACATTTATGATATTTTACTAAATTAATTAACAGTTTGTCCCAAAAATATTAATTGTTTAAAACCATCAGAAATAGAAATAGTTGTCTGAAATAATAAAACTTTTTGCCTCTTGGTTGGTCTTTTATTCCCTTCACATGCTTTCATAAACTTTGGTGGTAACATGTTCCAAGGTATTGAAAAGGCCAATAGAATCACTTGACCCTGAATCATAATAACTGCTATGGGAAATCGAGGGTGATGCAATGGATTCAGTCGCAGAATTCACAGGGGTAGAAGCCATCGGAAAATAAATGTTATTCTGATGCTGACAAATCAGACTGATCTTGCGGCTGATAAGATGGTGTCCATTTTAAATCATAATTCAAAACCCCCTTCTTCCTGTAACTCTTAAGTGTTTTGCCTTTTCTAACTTGCAGATACATCTATCATGGTTCCAAACTTTAACGAGAGGTATGACGAATTCTGAAATTGAAAAAGATACATTAATTCACTGGTGTAACTAGCCTATATTTCTAATGTGGCTATAGGCCCCTTTCCAACAATCCTCATAGAATTCGACTACTATCAAATTTATAATATGAAATACACAAACATAAAGAAATAAAAATCAAAACAATTAAATAAGGAGTTTTAAAACATTGTTAGGCAAGATTTTACAGGAAATAAGCATACACATTTCCCCAATTTGTAGCATGTCAAGTTTAAAATTTCTTTTGGTAAGATAGCCTTACTTACATTTATGGTATTGGGAAAAGTTATATTTAATATTATTTTTGGTATTTATGTTGGACATAGGTGTTATAAAAGATAATTCACATAAATGAATATTAAAATGAAATTTATATTTTTAAACCATAGAGATTTAAAAAAAAATACAAGAAATTCCAACATTACATAACGCGCTTTATTAAAAAAATATTAATTAATTTTCTTTCATATTTATTAACTTATAACCATTGTTTGTGTTCAAAAAGCTAAATTTGAACCGGTTATTCCCTATTGCAATACTTAAAACTTCTTTAAACAACATTATTGGGGGGGGGGGGGGTATGAATCACTCAGATAGTAGCCCTCCAGTAGCCCAACAGATTAATTTCTTATGACTGAATGCTTATTTTGCACAATATGACTAACAATAGGGCAAGAAATTCTGCATGTATTCCCAGAATAACACTGAACATCAGTGGTACCAGAGAATAACATGTTTAAATGCAATGACCAGTTCCTCTGATTTTTCACCAAATCTCTTTACCTTTTTCATCAACCGTGCAGGAGAAATTAAAATATTTACAAAACTTCTTTAAAACAATATAATTACACCAAAATGCATCGACAGTTTGGTTTGTATTGGTTAATTAAGCACTAGAGCTGCACAGTGTGCTATTGGCGATGGTTCGGGGTCTATATCGAAGGAAAGACCCGGGAACACATACACATTCACACACACATTCATACATGCACCTCGTTATTTTAGAACCATGGTCAGATGACGAGGAAACACCTGAACTGGCACCCAACGCCTTCAATAGACGTCGGAACTTTGGACTCCGATCAGATTTATCGTGCACCAGTCCCGTATACACGCCGTTAATTTTTGCGGATGTTCTGGACAAATTTTCTAGTATTTTGAAGCGAAGCTGGCAATCCTCCGATCACAAGATCACTACTTTTTAGTTTTCTTTGTCAAGTCCATCGCCTAGGCTCGAACCAGGAATCTTCATATTCCCAGCTGACGCCTTTAACCGCTCGGCCACAGTGGCCTCCAAAATGCATTGACAGATCACCCTGATTAATCAGAATAAAATCCAAGGCCTCCGTGGCCAAGCGGTTAAGGCGTCGCCTGGGAATCCGAGGATTCCTGGTTCGGTCCTAGGTGATGGACTTGGCAAAGAAAAGTAGAAAATGGTGATCTTGTGATCGGAGGGTTGCCAGCTTCGCTACAAAGTACTAGAAAAGTCGTCCAGAACATCCGCAAAAATTAACGGCGTGTATACGGGACTGGTGCACGATAAATCTGACCGGGGTCCAAAGTCCCGACGTCTATTGAAGGCGTTGGGTGCCAGTTCAGGTGTTTCCTCGTCATCTGACCATGGTTCTAAAATAACGAGGTGCATGTGTGAACGTGTTCCCGGGTCTTTCCGTCGAGATAGACCCCGAACCGTCGCCAATAGCACACTGTGCAGCGTTAATTAACCAAACCATAATAGAATCCTGTTTTCTTTTTTTGTGATTAAAGTTTAGAAAGAAAACCACACAGTTTCAAAATAAAAAAAAAATCTTATTTATTTTCTTAGCCGCAGGCGAAAGACTAAATAAGTGCACATTTCATTTAGTTCTTTAAATTATTTTTGTTGTATATTATCCTTTAACAAAAGTATTGTTTTTATAAAGAGACAAATTATATACAATAACAATCTTAATTTTCCTTCAGTACATTAGTGGTTTTGTTTTGTTTTGTTAATTAACGTCGCACTAGAGATGCACAGTAGGGTGGAGTGAAAGTATAGGCAAAAATATTTTTTTTCGAATTTCAACTATTAATAGTGCGGAAAAGTTGTCATTTGGTATCATAATGACAGACCTAAAATAGTTTTATTCTATCTTTTCATCTTGAGGTTCCCCTCTGGCCTTGAATTACACAAAATTGGTTTTTTTTACAACAATGTGACGTTGATACGTTTTCATTCTACAGTAATTCAATTTCTAATATAGAGGTAAAGTTTCCATTTGGTATCAATAAAAAAAAGTTAAAATAGCTTTATTTTACATATTCATTTACTTCGAAGGTCCACTTTGACCTAGAAAGAATTCACTTCTGCATCATTGCGCGTGCGCGGATATTTCATATTTACCTTATTAAACGAATTCGTTCAAATGTTCAAGACGGTTATTCATTGCCATATCATTTATCGTCTTAACGACGGTAGACAAAGATACATACATTACTTGAAATTGTGCCTACGTTCTCGTGTATTTTCACTTCGAAATTGTGTATTGTCGAATCGATGATTAAATTGTGAAACATGACTACCCACTAGCAAAGCAAAAACAAGAACTAAATTAAAGTGGCCTGCGTTTGGATCACTAAAGAGTTTAGTAAAATTGTTTTGCCCACCTCCAAGAGCATAACTGACTATCTAACAGAAAACGGAATTTCTGGTGATAATATTGTAGCTGTTGGATGTGACGGAACCAACGTAAATACTGGAAGAAATGTATGAGTAATAAGGTTTCTCGAAGTTTATTTTAAAAAACCCTTACAGTGGTTGGTATGTCAGCTTAATTCAAACGAGCTTCCATTACGACACCTACTAGAACACTTAGCGGTAAAACTACAGGTCCTCGTGTGTTATCTGGTATTTTTGAAAAAGCATTGGCTAATTGTGAACAATTGCCAGTTGTATTATTTGCGACAATTCAAGTTAACCTGCCAGAAATAAGTAGAAGAAAGTTAAATACTGAACAACTTTACTTATTTGATATTTGCCAATCAGTGGCTAGCGGCCAGTGCTCGACAAGTTTGTCAGGACGACAACCTGGAGCATTGATGTTTAACGACTGCAAATCAAATTTTGTGTTTGTATATCGCAACCGTCAATCCATCACATAATTTATACACACTAGCAGAATACGTTATAAAAGTTCATGCACCAACTTGATTTAGTATTAAGATTCACCATTCCTGAAAAGATGGTGCCAAACACGTCTTCGAAGCAATAAAAAGATATTGTTATCTCTCTTCTGAAATGAAAACTGTGATAGATCCTGTGATTCAGCACAATGGTTTCTTTGGGAGTCCAGAAAATATACTATTGACAATTATGACAGATGATCGAAAATTCATCAGGGAGCTTGGTTTGCATAGGATCTTGTCGGCAAGATCCATTGAACTCCGCAAATTTAAAATTCCAGATTTTAACTTCGAAGCTGAAGACTACCATGATCTCATATATTGACAGAGTTTAGAAACAACGGAACCTCCATTTACCATGGGAATTTCAGATGAAGCTTTGAAACAAGTGGTGCTTCATGGCATACCTGAAGTGTTTGAGTTCGCAAACTACCCATGTCATACTCAATCGGCGGAACGATGTGTTAAATTAGTTACGGAGGCATCAGCTGCGGTTTGTGGTGCAAGCAAGAGAGATGGGTTTATTAGAGTCAGATTGCAGTCTAGAAAACTTATGCCACAATACAACACCAAAGCAGAATATCGTCAATAATCAAGTCAAGTGACCCATTAAACTATGTTTAGTTGTTTGCATTGTGATTACAGTTTCTGAGGAAAATTCAAAGAAATTTTTTTACTAATATTTGTAGATTTAAATGATACTCTTGTGAGCTATGCTAAGCTGGATTCATAATTTTATACTTACTTCACCTTTGTTCTTTAGTATATGGAAATATATGGTAGTATATGGACATTTGATGTAAGTTCGTACTCCGTGAGGAGCCTCAAATTATCTTTAATATTGTAAGAACTTGTTAATTTGCTTTTATGTTTAAAAAATGAATTTATATTAAAGCTAAAATTTCCACAGTATTAAATTCTGATACATTTTTCTCGTCCTATGGTGCGTTACAACATATTCAATTTTTACCTATTATTGGTAAATTTCAAGGCCTGAGGGGAACCTCTAGATATTATTTGCTATCAAAATCCTTTTACATGGTAAATAATGTATACGAAAGGCAACTTTTCCGCACTATTGCATTACATATATCGAATTTTGATTTTTTCGCTCCACCCTAATGCACAGTGGGCTATTGGCGACGGTTCGGGGCCTATCTCGAAGGAAAGACCCTGTAACGATGCCTCGTATTTTTGAACCATGGTCAGATGACGAGGACAACACATGAGCTGGCACCCAACGCCTTCAATAGACGTCGGGACTTTTTGGACCCCGATCAGATTTATCGTGCACCAGTCCCGTATACACGTCGTTAATTGTTTGTGGATGTTCTGGACGACATTCTAGTATTTTGGTAGCGAAGTTGGTAACCATCTGATCGCAATATCACTACTTTTTTTTACTATTCTTAGTCTAGTCCGTCGCACAGGTTCGAACCGGGAACCCTCGGATTCTCAGCTGACGCCTTAATCCACTCGGCCACGGAGGCCTCAGTACATTAGTGAACAAAATAACCAGAAAATATGCTTTTAAATTTTCTTATCAAACATTTTATTCCACGTAATTTTTCTGTATAGTTAATAATTCAAATAAAAGTCTGATAATCTAGCATTTTCAAGGTACTGTCTGTAAAATAGGTACTACGACGGTTGGGGCCTACTTGGGCACATAAGTTTTAAATATTTCTGTAAAACTATCACTTCTGAAACAAAAAGTTCTACCTATTTCACATTATAAAAAGTACCATAAGTAATTACCTTTAAAATAAACAGAAAACCTAAAAAAATAATTAAAATTTCCTTAAATAAACAAAATATTAATAAATATATAACTTAATAGAGTATTAACTCATTGGTCGATCGCAAACATGCTAAACCCATGTTAAACGCTGATCAAATTCTCCGAGTTACATGGGTGATATATGAAAAATTTGTTTACGAAACAAGCCCGTCGCTTATTGCCCAACCTGGACAGAATCTAGATATTAGGCCTAATGTTTTCAAATAGAGGAAAGTTTAAATATCATAAGAAATAGAAATAACGTTGATCCAGAGAATAAATAAACACAAGTCATGAAATAATATGTGAAAAGATTAAATAAATCACTTACTTTTCTTTTAAAACAGTTCCTTTCACACATGGCAAACATGGTTTGGGCAGACGCGGACATTGAAATAAACTCACATTCAGATTAATTGGAATAATAATAACATCACAATTTGTGGTTATCACGAGCGCTCCTAGCGGATTCTTACACATTCTGAAGTAAATTGAAATACAACTTTTAGATGTTTTAAGCAAATACAAAGCTCTCTGTTGTAGGAATAGAAAGCAGCATAGTAATTTTGAAAAATAACAGAACTATTGGATGTAAACATTGTAAACAGTGCAGTCTGTGTCAGATATACCGCTTTTTGTGCAGCTATTGTACATTTACCATGCTGTAAATTTACGTTTTTTTTAACAGTGTAAGATACTCACACTCACTTAAAAGCAATGCACTTAAAATGAGTACCTGAACCTACTCCTTTTTTATTAAGTACAATTGAATTTTAAATGAGAGCAATGACGTACTCAAATTTAAGCAACCGTACTTTATAAAAAAATTGCAGTATGATTTAATATCGCGTATTACAGCTTCTGTTCAAGCCTTCTTAACAAAGCGACCTGACAAGCTTAAAATAGTTGTTCAGAAGATGGTTTTCCACATTATTTGATGTCGATTCCTTAAATAGAAACTAAGTTATTGCAATTCAATAATCTTACTTTCCATTGTTTTGGCACACCTTTTCAACGTTTATTCTGTTTAAAACTTATTAATATCATTCCGGTAGTTCAACGGATAAAGCACTGGACTGATGTGTTGAGGTTCTTGGCTTGATTCCCGGTAACACTTGACTGCAATTGCCGATATTTATTGAAACAAATTTATCAAAGCCTCCTATGTTAAAATACAAATGCAACGTTAAAATACGCAATAAAAGTACTTAACTAATTTTTATTGCGTATTTTAACGTTGCATTTGTATTTTAATATTCTTAACGCAATGTTCTATAAGACGAGTTTTTATCTTAAAGCCTCCTATGGTTGCAAGCATCTACTGATTGTTCTCATTTTTGAGTACATATCTTTTTCAAAGTTGAAGCTAGTGTATTCAGAGTACAAGCATGGAATGCACAAAAAAAATCTGTACATTTTATTTATTTTCGAGTACTTATTTTCAACAGTGCAGCTGCGTTCATAAGTGTTATGACATATTGCGAACTTACGTCAATAACTGATTTTGCGGTGTTAGAGCAACGGTGTATTAAGATGAAAAAAGCGTCTAAAACAGATGAGTAAACTGCAGTATGCTCTATTCAAAGGTGTTTGCAACGAGAATAAAATAAAAACTTTTATGTCCTTATTCTTATGTAATTGTTAACAGAAAATCTGCGGCTTGGAACAAGAGGGATCCATATCAATTTTATAAATGTTTTAATAACTATTTTTAATATATCAATTTAAACTTTCAAATAAAATAAAAACCAACTGCTTGTGTGATAATTATCACATGAACAACCCCCCTTCCCCCATTAAAGAATAAAAAAAGGTTTTACGGTCTGTCCCTAGATGGCAGCATTATCAACGACTTGTTTAAAAAAAACGTTAAAATGAATTATTTTAAACGCATTTAAAAAAACACGTTGATATTTATGAGATGAAAGTACGATTCAACACTGGTCCATGAAATTCTCTTTCTTTTGAAACTTCATGGGTTTTTGTTCATTGTTTCTAAGGGACGTTAAAATGATATTTACTACAGAAATAATATATATGGTTTTGTCTTCTATGACCTTTTAAATTAAACAATAATTCCATGATTTCCTTTACATTTCAACAAGGCTGAGCCTTAAATAACGGCACCATTTTTTAAAAAACTCTCAATTATGACATTTTCCCTTCTTCTTTCGTCACAGATATTTCGGTAAATTGTTTGCTTAAAAATATTCATAAAAGTTATTTGAATCTATGCGTAAACGTCATTTAAATTCAGTCATTTGAAAAACAAAGATTAGCATTCGCGAAATCCATAAACTGGGTGACCACAAATAATTTGGCGATGGTCATTGTTTGACTGTTTCATATTTTTTTCCCCCTGTATTGATATAATAAAACATTATGCATTACAACTAGTTTGGCAATGTTCATTATTTGGCTGTTTCATAATTTTTTATCTGTATTGACAAATAAAACATTATGCATTACAAATAGTTTGGCAATGTTCATTATTTGGCTGTTTCATAATTTTTTATCTGTATTGACAAATAAAACATTATGCATTACAAATAGTTTGGCGATGGTCATTGTTTGGCTGTTTCATATTTTCTTTTATCTGCATTGACAAATAAAACATTATGCATTACAAATAGATTGTCGATGGTGATTGTTTGGCTGTTTCATATATTTTATCTGTATTGACATAATAAAACATTATGCATTATGTTAACAAAATACTGACTGACCTCTCAAGCAATGGACGACCTCTTTGGGATGTGTTGCTATTGGATTTGTGTCATTAGCACATCCAACTTTCTCCGCTAACTGTTGGGCGAGAGCGATATTCACTGTATTACTATCAGTTAGATGAGTAACTGGAGATCCACTTTCCATCATCAATCGAGTGTAGAGTCCTTTGGCCAATGGAGAAATGGTTAATAATCCGACAGCGACTGCTCCTGTACTTTCTCCGGCAACCGTAATTCTATTAGAATCTCCCCCGAAAGACTCGATGTGTTGGTTGACCCATTTCAATCCTTCCAAAACGTCCCAAAGTCCTATGAATAAAAACAATTGTAAAGTTAATTACGGCATTTTATGATTTTATAACTCGAAAATTTCAAAAAATTCTACTAATGGAGTTTTAATTGGAGTCACTCAAGTATTTAATAGTATTTTGATCAAGATTTGCCTACAGAATCAAAGATTAGATAAATATTTTTACCAACTGGTATCATACATTTTTTTTTATGAAACTGTCCTTATCAGAAAAAAAAGATATTTTTTACGCAAACGTTCTGAATTTCACTAGGTTTTGTTACTTGCAAGTTTGTCTTTTGTTTGCGTAAAACTGACATTTGATTTTTGAAGTTCGCTAATTCTGCAGAGGAATAAAAATAAATGCAAGTGGCAGTTTTTTGTTAAGGGTGTGAATAGTTAGGGAGACTGTATCTGAAACATCACATCTATTCTAGACTACATTTTAAGACTAAATGTCCTTCTGGTAGTACGCTATTATGTTCATGATAACTTATTCACCCGTTCCTTTACAGAAAAATTACACGGATGATAAAATGAACAATACCCCGCCCCTTTCCGTTCGATTAATATCTGTTCAACTTGGAAATATCAACATAAACATAGAAGTGTCTGTTTTGTTTTCAACTACAAATAATTGCTGCAGAAGAAATTTCCTGGGGAAGGTCAGTTTTTCAAGACGTTAACTTATTTATACTAATATTTAGTTATATTAAATTGCCAAAAAAGTTAGATCTAAATAAAAATGATCTTACCAACATTAGGAGGTGCATCTTCAGTGCCTGACGTCAAAAACCCGAATGGCCCTAGTCTGTTGTTAACTGTAACCACAATTATGTCTCCCAGAGCAGCCAAAGGGATTCCAGAATAAATCTTGGATCTGATGGATCCGTATCTGAAGCCTCCACCATGAATCGAGTAGAGCACAGCCTTCTTATTTGCTGAACTTGCATCACCTGGTGTCCAGATATTCAAATAAAGGCAGTCTTCGCTTTTTTTCGACGATTTGATGTACCAAGGATACGGTTGAGTTGAGTATTGGGGACACGCTGGTGGATTGGTGATGGCCTGAAACACTGAGGGATATTTGTGAACTGGTTGAGGCTTTCGGAATCGAAGTGGTCCTACAGGAGGTTGAGCATAAGGAATTCCTAGGTACTGATTAACTTCATGTTCCTTGAAACTGATTTGTTTTCCTATAATCTGACTGTCGTTGATTTCGACAGTCTGTGAAGAAGTATGCACATTCTGAAGTAAGGTGAAGATTGTCCCATAAATCATTAACAGTTGAAAAGCACTCATATTTATTACCTAAAAACGTTAAAACAATTAAAATAATATCCCCTTTGTAGAAACATTCTTGTATATTGTTGTTATTATTATTTTTATATATTATATTTGAAATGTTATACTGAAATTCAGTCAAAAAATACACTTTTTATAGGTGATAGTTAAATTCAATATTTAAAATGTAGAAATCAGTGGAGAGTCGCCTATGTATGTATTGTAGAGCTGCATACACAGCTTCTTATTTTTTTAAATATATTTAATTATTAATTTTATGACTAAATACAGATGAACAAGAAAAAAGTCCACCTTTCCATTTTTTAAATTTAGGTTTGGAACCTACCTTTCACATAACACTTCGAGCGAGTTTAATCTGTGGACTAGCAGGAATTTTTTTTTGAACTTCTCTTTTAATGAGGGAAGAATACTAAACTTAATGCCTGTCCAGTGGAAAGAATTTGTTCGACGAATAAATAAGAGAATATAGTTTGTTCCCAAAAAATTGAATACTTTGGTCACAATTTACATTTCTATACCATGTTCAAAATTATATATGATTTTTTCAATGATTTAATAATATTTAGAATTTTCCCATTCTCATTCACGAGCAGTCACTGAAATAAAGTAGAGTTAAAAAATATAAAGCTTTCTAGTATAAATATGCAAGTATTTCCAAGAATAAATAACTATAGAGGACCGTAAAATAACATAAAGGAAGATCTCAACTGCAATTAAAAATAAAAGATTGCACAGAAGTTTAAAAGAGAAATTTTAGGGGAGAGTGGGTATAAATAGGACAATGGAAGATGCGGGACATTTGCACTGTTTTCTAAAATAATTTGTTTCCAATTCTACGAATAAAGAAGTATAACTAGTAATCTCATTTTTAATTTCTGTGGTTCCAGATTGTTCATTATTATAATTAGATTTTAAGTGAAATTTCTTGTTTTTCTCTGCCTCAATAGTCTAAATTAAGTCTTATTGTTTGATCATTTGTATTTTTTAATATTTCAAGTCTCCTATCTCTAGTGCTACTATTTCCAGTTTCATCGGCATATTTAACTTTTACTCTTACGCCAGTGAATTTTTATAACGAATTCAAAATAATGATTTATTCTTTATAAAATTCTATGGAAACCATTGTCGTTTCATTCATCAGTGGCATAAAAACATTCCCATAGTTCAATTGCAATCATTTAGACAGGAAATTCAGTGGATTGAAAACAATCACTCACCTGAGCTGACATTTTGAAGCGTAATAATTTTTCATGTCGACAAAAGAGCATTTTATTCGTAAACGTCCTCCGCTTCATAAAAAAAAGTTACAGTTGTAAAAGCAGTGATACGGATTCAGTGCAGGTGGTAAAACAATGCTATATATATATATATATATATATATATATATATATATATATATATATATATATATATATATATATATATATATATATATATATATATATATATATATATATATATATATATATGTATTGGGTTAGAGGGAAAATTCTGTCGTATTTTAAATAGGCAGGTGATTTTTCTTGTAAATAAAAAAAAAATCTGGCTAGTGAGTCAATCGGATTTTTTTTTGTTTTTTTAGACTGCTGTATAATATAAAATGAGCCCTTTTTTACCGTTCATCATTTACTTGTGATATTTAAAGTGAAAAACATGTCAGTAGATAAAGTGCATTTACGACACTGCATTTTATATGAATTCCCAAAAGGAAGCAATGCATCGGTTGCATGTAAAAATTTATGTGCGGTATTTGGAAAAGATATTGTAAATGTACGTACTTGTCAAAGATGGTTTAGCAAATTTCGTTCCGGGGATCAGAGCCTCAAAGAAAGTGATCGATCTGGACGACCATCCAAGATCGGTAATGATGTTTTGCGATCCATGTTGGAAAATAATCCACATTTAACAAGTCGAGAAATTGCAGAAGAGTTTGGCATTCATCACACAAGTGTTGGAGATCACATTAAATCTCTTGAGTTTGTGTTAAAGCAAAGTGTTTGGGTGTGCACTGTGCAGCTATCAAAGAAAAAATGCCAGCATTAGCGTCCAGAAAAGGAATAGTGTTCCACCACGATAATGCTCGCCCGCATACTGCAATGCAATGGTGACACAACAAAAAATGAATGCGTTAGAATGGGAAGTCCTTAGTCATCCACCGTATTCACCTGACATTGCACCATCTGATTATTACCTGTTCAGATCTCTGCAAAATTATCTAACGGGAAAAAAATTCACGTCATTTGAAAGTGTTTCTAAGGCAGTTGCTGACTATTTTAACTCCAAGGATGAGAACTTCTATAAAACAGGAATTCACAGGTTACCTGAAAGAGTTGAGAAGTTATAAACAGAAGTAATGTTAAAAGGGCATAATCTATAAATAAGATGAAAAATGTCGGTCACTTGGAACTGAAATTTTTTAACAATGTTGAGTTGGGAATTTCGAAATTTTTTAGTTGGGAAATTTTTTGTTCGGGATCTATCTCGAAGGTTGGTTGGTTCGAACTGCAAGACGAATCTCAAAACGATTTTTTTTTAAATTTCTAGTGATCAACAAGAGTTTGTTTCATTTCATGACAAAATCGAAAATATGGCTTTTGTGTGAAGATTGGTTTGGTTTGGTTAGTTAAAGTCGCACTAGAGCTGCATAGTGCTATTGGCTATTATTGGCGACGGTTCAATACCAATCTCGAAGGTAAGACCCGGGAACGATGCCTCGTAATTTTGAACCATGGACAGATGACGAGGACAACACCTGAAATGGCACCCAACGCCTTCAATAGACGTCGGGACTTTGGACCCCGATCAGATTTATCGTGCACCAGTCCCGTATACACGCCGTTAATTTTTGTATGTCCTTGTGGTAATTGTTGAAATGATTTGAAAGAGATTTATGAAAGCAGCCAATGTAGGCAAGCATCTGTTCTTTTTATTAATTTTACTCATTTTTCAGTACATGTCCTTTTCAAAATTGAAACTATGATAAGCTATGATAAGCATCGAATGTAATCAAAAATGAGTACATTTTTTTAAGTACCTATTTTTAACACTGTAATCTTCTTTGGAAATTTTTTTAAACTTTTAATTATATTCACATTTTGGAGTAATACTTTTATCCAGTAATTAATAACGTTTTTCACAAATCCTTATTTCATTATATATTTTTCTTCACATTTTGCATCGGAGGTACAAAAAGGCTATATTTATTTTTTTAATTACTAATAAATAATATGCTGGAAAATAAAAAAACATAAAAACCACGTTCAGTAAAAAAAAAAAAAAAATAAACGATTTCAGTAATTATTTTGAACATTTATTCTCTAGGTTAAAAAGGCAATACAAATTTTACAAACTTAATGCCATTAATTAATTTAAAGTATAATCAATAAAATTAATTACAACACTTTTGACGGATTGGTTTATTTATGTTTAATTTCGAAAGGGAATTTTTTATTCTGAATATCGTCGCCTCAGAGCAACAGTAGGATATCAGGAAAAACAGAGTTACCTATAAAATTGATTTTAAAATTTGCTGTTTTTTCAATGTTGAATATCTAAGGCCAGTAGTTCAGGTATTAGGTGTAGTTCAAAGATTTCAAAGAAGACATAAAAATGTCCGAGTGTTCCACTAAATAAAGGCACATATAGTAATATTAACAAGACCAGAAACTCATTTTTGTTATTTTAGATGTCTTACTGTTGTTATGAGGCGACGATATGTAGGTAGATGGTTAACATTCTTTTTCGACGATATGTTAATCTGGATTATGACTAAAGGTGCTTAATAAAATTTTCTCAGAAAGTTACAGTTCTTGAGATGTGGGCCGACACCATTCTTTCCTGTAACATTCTTCGGTCCAAGATACTTGAATGAAGGATGTTTTCTGGAATACGAAGGCCAATGAATGTTCGGTTTGCTATTAAGGAATGAAAAATATGTTAGTTGCTGCAGGAACAAACTCATCATACCCTGATAGTATTGTTACCTTCGAGCACGAATGGACTGTAGTAGAGCGAATATGACGTCATCACCATGAGGCAAACATCTCAGACCTGATAGCACCAGGCACGTGACTTTCTTTCGAAATTTATGAATGAAAAAACGTGCGCGATAGACTTGTGATTTGGAAATAATAGTAAATGTGTTACTTCATGAAGTACAGGATATATTTATGAATGAACTAGAAAAAAATTTATGAATGAATGACGTAGTAAATAACGTGTCTGAGGCCATACATTTTGGTCTCACTTTGATGTTAGCGAGATTATAACCTTATTATTTCTCTAATGTGAGGGATCCATGCTCGAAGATTGTTACTAAACATATGCAATAGAATCAGTGTATGCACTGTCGCGTATTTTAAATTTTAACAAAATATACAATAGCATTTTTACACATATAATATATATTAACATATTAGGATCTAACACAAAACAATTAAAAGAGACAACATTATTCATTTTAATATTTTTTTTTCCTATTGATTATACTACGGCTCAGATCACAAATGATGTTGCGCTTGGATAGGTGGGGGGGGGGGGGACTTGGTGGGGGGGGGATTTATGAAGCTATGTCAGGAGGGGGAGGATGGGGGGTTACAAGAAGTGTGACATCACACATATCACCTAAACTACATTACAAATCAACAGAAACAACAAACAAATTTGGAAAATAAACCGTTTAGGTTTCGCTTTGAATCGATATAGTTGCAGTTGAAAAATAAAGTTGTAAAATAAAATTTCAAATACTATCTTTATCTTAGTGCTTTGTTTTTAAACTTCCAGTATATGTATATATTATTCACTTCGTGCTAGATTGATATTGTTGGTAAAAGATATTGATGTAGCAATTCAAAAATTATGTGGTGGGGGGCTCAACTAGTTCCATCCCCAAAATATTTACCAATATATAAGAAAATAAACGCTAGTTAGCAGTTATGCTAATTAGTAATTAGTCATTAATAATTATCAATTTGTTGTTAATTATTAATTATTAATTATTAATTATTAATTATTAATTATTAATTATTAATTATTAATTATTAATTATTAATTATTAATTATTAATTATTAATTATTAATTATTAATTATTAATTATTAATTATTAATTATTAATTATTAATTATTAATTATTAATTATTAATTATTAATTATTAATTACTGAGAAATTTGCATAATTTTTTATGATATTAAGAATTATTGAATTTTTTTACTATGGGGGAGGGAGGGCTTGAGGCCCCTGATCTCCCCCCTTTCCTACGCCTATTGTAGAAGAATGTGACATATAACGGAGTGGGGGGTGGAGTATGGCAAAGTGTGACAGTTTGTGACATGGGGAGATGGATCAAAACTATGTAGTAAAGGTGTGACATCAGTTATGGACGACTCCTATAAACGTTTTGTTAGTTTTAATGGTAAACAGGTGTGTTGGTAACAGCAGTGGTAACAATAGTATTGGCCGCTTTTATTTCTAAAGAAAATCTAGTTTAGGATTTATATTTAAATTATTAAAAATATTTAGTTATAAATTTGTTGGCAATTTTTTGAGGAATTATTCTTATTCAATAATTCCTTCTGAGCTGTAGCTAGATTTAGGCCGGTGTTGGAGAACAACAAATTCTATAAGCTATGCCAACATGAGAGATAGTGCTATTGTTATAGACATGACACATAGGTGCTCAATGCCCTTGTTTAAGAATCCAGGAATAAATTTTTACCTATTTAAGAAGCATTTTTGTTAAATTTCCATTCAAAAAGACCACATCAGCGTTGTTATTAGATATTAAGAAGGCGATAATGTACTTTAAACTAACAAGTATTTTATTATTATTTTAAATAATTGAAAAAAAATTCTTTAATATTATCCTTTTATCCACGAAGGAAGAGTTCAGGGATATTATCTCGCATTTATGTCAGGCAATTTACCTTCGACTTGGTGTTGAGATTAAAATAAGCAAGTTTTCGATAAGTGACGTAATGCAAAAATTTTATTGGTTGGTAGTAACCACATGGATTGTATTTCACCAATAACAAATGCCACGTGCTTGTGTTTATTTAGATCTACATTAATTTCAATCCAAGTCGTGCTTAAGGTCCATTTAACCTCCTGATGGAAATGAACGACATAAGTCCTTCATGTATTTTAATAATTTTTCCTGGGCATGCTATTTTATATTATTTAATTGTTTATTAATTGTAAACCTTAAACCTTTAAATTAAAAAAATATTATAAAATGGAGTATATTTATGAATTTAAAAATTGGGTGCATATGGATAGAAAAACTGGAAATCCCTGGATGTATTATATACGGCCTTGAGCGTCAGAGCGTTAAAGAAAATAACTAACAAATAAGTCAAAATTACCCGTGTGTCACAAAATGACTCCAAATATCGATCATTTGCTGACTCAATGATTCTTCAGATGAATGGTATTTTTCTGGCTTCAAAATGGGCTGTCCGAAAACAAACTGGACCTCTTCGAAGTGTGCGACTCCCATCCATTTTGCCCAAGGCGTGACACTCGGTCGATGGTTGAAAAGGTAAAAATACACATTTTGGCCCTGCTCTACACACTTTTCAGCGAAATACGCGCTAGGACATGTATTCAATGTGTCCCCAAATGCAGTAACTGCCTGGTGTCTTATCCTCTTGTGATGATGCTTTATTAAATTATCTGGAATGTAATATTGTACAACAGATTGAGGGTCTGTTAATGAGACAACAGCTGCCTTTATGATATCTTGACCCACTGTTTTGTTAATGTGGGGATTTTTCTTACCAAAGAACCCAAACAGTTCCGGAAAGCTTGTGGTTACCTGTAAATACAATAAAAAAAATTCAAAATGGTTTATTAAGTCTAGAAATTGTCTAGCGTTTGTAAAACTGTCAGTTTCAAATTTGTTCATTGTCAAATTTAATTCGCCTTTCCTCTTCACTATTTTGACTCTCATCAGATAGTTATTAAAATTACTGAGAGTGTTAGAAACGGTTTAGAATACAAAATGAAGGCATTTTTGTTTTAATTAGATACTTATGTTAGAAGCTATCATAATGTTATTTTTGAAAAAAAAGTAAAAATAGGGATGCGAAGAGACATATTGCACCTAAACATTTACACGATAACGACAAAATTTAGTAAAAAAAGTATTGTAGACAGAATGTTTGATCTCCTTTTTAGAAAACTATTTTTGATATTTTTTAAAAACTCAATAGAATTTCCGTTTTGTCCTAGAATAACAATTCATAATGTGGTGTATCTTTTTAACATAAATAAAAATTTAAAATAATTTCGAAATTTTATATTTTGTAACGATTTTGATGTTATGAAACACAGGTAATATTTAACAATATATATAATATAAACAAGTCATATTTTTCTGCTGGTCATAGGATGTGACAGCTCATTACATTCTCAAACGGATTTGATGAGCCATCTTCAGCATTTGGTTATTAAAATCGAATTTGGTTCAATCAAACCAAAAAGTCTTAGTTCCATTTAAGAATAACTGGAACTTTACGGTTAGGATTTTTTTTAAAGATGTATAAAACATAATCTACCATAATATGGTCTACAATATTAGTTTTCTAATGAGTTATACTTAAAATTTATGGCTTAAGTAATAGAACAAATTAAAATAATGCCATTTTACGTATTTTTCTAATTTGACTCCGAAATAAATCATTACGTTTTAAACCATAGGTATGAGCATGAATCAAATTATCTGTTGTTGTTTTAAGAATACCTGTCGGTGATGTCACCATTTAAAGTAAACTTTTATATTAGACATTGTTAAAATTTTAATAGTAAATGATTACATATCCAGATAATGCCTTGAAGCAAGGGAAACCCGTCTTCAAACGAGGTTTCCGTTGCAATTAAATATCACAAAATAACTTTTTTATTATTATTCTACAAACAAAAGTTTCATTAAGGAAGTTTAGTAGCAATTAGAAAACCATGTTGGGAATGTTAACTATTATTTTAGTATATGTCCCTCCCACCTTTCATATATATATATAAAGTGTAAACTTATGACTCACGGGCCTATTTGAAAATCAGGTCCTCTAAAGTTTGGTAACCAATAAAATCTAACTATCTGGATCTTCGAGCTTGGATCCCTCACAGTAGAGAAATCATAAGGTTTTAATCTCGCTAACATGAAAGTGAGGCCAACATGTATGGACTCAGACACGTGGTTTACTACGTCATTCATTCATAATTTTTTTTTCTAGTTTATTCATAAATATATCTTGTACTTCATGAAGTAACACATTTACTATTATTTTCAAATAACAAGTCAATCGCGAACGTTTTTTCATTCATTAAAATTTTTAAAAGGAAGTCACGTATTTGGTGCTATCAGGTCTGAGATGTTTGACGATAATGACGTTATATTCGCTCTACTACAGTTCATTCATGCTCGAAGATCTGGATCAAATTTTTGTATTTAGAAAAAAAGTTACCGCTCCTCCAAAGTTTTAGATCCAGCCTCAGCTTGGATATAAATGCTTGTTAAAAGGTATTATAGTGGTTGGTGCAAAAGCTTACAAAAAGGGAGCCTTCGTCTTTGTTGTCCCCAATCAGAAGGTCTTTGCACTCGAAGTTCCCCTCCTGAACAGCTTTTCGAGGATTTTCTGGAAGGAGATCGTCTCCCCACTGGGGTATGAAGCTGACAGTCGAATTGGGTGCGAGTTCGAAATCAGCTCTGCTCAAAGTGTCGACATCCACACCTGAAGGAGAGGTAAACAGAAAATGGAAGTATAAAGCTACGTACGAAACCCCTGTTCATACGTAGCCTTACTACATTTTGTAAAGTATTTTTATTAAAATGAAATATGTTATCATAGAGTAATTTTATTTGTATTGTGGAAAAATATTTCAATAAGTGACCACACTTATTGGTTTTATTTTGGTTTTAGTATCTAAGATAGCTCACACTGAAAAGCAATGTTCTTAAAATGCGTACCTGAACCTACTCGTTTTTCTTTAAGTACAATTGCATTTTAAATGAGCAATGACGTACTCAAATTTAAGCAACCGTACTTTATAAAAAATAGCAATATGATTTGATATTGCTAATTTCAGCTTCTGTTCAAGCCATCTTAACAAAGCGACCTGACAAACTTAAAAATGGTTGTTCAGAAGATGGTTTTCCACGGAACCCTCGGATTCCCAGCTAACGCCTTATTCAACTCGGCCACGGAGGCCCGGCTTGAAAGAAGAAGGATCAATATCAATTTTATAAATATTTACTAACTATTTTAAATATATTAATTTAAACTTTTAAATAAAATAGAAACCAAGTAGCATGCCGTGCGATAATTATAGCATGAACAACCCCCTTCCCCCATTAAAGAATAAAAAAAGTTTAACGATTTGTCCCTAGATGGCAGCATTATCAACGACTTGTTTAAAAAAAAACGTTAAAATGAATTATTTTAAACGCATTTAAAAAACACGTTGATATTTATGAGATGAAACTACGATTCGTCATTGGTCCACGAAATTCTCTTTCTTTTGACACTTCATGTGTTTTTGTTCATAGTTCCTAAGGGGCGTAAAAATGATATTTACTACAGAAATAATATATATGGTTTTGTCAGTCTTCTATGACCCTTCAAATCAAACAATAATTCCGTGATTTCCGTCACATTTCAACAAGGCTTAGCCTCAAACAACGGCGCCATTTTCTTCAATCTCACAATTATGACATTTGTCCTTCGTCTTTAAAGCCACATATACTTTGGTAAATTGTTTGCTTGGAAATATTCAGAAAAGTAATTTGAATCTATACGTAAACGTCATTTAAATTCCGTCATTTGAAAAACAAAGGTTGGTATTCGCGAAACCAATAAACTGTTTGGCCACAAATGTTTGGTGATGGTTATTGTTTGGCTGTTTCATATTTTATGCATCTGTATCGACATAATAAAACATTATGCATTATGTTACCGAAATACTGACTGACCTCTCAAGCAATGGACGACCTCTTTGGGATGTGTTGCTATTGGATATGTGTCATTAGCACATCCAACTTTCTCTGCCAACTGTTGAGCGAGAGCAATATTCATTGTATTACTGTCAGTTTGATGAGTTACTGGAGATCCACTTTCCATTATCAATCGAGTGTAGAGTCCTTTGGCCAATGGGGAAGTGGTCAAGAATCCAACACCCATTGATCCCGCACTTTCTCCGGCAACAGTAATTCTATTGGAATCTCCCCCGAAAGACTCGATGTATTGATTGACCCATTTCAATCCTTCCAAAACGTCCCAAAGTCCTATGAATAAAAACAATTGTAAAATTATTACAGCATTTACGATTTCATATACATCATACTTTATAACTTTGAATATTTCAAAAAATTCTACTAATGGAGTTTTGCGTAAGTCGTAAGTCTAGATTAAATATTAATGTTAAAATCATTATATTTAATCGTTTGAGTTTTTGTGTTAAGACAGTTCCATGAACTGAGTTAAAATAAGAATTGGAGTAATGACTCCCATTAGGGTAAAATATACTCTATCGTGGCGCGCGGATGAATACTGTTCAAAAGACCAAGTAGATAAAAATATTCTACCTTGGTTCTTGCAGTGTTAATCGTGCTGCGTCAGTTTTAAATATTTAATAAATAAATTAATATTTTTTCTTCTTCCTCTTGTAAGTAAGAAAGCAAGTATGGCAACACATTTAATGACTTTTAGAAAGCCAAAAATGAGGTTTGACGCAAGGATATCTTGCACTTCAACCTATGCCAAATACCATCTGATAGAACTATATTTTTCTACTTTGGCTCAAAAAGATGAAAAGCGGTCGCTTATTCTATACTCTAGTTCTTATTTTACCTCAGTAGTGCCATCTTGACAGGTGTGTCCAATTTAAAGTCTCATGATAAAAACACTAAAACCGGATGTCTTTGACATGAAAAATTCAATTTTTTTAAATAAAAAATGTAGTTAAGTACAGTAACAGTGTATTAACAGCATCAACATTTATTCGGCTTTTGACTCAAGCACTTAAATAAATTTACGTTACCTGACAATTTAAAAGTATATTTTGGTTTTACAGAGTCACTCAAGTATTTAATAGTATTTCGATCAAGATTTGCCTACAGAATCAAATATTTGATAAATATTTTTACCAACTTGTATCATACATTTTTTTTATGAAACTGTCCTTATCAGATAAAAGATATTTTTTACGCAAACGTATTGATTTTCACTAGGTTTTGTTACTTGCAAGTTTGTCTATTGCCTGGGTAAAACTTTCGAGCATAAATGGACTGTAGTAGAGCGAATATGACGTCATCATCGTGATGCAAGCATATCAGACATGATGGCACCAGACACGTGACTTCCTTCAAAATTTATGAATAAAAAAACTTTTGCTATTGACTTGTGATTTAGAAATAATAGTAAATGCATTACTTCATTGAAGTACAGGATATTTTTATGAATGAACTAGAAAAAATGTATGAATGGAATGAAGTAGTAAACCACGTGTCTGGTGCATACATGTTGGCCTCACTTTGATGTTAGCGAGATTATAACCTTATGGTTTCTATACGAGGGATCCATGCTCGAAAGGTAAAACTGACATTTGATTTTCGAAGCTAATTTTGCAGAAGAATAAAAATAAATATATGCTAGTTTTTTATTAAATGTATGAATAGTTAGGGAGACGGTATCTAAACGATCATATCTATTCTAAACTACATTTCAAGACAAACCGTCCTCCTGGTAGTACTTTATTATGTTGATGATAAACTATTCACCCGTTCCTTTACAGAAAAATTCCACCGCAAGGTACACTTAATAACTTTGAACCCCCCCCCCCCCCCCTATAATAAATAATATCTGTTCAAACCAGAGAGTTGTAATATTAAATAGAGAGCGCCTTCACTACCAGACTCTCGCAAGGCCGCGGTGTCAACATTGAAAAGAAAAACCAACATCACGTGGTTATAGCAGACATCTGCAGGAGTTTCAAACTTTTTAACATATATGTACGTATTTACTTATTTTCAAACAATATACGCTAAATATTTCCTCATTAACGAAACGAAAATATTTTATTTGTGTTCAATACTCAAAGAAGCGAAACTCTTTATATTTCTCAGGTTTTATTGTTCGTATTTTCTTATTGAAGTATACAAAATAACAATTGAAAGAACTTCGCTTATGGTAAATTTTTTACATAAAAACGTAATGCAATTATTTCAAAACTACAAAGTAAGAAAAATCTCCTTAATATATCTGTTAAACTCTCTTAAATTGTGCCACTCGTTAAAAAAAAAACTATATTTAAATACAAAATTAAACACAAAACCATATTAGAATACTTCGATCTCGTTTAGTTCTTAAAGTCGCCAAGGCCAGCCAAGTAATATTGGCGCATGAGTGAATTGGCATTTTCATGTGGTTTCAATGATGGACACACGGAAATCAGCATTTTTATTCCTCTATTTGTATCATTACTCTATGGTTCAAACTGGTAATCAACATAGAAGTGTCTGTTTTGTTTTCAAATACATTATTGCTGCAGAAGACATTTCCCGGGGAGGTCAGATTTTCAAGATGTTAACTTATTTATACTAATAGTTAGTTATATTAAAAAGATTTAAAAAAATAGATCTAAATGAAATTCACCTTACCAACATTAGGAGGTGCATCTGCAGTGCCTGACGCCAAAAACCCAAATGGGCCTAATCTGTAGTTTACAGTAACCACAATTATATCACCCAGAGCAGCCAGAGGGATTCCAGAATACAGATCGGACCTGATGGATCCATATCTGAAGCCTCCACCATGGATCCAGTAGAGGACAGCCTTCTTATTTGCTGAACTTGCATCTGGCGGCGTCCAGATATTCAAATAAAGGCAGTCCTCGCTTTTCTTCTTCGATTTGATGTACCAAGGGTACGGCTGAGTAGAATACTGGGGACATGCTGGTGGGTTGGTGATGGCCTGAAACACTGAGGGATATTTGTGAACTGGTTGAGGCTTTCGGAATCGAAGTGGTCCTACAGGAGGTTGAGCATAAGGAATTCCTAGGTACTGATTAACTTCATGTCTCTTGAAACTGATTTGTTTTCCTATAATCCGACTGTCGTTGATTTGGACAGTCTGTGAAGAAGCATGCGCATTCTGAAGTAAGGTGAAGGTTGTCCCATAAATCATTAACAGTTGAAAAGTACTCATATTTATTATCTAAAAACGTTAAAACAATTAAAATGTTAAAAATTCCCCTTTTGTACAAACATTCTTGTATATTGTTGTTGTTATTATTTTTATATATTATATTTAAAATGGTATACTGAAATTTAGTGACAAAATATACATTTTATAAGTCACAACGGAATTTAATATTTAAAATGTATAAATCAGTTAAGAGTCGTCTATATATGTACTGCAGAGCTGCATACACTATTTCTTATTTTTTTAAAAAAAATTATATAATTATTAATTTTATGACTAAATACAAATGAACGGTAAAAAATCCACCTTTTCCATCTTTTAAATTGAGGTTTAAAACCTACCAATTACATAACACTTTTCATCGTTCAGTGAGTTTAATATTTGAACTAGAAAGAATTTTTTTTGGCATTTAATTTTAATGAGGGAAGAATACTAAACTTAATGCCTGTCCAGTGGAAATAATTCGTTCGACGAATAAAGAAGAGAATATAGTTTGTTCGCAAAAAATGTAATGCTTTGGTCACAATTTAGATTTTTATATCGAGTTCAAAACTATATCGAATTTTTTCAATGATTTAATAATATTTATAATTTACACATTCTTATTTACGAGCTAACACTGGAATAAAGTAGGGTTTAACATATCCGGCTTTCTAGTAGAAATATGCAAATATTACCAAGAATAAATAACTGTAGAGCAGCGTAAAATAATATAAAGGAGGATTTCAACTGCAATTTAAAATAAAAGAATGCACGGAAGTTTAAAAGACGGAAAATTTTAGGGGAGAGTGGGGATAAATAGGACAATGGAAGATGCGGGACATTTTGCACTATTTTCTAAAATAATTTGTTTCCAATTCTACGTATAAAGAAGTATAACTAGTAATCTGATTTTTAATTTCTTTTATTACAGATCGTCCAATATTACAATGAGATTTTAAGTGTATTTTCTTGTTTTTCCCTGCCTCAAAAGTCTATTTGAAGACTTATTATTTGATCATTTGTATTTTTTAATATTTCAAGCTTCCTATCTTCAGTATATATACTATTTCAAATCTTATTTTTCAATCATTTGTATATTTTAATATTTCAAGTTTAATATCTACAGTATCACTACTATTTCAAGTTTTATTTTTAATCATTTGTGTTTATTAATATTTCCAGTCTCCTATTTCTAGTACTACTATTTCAAGTTTCATCGATAGATATAATTTTTACTCTTACCTAAGTGAATTCTTATATCTAAAGAAAAATAATAAATTTACTCTTTATTAAATTTTATGACAACCGTTTTCGTTTCATTTATAAGTGGCATAAAATCATTCCCATAATTCAATTGCAAAAATTTAGAAACGAAATTCAATGGTTTGAAGACAATCACTTACCTAAGCTGAAATTTTGAGCGCACTAATTTTTCATGTCGACAAAAGAGCATTTTATTCGTAAAAGTCCCCCACGTCATTAAAAAAGTCACAGTTGTACAAGCAGTGATACGGATTCAATGCAGGTGGAAAAATAATGCTATACCTACAATATCTTGATAAGAAGAATCATTTAAAGCCTTTATATTTAGAACTTTTTACTGAAGGCTAAATATGTCCACCTGATTTCTTGACGAGTAACTATCTCACCGTTTCACAATATAAGCTCAATAAAAAACTTAAAAGCAACCTATATATCGTCACCTTTTAGCAACAGTAAGACATCTAAAAAAAACGAAAATGAGTTTTCGGTCTTGTAAAAAAAAATGTGCCTTTATTTAGTGGAACACTCGGACATTTTTATGTCTTCTTTGAAATCCCTGAACTACAGCTTTAGATATTCAGTATTGAAAAAAAACATTTTAAAATTAATTACATAGGCAACTCAGTTTTTGCTCATATATATATATATATATATATATATATATATATATATATATATATATATATATATATATATATATATATATATATATATATATATATATATATATATATATATATATATATATATATATATATATATATATATATATATATATATATATATATATATATATATATATATATATATATATATATATATATATATATATATATATATATATATATATATATATATATATATATATATATATATATATATATATATAAATATATATATATATATATATATATATATATATATATATATATACTGTGATTCCAGGTAAATTAAACCTTTTACTCGTATCCAACAAAGTCTATTTCTCTCGGTCTTCAACCACATATATATACAAAAAAAACACGTTAATTTGATCTTCTATCAACTCAACTAAAAGTCCCCATACGATGTCTAAAGCTCTTGCAGACGGCATTTAAACTTTTGGTAATAAATAAAGAAAATAAAAATTAGATATGAAATATTGAATAACGAAGGTAAAAAAACTGACTAGGAACGATTTCGCCAAAAAAAAAAATTGAATTTACAAATTTAGCACTTTTTTTATTGTCACATTCTGTGCTATTGGCAGTCACTAAATCACTTGTAAATTAATTTAATATTTTTCGGAATATTTTGTTCAACGAAACACAAGCAGTAAGCATACCAAAAAAATAATTAAAAAAAAAAAACGTTTCCCGCTTTCATCTAAGATACCGAGAAAGTTGTTTTAGCAAATATGTAAGTAAAAGTTTCGTTATGATGCAACTTATTTATTATTTCTGATTCGCTTTGTGTGCCCTTGTTCCTCTTATTAATTTCACGAGTTCAGTTATGTCTTCGTTTCCTCCGCTTTTCGATGTCGTTTTATGTTGCCTTTTTGTTTTAAAACTATTCGTTAGTTACTCTGTGACTTCACTTAGTAAAAAGTCTAATGGTGAGTGAGCATGCGTATGTTTCAGAATTATGTATCTGTAAGGTAATTGCACATGTGTTAAAAAATTTACTGGGGCGATTGCGTTTTCGCTTTTGAAAAACGGACATTTTTTTTATTCCTTTAAAAATTCTGTCATTACTAAATATACTTCATTTACCCAATTCTACGATAAATGTTTTTATTCACTGTAGGTTTCTTTCTAGTAATCCAAATACGATGATTCTGTAGTCGTATGGGACTGCATGTTTGTACTCATTGCAGGTTTCTTTCTAGTAATCCAAATAAAATGATTCTGTAGTCTTCCTTTCTAGTAATCCATATGCGATGATTCTGTAGTCGTATGGGACTGCATGTTTGTACTCACTGCAGGTTTCTTTCCAGTAATCCAAATAAAATGATTCTGTAGTCGTATGGGACTGCATGTTTGTACTCACTGCAGGTTTCTTTCTAGTAATCCATATGCGATGATTCTGTAGTCGTATGGGACTGCATGTTTGTACTCATTGCAGGTTTCTTTCTATTAATCCAAATAAAATGATTCTGTAGTCTTTCTTTCTAGTAATCCATATGCGATGATTCTGTAGTCGTATGGGACTGCATGTTTGTACTCACTGCAGGTTTCTTTCCAGTAATCCAAATAAAATGATTCTGTAGTCGTATGGGACTGCATGTTTGTACTTACTGCAGGTTTCTTTCTAGTAATCCATATGCGATGATTCTGTAGTCGTATGGGACTGCATGTTTGTACTCATTGCAGGTTTCTTTCTAGTAATCCAAATAAAATGATTCTGTAGTCTTTCTTTCTAGTAATCCATATACGATGATTCTGTAGTCGTATGGGACTGCATGTTTGTACTCACTGCAGGTTTCTTTCCAGTAATCCAAATAAAATGATTATGTAGTCGTATGGGACTGCATGTTTGTACTCACTGCAGGTTTCTTTCTAGTAATCCATATGCGATGATTCTGTAGTCGTATGGGACTGCATGTTTGTACTCATTGCAGGTTTCTTTCTAGTAATCCAAATAAAATGATTCTGTAGTCTTTCTTTCTAGTAATCCATATGCGATGATTCTGTAGTCGTATGGGACTGCATGTTTGTACTCACTGCAGGTTTCTTTCCAGTAATCCAAATAAAATGATTCTGTAGTCGTATGGGACTGCATGTTCGTACTCATTGCAGGTTTCTTTCTAGTAATTCCAAATTAAATGATTCTGTAGTATTTCTTTCTAGTAATCCATATGCGATGATTCTGTAGTCGTATGGGACTGCATGTTTGTACTCACTGCATATATCTTTCCAGTAATCCAAAATAAAATGATTCTGTAGTCGTATGGAACTGCATATTTGTACTCACTTCAGGTTTCTTTCCAGTAATCCATATACGATGATTCTGTAGTCGTATGCGACTGCATATTTGTTGTATTTTCTTTAGAGCTTATGTACTTGTATTGGTTCTCTCGTTTACCTTATGATATGATTTGTATTTAAGAATACTCATTTATTATAATAACATCGCATGTTTTGTGTTTGGTGGATAGATGTAATAACTTATTACATTTAAGCTGTTTCATGTTGTATAATGATCATGTTTGATTTCGGTTGTTCTGTTACTATGGCGACCCCCTTTTTTCTTCGTGACGTTGTGTTAAAAGAACGTTGTCTAGAAACGTTGTGTTTGTTGTCTAGAAAAATAATTATATATTTTTCACAAGAAAGCAATAAAGTGAGGGAAAAATCTTCACTCTCCATATTACCTTCCTCACTGTTTTATAGGGATCAGCTACTTTCTCTCTAGTTACTACCTCCCTTTATATGTATATATAGACGAAAAGGAAGGAAGGAAACAGAGAGAACTACTCTCTTATCTACATTGTTAAAAATCATTACGACATTGCACCCATTTAGCTGCAACCAACATTTGGCGCTTCGTTTCACCATTTTACGGTATTACCTGGATACCATTTAGTGGTGAAACGTTTCACCCAAACTCATAACGTTGCATAAAACTCAAATTTCTAGTTTTCTTAGTAGTAGTATTTTTCAAGCGAAGATTGAAGTTTACTTTCTTGGAGGGGATTTCTCGCCTTGTTGATGTAGCGACAGTGAAAATTTCGGTTGCAGTTAAAGAGGTTAAACCAATAAATCCTCCGCTTTTTTCCGATAAAGGATTTTTGTTAATATGCAGTCGCATACGACTACAGAATCATCGCATATGGATTACTAGAAAGAAACCTGCAGTGAGTACGAACATGCAGTCCCATACGACTACAGAATCATCGCATATGGATTACTAGAAAGAAACCTGCAGTGAGTACAAACATGCAGTCCCATACGACTACAGAATCATCGCATATGGATATATATGGATTACTAGATTCCACTATAATATGCAATAATTTTCTCTGTTTTGCACCAAGATTTGGTACATAATTGAACTGAAATTTTTAACAGCGTAGGCCGCAAAAGCCAACATAAAATCGTTACAATAATAAACTACTTTTGTCTATCTTATTGGATTATTGGTTAAATTAACGTCGCACTAAAGCTGCACATTGGATTATCTTGAGGGTATCTTGTAATCTATAGTTATTTATAAATAAAAAAATAAGTCACAAGCATTCTGCACTGAAATTGAATTTGTTTATGTTGAAAAATTAGTATTTCATGATAATTTTTACCAGCTTGACTCAATGAACGGTTTTACAGTAACAAAACTGTTTAGCAGATTATGAAACAAATATAGAAAAATATTCCTCCCCTCCCTCCTCCTTCTCAAATTTGTCTTATTAAATGCTATAATATTAGGGGGAGTTGGTACTGTCTCGTAGCATAAGCAATGTTTGTTTAACGGCGAAACCTTATTATACTGTAAATCCAGTTTAACGGCGAAACCTTATTATACTGTAAATCCAGTTTAACGGCGAAACCTTATTATACTGTAAATCTAGTTTAACAGCGAAACCTTATTATACTGTAAATCCAGTTTAACGACGTTAGGACTCCTGCTGCAGTGAAAATAAGATGTAGGATGAATAATTTATCATTAGGCGCTCCTATGCTTGGAAGTTTTTAAGTCTTTTACTTGAGGGCAAATTAACAATTTACTTTCATGATAAACTTTACAAAAATCTTTTTTTTTTAATATTCCTTTAAAATATTAAAAAAAATTAGGATGAGTATTATACTAAAAAAACATTTCGAAAATAATCACTTTGGCGTTCAATCGTTAAAAAACACTCTGATAATAGGGCGACATAAAAACTTTTCGATATCTAACTTTTAATTAAAAAAAATCATTATTAATTAGTATTTATTAACCATTACTTTATTATTTATGTGACTTAGAACAAGGACTAATATCATAATTGGCAGTTTTCAGAAAATGGCTTCAAAGTTTGAGGCTCAATCTTGTTACAATGTTAACGGAAATCGCGGAATCTTTTTTTTGAAGGATTATAGAAGCCATTTGCTTATTTGGAAATTTAAAATTGTTGTATTCAAAGTAGTTTTAAAATGTTGCTAAAATTGACATTGGTCCTTGTTCCAAGTCATAGGTTTATGGTCATCAAGGTTGCGGAAATATATCAAGTTTAAAGTCCATATGACATTTAAAAAGAGGTTAATATTGAGTTTCAAGATTTAAGATCACAATAACAGTTTAAAATTAAAAATGTGCAGTAGATCTATGAAAATCGATTAAATATATAATAGACTAACTATATTATTTTTATTCTTTAAACATTTATACACACTAAAAGTTTCTTTTATAAAACAGTTGGTTTTCGTTTTATTCTTTATAAAAATAAAAGTTTCTTTTAATTTTTATGAAAATAAAACCCGGTAAAATGCTTTATTGCAACGGGTTATACTGATAACTCATTTTGAATAATTTGACATTTCATCTAACTGATGAATTCTTCGGCGTAACATAGTTACAAAAATATATTTTAAGAATTTACTTTTTTTTAAAACAGATTTTAGTCGCTTTACACAGTTAATGATGAAGTGAAAAACCCTATTATTCTTTAAAACTTTAATAGAATATCTTCGTTTTAATTTTTTTACAAACGAGGTCAAATATTCATCGCAATAGTATAAACCATGGATAGTAAAGACTATATATAAAAGGTGCGCTCGTTTTTCGCTTTTTGAAAGTGGGCAAGGAAAGGCAACTAAATGACGTCATTTTAGCTCCGCCTTACTTTTGACATCATTTTAGCTCCGCCTTACTATCGGTTTTTAATCATTCTCATTGGCTGTGTGTTTCAAGCATTGCTACTTAGGTTCGATCCCGGTTGGGTAACAACTGGTGATTTAATTTTAATTAGCAAAATAATGTAAATATCTGTAAATAATTGTGTTCAGGTAACTTCACTACTAATCCGTCCTTGATTTGTTATGTCCCCGTATTTTACTTGATTGAAATTGTAACTCATTTAATATGAACAATACAAATGGATTGACCGGATAGTTCCGACCACTATTTTACTCTTTCAAAATTCATGGACATGCTCTCGTGGCAGCTAATATTATTTTAATACGCTTAATTTATTAAGCAACTCTTTTGCAATTTTTACATACTAAATGCAATCCTTAAAATATAATTTAAACTCATAAAATGCAGTAAAAGTAACTAAATAAAGTTAGCTTATCACTTTTTAATAGTTCACAAAAAAACGAATAGATGGCAGCCCCATCAAACAACGCGCCCGCATCTAGTTCAGCCTTGCCATTGGTTCAAATGAGAGCATTAGACACGCCCACAGAAGTCGAAGTAGGCGTCACTATGACGTCAAATAGTTGCTCTCTCCGCCTTCCGTCAGGCAACGCGAGTACGAGCACACCTTATATATATATATATATATGGTCTTCATTATCCTTGAGTATAAACAATTAAAATACATTTTTGACTTAGGTGATTATTTTCATTGATTTAAATGGCCCGAAATAATAACCGTTCTAAAAACGGAAATTAAAAATAAACGATCTTAGCCGATTAAGTATTAGTAGTTAGCATTGAAGAATTTACAATCAAAATCGGCTCATAAATTTTACAGGAGACATAGAAACGTTTCTCAGCCATGGTTATCGTATACTAAAGTCATGAATTTGAATGTATCTTTAGACTGAAGTAAGACACTTTTGGTCAATACCCCTTTGCTATGTCATGCAGTGTATTGAGAACTTGTAGAAAAATATAAATTAAAAAATTTACAATTTTTTTTTATTCAGGCGATTTTGAAACTAATCGTAGCAATTAGCACTAGTTGAAGATTCCAAAACTCTCAGAAGAATGGTCTCAGAAAATTACAGTTTTCTAAAAACGGTCCGACGCCGTTCTTTCCTGTGACATTCTTCGGTCCAAGATATTTGAAGGAAGGGTCTTTTCTCGAATACAAAGGCCAGGCAATGTTCGGTTTCCTGTTGAAGATATTTATTATTGTTACTAATATACTTTATAATGGATCGAACTTACTATTAAATTCTGCTTATATTATATAACCAGCAAATCTGCACAAAACAGTACAATTAACACTGTTAAAAATAGGTACTCAAAAATAAGTAAAATGCACTCATTTTTGATTACATTCGATGCTTATCATAACTCCGAATACATACGTTTCATTTTTGAAAAAGGCATGTACTCAAAAATGTGTAAAAATGAATAAAAAAAGCAGTAGCTTTCCGACATAGGCTGCATTCATAAATTTTTAATAAATACTGTTAACACTCTTTTAATAAATATCGACAATTACGACCAAGACTTATCGGGAATCGAACCCATATCTTTAGGCATCGCAGTACAGTGTCTTATACGTTGAACTACCAAGGAGACGAGCAGAAGTTATACACAGGAGATACGTTAAAAAGGTGTGCCAAAAGAATTGGAAGCAAGATGATTGAGTTGTAATAACTCAGTTTCTATTTAAGCAATCGACATAAAAAACGTGGAAAACCATCTTCTGAACAACTATTTTCAGTTTGTCAGGTCGCTTTGTTAAGATGGCTTAGAAGCTGAAATCAGCAAATAACACTGCTCAATTTTTAGAAAGTACGGCTGCTTAAATTTGAATATGTCATCGCTCATTTACGATACAATTGTACTAAAAAATATAAGTAGGTTCAAGTACTAATTTTTAAGTATTTTTTTACAGTGCAGGTATATAATTTTTTTTCTAAATCATATAAATATTTAAATATTTTACTTAGATTAGAAAGAAAAAAATATATAAGCAAATTGAAATTACCCGTGTTTCACAAAATGACTCCAAATGGCGATCATCTCCTGGCTCAGGGTAACCTCTGATGAATGGTATTCCCCAGGATTCAAAATGGGTTGCCCGAAAACAAACTGGACCTCTTCGAAGTGTGTGACTCCCATCCATTTTGCCCAGGGCGTGACACTCGGGCGATGGTTGAAGAAGTAAAAATACACATTTTGGTCCTGCTCTGCACACTTCTCGGCATAATACACATCAGGACAGTTAAATAACAAATCTGAGGTTGCAGTGTACACTTGGCGACGTATCTTATAGTACGCATCTTCTGGTAAACTATCTGGAAGGTAGTACTGCACAATAGATTGAGAGCCTGGTAAAGAGGCGACAGATTTCTGTATCGAATCTTTGCCCAATGTTTTGTTAATGTGAGGATGTTTCCCGCCAAAGAACCCATACAGTTCGGGATCGCTAGTTGTTGGCTGAAAAAATAATGACATCCTTTCAAATTCTTTCTATTGAAAAGGTATTAATTATTTGAACTATATTGTTTAAAATTATTGTATTTAAATGTGTTAGTTATTTAATTTTATGCTTGATAATTTTTTTCATAAACTATGTCGTTATTTTATAGTTTGTTTTGTATTAAGTCAACGCAATGTCGTATATTTGTCATATCGCTTTTTTAAGATGGTTTGAACAGAAGTTGAGATAAGTAATATTAAGTTCCACTGCTCAATATTGACAAAGTACGGTTACTTAAATTTGAGTGTGTTATCGCTCATTTACGATGCAGTTGTACTTAAATAAAAACGTGTAGATTCAAGTACTACTTTTTTAAGTACATTTTCTTACACTGTAGCAGCTCAGAGAGAAGAATAAGCGGCTCACGATCTCGCGTCTGAATTTCCGCATTTAACGCAATGGAAAATGAACGGATCACGATCTGTTTTGCGAGATCTACATAAATGTAAAACAGTGTGCATTTAATATGTGAAATATACAGTTTATCGTTTTACTACAAAATTCTATTCATATTATTTTTAGTAAAAAAAAGCATTACGAATATTTAATGGCGGTTTAATTAACAATAAAGAATGGGCGCGAATGGGAACAAGATATCAACTTTGTATTAAAGAACAAAAAAAATGTTTCTTTGTATAAAATGATTAAATAACGAAATTAAATAAAAAATTAATTACCTTAATAAATTTAAATTTTATAGAAAATTGGTTGGGCTCTAAGTATTGGAAATCAATAAAACCGACCGCCTATTTGAAACTGTTTTCTCATTAGAAAAGTGGTTACCTTCTTAGCAACTGCGACTACTGGGATATTCAAATACTTGAACCGTTTATTTCAGGAACCAGATAAGTAAAATATTTCAAATTTTCGGAAACAAAGGAAAAAATTATATCTTTGATATTAATATAGATTTTAGCAAAAAAAAAATACAGAATATTATTTATTTATTTGCACAATTATTTAAGAAACCAATCACCAGACGCGACGATTCGATTTTGCATTCACGTTCAACGTGGTATCCAATGTCGCATGTCTGTTTTCTGCACTAAACGCAACATGTGAAAAATAACCCATAAAACGAATAAAATGTGGATGGATTGTGGGCAAAAATATGTTTTTACCGTATAAGATACCAATTTCGTAAAAAAATAAATCGAATATAAAAAAAAAATGTCTATTGAACGGTTTTTGCAATAAACGGTTCATTTGTGGTACTCACGTAAAATGACCCTTCGTCCTTGTTGTTGCCTATAAGGAGGTCTTTGCACCTGAAGTTCCCTTCTTGGATGGTATTCCGGGGATTTTCTGGGAAGAGTTCGTCGCCCCACTGTGTAAAGAAACTGGTAGACGAATGGGGAAAGAGTTCAAATTCAGCTCTGGACAAAGTGTCAGCATCCACACCTCAAGGGAAAAGAAATAAAATAAAATATTAGAAATAAAATATAATATAATATAATATATCATAATATAATATATCATATCATAATATATCATATCATATCATATCATATCATATCATATCATATCATATCATATCATATCATATCATATCATATCATATAATATAATATAATATAATATAATATAATATAATATAATATAATATAATATAATATAATATAATATAATATAATATAATATAATATAATATAATATAATATAATATAATATAATATAATATAATATAATATAATATATCATAATATAATATATAATATAATATAATATATAATATAATATAATATATAATATAATATTATATAATATAATCTAATATTATATAATATAATATAATATAATATAATATAATATAATATAATATAATATAATATAATATAATATAATATAATATAATATAATATAATATAATATAATATAATATAATATAATATAATATAATATAATATAATATAATATATCATAATATAATATATAATATAATATAATATATAATATAATATAATATATAATATTATATTATATAATATAATCTAATATAATATAATATAATATAATATAATATAATATAATATAATATAATATAATATAATATAATATAATATAATATAATATAATATAATATAATATAATATAATATAATATAATATAATATAATATATCATAATATAATATAATATAATATAATATAATATAACATTTAATTGTTATTAGTATGACAAGAAAAACTTCTCGGGTATTTTCTAAATGACTTATTGCCATATTTGAGGTGAATGTATGTTTAAAATTGGTTCGAATACATCAGATATCGGCAAACACTTGAGGGACATGAAAACTGTTAATATTTCAAAATCCCATAACTCCAGGGAGTAACAGTCTGTTAGAATAAATGACTTATCATCGTATAGAGGAAGGTAAGACGCTTTGACTAGGTGTCGCCAATTCTTCCACTTTCTTCTCTCATCTTTGTACCACCTCGTGGGGGGGGGGGATATCAAACCTCGTGGGGGGGGGGGGATATCAAATCTTGCCCGCTTGCATACTGTAATCAGAGCAACATCAGTTCTCTGACGGCTCGTGACAAGTGTTAGATCAGATTGAATAGAAAGACAAGTTCTACAATTCCATTGAACTAGTTTACAATTGAACGAAAATTGTATGGAGTGAATATGAGGGGGGGGGGGGGGAGAGGATTGGTTTATGGCCCAAGGGTCCAATACAATTTTGCGCTTTGAGTGGTACGATTTAAAAATTATTATTAGTCTACCAAAACTAATGAAAAGTTGGCTATTTTCAGTTCCAATGTAGTAGCTTTTTCATATATTATTATCCTTATTGTTTTAGTATCCTTTGGCTATTCTTTGCTACACTGTAAAAAAAATTGCTTAAAAGTGAGAACATGGACGTACTCCATTTTCTTTATGTACAATTGCATCGTAAATGAACTGTGACATACTCAAATTTAAGTAATCGTAGATACGCAAAATTGGGAAGTATGATTTAATACTTCTAATCTCAACTTCTATTCAAGCCATTTTAACAAAGCGCCCTAGAAAACTTAAATTATTTGTTCAGAACATAAGATGGTTTTCCCCATTATTTGATGTCGATTGCTTAAATGGAAACTATGTTATTACGACTCACTTATCTTACTTCTCATTCTTTTGACACGTCTTTTTAACATTAATTCTGTTTATAACTTCTTCACATCGCTCTGGTAGTACAACGGATGATGCCCTGGACTTCGTTGAGGAAAATTTTTCAAAACTTTCAATTAAGACTTTCGTCTTCCAAGATACAGATATTTCGGTAAATTGTTTGCTTTTAAATATTCAGAAAAGAAATTTGAATCCGTGTGTAAACGTCATTTAAATTCAGTTATTTGAAAAAAAATGATTAGCATTCGCGAAACCCTATAAACTGGGTGACCACAAATAGTTTGGCGATGGTCATTGTTTGGCTGTTTCATATTTTATTATCTGTATTGACATAATAAAACATTATGCATTATGTTACCAAAAAACTGACTGACCTCTCAAGCAATGGACGACCTCTTTGGGATGTGCTGCGATTGGATATGTGTCATTAGCACACCCAACTTTCTCTGCTAACTGTTGAGCGAGAGCAATATTCATTGTGTTACTGTCAGTTAGATGAGTAACTGGAGATCCACTTTCCATTATCAATCGAGTGTAGAGTCCTTCGGCCAATGGGGAAATGGTCAATAATCCGACAGTAAAACCTCCTACACTTTCTCCGGAAATAGTAATTTTAGCAACATCTCCTCCGAAAGCTCCAATGTTTTCATTGACCCATTTTAATCCTTCCAAAACGTCCCAAATCCCTATAAATAAAATGAGTTAAAAAGTTATATTATTTAAATTATTAATACATATGCATTATATTTTATATTTTTGAAGATTTCTTACGAGGTTCATCCATTTAACTTTACCGTATTATACTTCCATTTAAGTAGACGATGAACAGTCACTGATTTCAAGGGTAAAGGTCATATATTTATGATATTTTTTTTTTAATAATTAGATTTTTTCTGTAAGGGCTGCGTCATCTTGACAGGCATGTCTAAATCTTTCTCTTATCATCTCTAAACACTAAAATTAGATGTTATAGCCATGACAAATTGCACTTTTAATAATTAAAACGAAGGTGGTTTGTTAAAACGTTAGTGAAATTACACGAGGATAAAAAAAATAATAATGACAAATGACAGAAAAATAAAGCTAGCATTGATAATCGCATATATCAATTTAGAATTTCTCCTTTAAAAGATAAAATTTGTTTTTTTTAATTAAAAGTTAACATATTTTATTTTTAATAAATTAGAATTAAAAAAAAATCTATTTTATTGTTTCATTCGAAAGATGACGTAATGTGGATAAGTGTCTATAATTAAAGAAAATATTTATAATATTTAAAAGTCATATAAAACACTTATAAAAATTCCACATATGTAAATTATAAACTTGCAACAGTCGGTAAAGAATTTATTGTCAATTCCAATATAACGACAAAAATTATTAAATTTATAGAAGCATAAAAATATTATTTTCTAGGAACATAAAAATATTATTTTCTTGAAAGATAAAAATATAATTTTCTAGAAACATAAAAATAATATTTTCTAGAAACATAAAAATATCATTTTCTAGAAACATAAAAATATTATTTTCTAGGAACATAAAAATATTATTTTCTTGAAACATGAAAATATTATTTTCTAGAAACATAAAAATATTATTTTCTGGAAACATAAAAATAATAATTTCTAGAAACAAAAAAATATTATTTTCTAGAAACATAAAAATATTATTTTCTAGAAACATAAAAATATTATTTTCTAGAAACATAAAAATATTATTTTCTAGAAACATAAAAATATTATTTTCCAGAAACATAAAAATATTATTTTCTAGAAACATAAAAATATTATTGCCTAGAAACATAAAAATATTATTTTCTAGAAACATAAAAATATTATTTTCTAGAAACATAAAAATATTATTTTCTAGAAACATAAAAATATTATTTTCCAGAAACATAAAAATATTATTTTCTAGAAACATAAAAATATTATTTTCTAGAAACATAAAAATATTATTTTCTAGAAACATAAAAATATTATTTTCTTGAAACATAAAAATATTATTTTCCAAAAACATAAAAATATTATTTTATAAGAACATAAAAATATTATTTTCTAGAAACATAAAAATATTATTTTCCAGAAACATAAAAATATTATTTTCTAGAAACATAAAAATATTATTTTCCAAAAACATAAAAATATTATTTTATAAAAACATAAAAATATTATTATTTTCAAATATACTAAATTCTGCATTATTAATGTAGATAATGTAATTTAGAGATAGAGAGACTGTTGTTTTACAAAATGTCATTATAATAGAATTATGACATTTTGTACTTGGAGGGGTCACATTTTTTTATTTATAGCTAGTTTATTAATCCCTAATCATAAAATATAGTTATACTAAATACATTATTAAAATTTTCTCAATATAAAACTAATCTTACCAATATTAGGTGGCGCATCTTCGGTACCAGATGTAAAAAATCCAAATACATTAAGCCTGTAATTCACATTAACCACAATTATATCTCCAATAGAAGCCAGTGGACTTCCAGTATACAACTCGGACCTCATGGATCCATATCTGTAGCCTCCACCGTGAATCCAGTACATCACAGCTTTCTTGTTTGTTGGACTTGCATCAGCAGGTGTCCAGATATTCAAGTAAAGGCAATCTTCGCTTTTGTCGGTGGAGTTTACATACCAAGTATAAGGTTGATCAGTGTACTGGGGACAGGCTGGTGGATTGTTGTAAGCCAGAAATAGTAAGGGATATCGGCGAATAGGAAGAGGTTTTTTGAATCGATGTTGTCCTACAGGAGGTCGAGCATAGGGTATTCCAAGGTACCGATTAACCTTTTTCCCGGAGAATATGACTTGTTGTCCTACAATATATCTGCCGTTGATTTGGACAATCGGTGAAGAATGCACATTCTCAAGTAAGATGAAGATTGTCACACAGATCATCAACAATTGGAAGGTCCTCATATTTATTATCTAAAAACGTTAAAACAATTAAAATATTAAAAATTCCCCCTTTGTACAAACATTCTTGTAAATTGTTGTTATTATTATTTTATATATTATATTTGAAATGGTATACTGAAATTCAGTGAAAAATATACTTTTTATAGGTCATTGTTGAATTTAATATTTAAAATGTATAAATCAGTGGAGCGTCGTATATGTACTGCAGAGCTGCATACACAGCTTCTTATTTCTTTAACTATATTTAATTATTAATTTTATGACTAAATACAGATGAACGGAAAAAAATTCCACCTTTTCCATTTTTTAAATTTACGTTTGGAACCTACCAATCACATAACACTTTTCATCGTTCAGCAGTTTTAATTTTTGGACTAGCAGGACATATTTTTGGCGGTTCCCTTTTAATGACGGAATATTACTAAACTTAATGGCTGTCCAGTGGAAAGAATTTGCTCGACGAATAAAGAAGAGAATATAGTTTGTTTGCAAAAAAATTGAATGCTTTGGTCACAATTTAGATTTTTATATCGTGTTCGAAACTATTTCGAATTTTTTTCAATGGTTTAATAATATTTAGAATTTCCACTTTCTCATTTACGAGCAAACACTGGAATAAAGTAGGGTTAAAAAATATAAGGCTTTCTAGTAGAAATATGCAAATATTGCCAATAATAAACGACTATAGAGGAGCGTAAAATAATATAAAAGAAGATTTCAACTGCAATTAAAAATAATAGACTGCACAGAAGTTAAAAAGAGGGAAAATTGTAGGGGAGACTGGGGATAAATAGGACAATGGAAGATGCGGCACATTTGCATTGTTTTCTAAAATAATTTGTTTCCAATTCTACGAATAATTAAGTATAATTAGTAATCTCATTTTTAATTTCTTTTGTTACGGATTGTTCAATATTCCAATGCTATTTTAAGTGATTTTTCTTGTTTTGCGCTGCCTCAAAAGTCTATTTGAAGTCTTATTCTTTGATTGTTTGTATTTTTTAGTATTTCAAGTTTTCTATCTCCAGTATCACTACTATTTCAAGTCTTATATTCGTTGATCATTTGTATTTTTTAATATTTCAAGTTTTCTATCTCCAGTATCAATACTATTTTAAGTCGTATTCTTTGATCATACGTATTTTTTAATATTTCAATATTCTTATCTCCGGTATCACTGCTATTCAAGTATTAATTTTTGATCATTTGTATTTTTTAAAATTTCAAGTTTAATATCTCTAGTATTATTATTTCAAGTTTCAGCGATATATTTAATTTTTACTCTTACTTACCAAAGTGAATTTTTGTGAATAAAGAAAAAAAAATTACTCATTATAAAATGATATGACAGCCATTGTCGTTTCATTCATAAAAGGCATAAAAACATTCCCATAATTCAATTGCAATAGCTTAGACGCGAACTTGAGTGGTTTGAAAACAATAACTTACCTGAGCTGACATTTTGAGGCGCACTAATTTTTCGTGTCGAAAAAAAAGCATTTTATTCGTAAACGTCCTCCGCTCCATAAAAAAAAGTAACAGTTGTAAAAGCAGTGATACGCATTCAATGCAGGTGGAAAAACAATGCTATACCTACAATATCTTGATAAGACGAATCATTAAAAGCCTTAATATTTAGACCTTTATATTGATGGCTAAAACTGTTCACTCGATTTCTTGGTGAGTAATCATCTCATCGTTTCATAAAATATAAGCTCAATAAAAGTCTTAAAAGCAACCTATTTATACACTGGGTTGCAAAATAATACGAACAGTAGGATTTTTCAACCTACCATATTAATAACCAGATTAATCATGATGCCAATATAGTAAAACCCAATACAAATAACGTAACAAAAAAAATATATCTTTATTTCTCTCCCTCTCTCTCTGTATATATATATATATATATATATATATATTGCCAAGACTTACCAGGTATCGAACCCATATCCTCAGGCACCGCAATCCAGAGTGTTATCCGTTGTACTACTAGAGCGACGTCGAGAAGTTATAAACAGAAGAAATGTTAAAAATGTATGCAAAAGGAATGGGAAGCAAGATAGTTAAGTTGTAATAAATAAGTTTCCATTTAAGCAATCGACATCAAATAATGTGGAAAACCGTCTTCTGAACAATCATTTTAAGTTTGTCAGGTCTCTTTGCTAAGATAGCTTGAGCAGAAGCTGAAAAAACAATATTGAATCAAACTACTAAATTTTTAGAAAGTACGGTTACTTAACTTTGAGTAAATCATCGCTCATTTACGATGCAATTGTACTCAAAGAAAAACGAGTAGGTCAGATATTAATTTTTAAATATTTTTTTGCAGTATACTCACCTCACTGCAGATTTCTTATTCGTTTGTTGGGTGCTCGAGGATGAACACGGACCTTTTCTTAAGTAGATTCTTCACTAGAGGGTTGGTTCTCGGGTCTTTCCTTCGAGATAGGCCCAAACCGTCACCAATAGTCCACTGTGCAGTTCTAGTGTGACGCTAATTAACCAAAACCAAACCACTAGGGGGTTGTCTCACGTGTGCTAGTAATCCAAATGCGATGATTCTGTGCTCGTATGTGTTATGCTTTTGGGTCAGCATATTTGTCGTATTTCTCTTAGAACTTATATACTTGTGTTGGTTCTCGTCTATCTTAAATATGATTTTTATTTAAGAATACTCATTTATAATAATAACTCGTATGTTTTGTGTTTGGTGGATAGATGTATTGTTTTATTTCAATTAAGCTGATTCATGATTTATAATGATCATGTTTGATTTCGGTTGTTCTGTTACTATGGCGACTCCTTTTTTTTTCTTCGTGACGTTGCGTTAAAATCTAGAAATAAAATTATATATTTTTCGCAAGAAAGCAATGGCGTGAGGGAAAAACCTCCTCTCCTCATGTTACCTTCCTCACTGTCTTATAAGGATCAGCTACTGTCTCTCTAGTTACTATCTCCCTTTATATGTATATATAGACGGAAAAGAAGGAAGGAAACAGGGAGAACTACTCTCTTACCTACATTGTTAAAAATTATTACGACCTTGCACCAAAATTTGGTACCCATTTAACTGCAACCGACATTTAGTGCTTAGTTTCACCATTTTACGGTGCTACCACGAATAGCATTTAGTGGTGAAACGTTTCACCAAAACTCATAACGTTGAATAAAACTCAAATTTCTAGTTTTCTTAGCAGTAGTATTTCTGTAGCGAAGCTGGCAACCCTCCGATCGCAAGATGACAACTTTTTTACCTTTATTTTTCAAGTCCACCAATAGGGATCAAACCAGGAATCCACTGATTCATAGCTGAACGCCTTTATCCACTAGGCCACGGAGGCGAATACTCGTCGTTGCCTTTCTTGAAGGGGATTCCTCGGCTTGTTGATGTAGCGGCTACGAGAATTTCGGTTGCAGTTAAAGAGATCGAACCAATTAATCCTCCGCTTTTTTTCCGAAAAGAATTTTTGGTTCAACCTGGATTCCACCATAATGTGGTGTTATTTGCTGCAGAAATCTGTTTTGCACTAATATATGGTACAACGTTGAACTGAAATTTTTAACAGAGTAGGCCGCACAACGACGTTTGTTACGATAATAAACTACTTTTGTCTATCTTATTGGATTATTGGTTAAAAATAACGTCGCACCAAGGATTATCTTGAGGGAATGTCGTTATTCTGTAATCTATAGTTATTTAGAAATAAAGAATGAATCACAAGCATTCAGCTGTGAAACTGAATGGGTTTTTGTTGAAAAATTAGTATTTCATGATAATTGTTATGAGCTTAACTCAATGAGCGGTTTTACGATACGAACACTGTTTAGCGGATTATGAAACAAATATAGAAAAATACTCGCCCCTCCCCCTCCTTCTCAAATTTGTCTAATTAAATGCTATAATTTTAGGTGGAGTTGGAATTGTCTCGTAGCATATGCAATGTTTGTTTAACAGCGAAACCTTATTATACTGTAAATCTAGTTTAACGACGTTAGGACTCCTGTTGCAGTGAAAGAAAGATGTAGGATGAATAATTTATCATTGGACTCTCCTATGCTAGGAAGTTTTTCAATCTTTTAATTGTGGGCACATTAACAATTTACTTTCATGATAAACTTTACAAGAAGACCCTTTTTTTTAAATATTCCTTTTAATTTATTAAAAAAAATTAGGATGAGTAGTATACTAAAAAAAACATTTCGAAACTAATCCCTTTGGCTAACGGATGGCGCAATCGTTCAGAAACACTCTGTTTGTAGTGCTTGTCGATATCTAACTTGTCAATATCTAACTTTTCAGTTTTTATTTTTTTAAAAGTTCATTTTTAATTAGTATTTATTACAAATTACTTTATTATTTATGTGACTTAGAACAAGGACCATTATCATAATTGGCAGTTTTGAGAAAAATGGCTTCACAGTTTGAGGCTCAATCTTGTTACAATGTTAACGGAAATCGCGGAATTGTTTGATTTGAAGGATTATAGAAACCGGTTGACATTGGTTTCTTTGGAAGTTTAAAATTGATGCATTCAAAGTAGTTTTAAAAATTTGCTAAAATTGGCATTGGTCCTTGTTCCAAGCCATTTATTTATGGGCATCAAGGTTGCGGAAATATATCAAGGTTAATGTCGATAAGTCATTTAAAAGGAGGTTAATATTGAGTTTCAAGATTTATATAAGATCACAATAACAGTATAAGATATTTAAAAACGTGTAGTATAGTAGATTAATGAAAATTGATCAAATATACAATATACTAATCTTATTATTTTGATTCTTTAAACATTAATAAACACTAAAAGTTCCTTTTATATATAAAACCCTTGGTTTTCTTTTTTATTCTTTATAAAAATAAAAGTTTCTTTTAATTTTTATAAAAATAAAACCCGTTAAAATATCATTTTGCAATGGGTTATACTGGTAATTCAGTTTGGATAATTTTACATTTCATCTAACTGATGAATGCTTTGTCGTATCATAGTTACAAAAAATATATTTTAAGAAGTTACTTTTTTTAAAACAGATTTTAGTCGTTTTACACAGTTAATGGCGAAATAAAAAACCGTAAGATTCTTTAATGGAATTTATAATCTCAGAAAAGAATGCAAATGGTTACGACTTTGTGCGTCGTGTCCGTATATTTATACAAATACAAATAAATGTCTACCAACTACAGTCTCCAGGACCGGCAAGGTTGGTCCTATCAATTTATCATCCTCACTATTCCCCAATGCCGATCCAAGTGATTTTTAAAACTACCCACTCCTGAAGAATTAACAGCATGCTCAGGAAAACTGTTCTATTTTTGAGCATTCTGCCATCATCCAGGCTACTTTCGTTCGATTTGTGCTATTGGGTGTGGGGAGGGGGGAGAGGAGGAAGGTATGGGCACCGCTGTTTCATGGTAACATATACATATTGTACAGAATATTCCAAAATAATGTTTTTCTAATATACATAATTAGTTGGTATAATATTCATTTTCGTAGCTTTAATACTACACGTAAGTTGTTAGTCACATTACTTTGAATCGCGATCAGAGGATTGCGACTTCGAGCCCGGCTGATGGGCTTGACAAAGAAAAGTAAAAATGTAGTGATTTTATGATCGGTGGGTGGCTAGTTTTGCTATTAAAATCTTATAAAATCGTCTGAAAATATCCAAAAATTATACTGGCGTGTATACAGGACTAATGCCCGATAAATCTGATCGGGGTCCAATGTCTTGACGCCTATTGAGATTGGGTTGGGTGCCAGCTCAGGTGTTGTCCTCTTCATCTGCCAATTGTTCAAAAATACGAGGCATTGTTTCCGGGTCTTTCCTGCGCCAATAGCAAATGTACAGTTCTAGTGCGACGTTAATTAACCAAACCAAATAGTTTGATTTCTTTAAACTTTATGAGATATCTTTTTTAATTTCTTTTTTACAAACGAGGTCAAATGTTCATTGCAACAAAAAATACATTTCATAATATAAAAAAACAATAACATAGCCAAATAAAATACATTTTTAATAGATTAGCCTTAAATAGATATTTTAGTTGACTTAAATGGCTACAAACAATAACCGTTATAAAAACGGAAATAAAAAAAATTAACGTTCTTACCCGATCACGTATTAGTACTTAGAATTAAAGAATTTACAATCAAAATCGGCTCAATCCATTTTCATAAATTTTACAGGAGACATAAAAACGTTTCTCAGCCATGGCTAAATTTTTGAATTTGAATGTTTCTTAAGACTGAATTAAGACACTTTTGGTCAATACTCTTTTGCTAGGTCATGCAGTGTATTGAGAACTTGTAGAAACACTAAAATAAAAAATTTTGCAAAAAGTCTTGCAATCGGAGAGTTGCCAGCTTTGCTACAGAAATACTACTATTAAGAAAACTCGAATTTTGAGTTTTATGCAACGTTATGAGTTTAGATGCAACGTTTCACCACTATCCGTGGTAGCGCCGTACAATGCCGAAACTAAGCACCAAATGTTGGTTGCAGCAAAATGGGTACCAAATGTTGGTGCAAGGTTGTAGTAATATTTTTTAGCAGTGTATGAACACTTAGTGAATTTTTGTTTCGAAATAAAAAATAATCATTGACTCTCTACAAAAGGGCGTGCTGCATTATACCAAAAATCAATTGTCGATTTATTCATAAAATATGTCGCATTGTTCAATTGAAAGAATTTAGACATGACATTCAATGCCAATCCTAATATTGGAATAAAATCACTTACCTGAGTTCAAATCTAAAGACGAACTATTTTATCCTGTCGAAAAAAGAGTATTTTATTAGTTAAACTTGTCCATTTTACATAAAAACTTGCAGGTGTGAAAGCAGTGATAAGGTTTCCTTGCAGGTGGAACAACAATACTAGATCTACAATCGTTTGTTAGGAAGTATCATTAAAATACTTAATTTTTAAACCTTATTACCGAGAACTAAAAGTGTTCTCTCAGTTGCTTGGTGACTAATCAATCCTCTCACGTTTCAAAAATGAGCATGGAAAAAGTTAACTATTAGCAATTTATTTATATTTAAAAACTGTTATATCTCCGTCAAACGTTGTGGATTCCTAACGAACTCTTATTATTATTATTATTATTATTACTAATATTATTATTATTATTATTACTAATATTATTATTATTATTATTATAATTGTTATTATTATTGTTGTTATTGTTATTGTTATTGTTATTGTTATTGTTATCATTATCATTACCATTACCATTATCATTATCATCATCATCATCATTATCATCAACATCATCATCATCATCATTATTATTATTATTATTATTATTATTATTATTAATTATTAATTATTAATTATTAATTATTAATTATTAATTATTAATTATTAATTATTAATTATTAATTATTAATTATTATTATTATTAATTATTATTATTATTATTATTATTATTATTAATTATTATTATTATTATTATTATTAATTATTATTATTAATTATTATTATTATTATTATTATTATTATTATTATTAATTATTATTATTATTATTATTATTATTATTATTATTATTAATTATTATTATTATTATTATTGTTATTGTTGTTATATTTATCATTATCATTATCATCATCATAATAATTATTGTTATTATTATTATTAATTATTATTATTATTATTGTTGTTATTGTTATTGTTGTTATTGTTATTTTTATCATTACCATTATCATTATTATTATTATTATTATTGTTGTTATTGTTATTGTTGTTATTGTTATTTTTATCATTACCATTATTATTATTATTATTATTATTATAATAAAGCAAAAACTCGTCATATAGAACATTACGTTAAGAATATAAAACACAGATACAACGCAAAAATACGCTATTGAAAATGTTATACAATCTTCAACATGATTCGCGATACAACATTTCTCCTCATCAGCAGAAGTGGGAAAAAGTCTGTGTGAAAATAGAATGAAAATAAATCCACTGATGAAACCGTCGCCAAAGAACAAAAAATTATTTAAGTTGATTGTTGTTAACTTTTGTGTCACAGCAAACGGGAAAAATTGGAACTGCAAAAGTCTCATTAACCAACGAATCAATATTGATAAGAATGTGAAAAGCCTCCAGGAATTCAAGTTCGACTGGAGAGGTGGGTTTGCTAATTAAATGTGGATTCGAAAAATTAAATATGGGATTGTTTTTCCCTAGAGTATTTGGCGATGGAGGATTTTTTAATATCTTGTTTGATAGTATGTGCTTGGTGCTCTTTAATGCAACATTTAAGGGTTATTTTAATTTGACCAATGTACGACATTCCACACTAAAATGATATACAGTATATGCTCTAGCTTTTGATGTCGTCAATGGGGTCTTTATGTTATGTGAAAGTGATTTAATTGATTGGTGAAAAAAATTAAATGATTTTTAAGTTTTTTAATGATTCACATTTTAAATTATGAAGGCCGTATCAATATTCTTCTGTGTTGAAGTGTCCGATTTCTTTCCGTGCTGGGAAAAATACATTAAAAAAATTCATATATTTTTTAATTACATGAAATCATTCGAGATTCAAGTCCAAGGGTTAAATATATAATACGAATTAATTCATAAATTAAAAATACATAGCAAATTAAAAATAACATACTTTGTTAACTTACAGTATTTTCAATAGAAAAACTAAACAACCTTTGACAAAACTGTATTGGTTTAATTTCGAAATACAGAAAAAATGTAGTTATATAGTTAATATTCTCATCCAACTACATGTAAATTTGAATTAGAACCAATTAGCAGATTTCTCAAAAGAATTGCCTCATAAAATTACAGTTCCTTAAATGTGGGCCGATACCATTCTTTGCTGTAATATTCTCCGGTCCAAGGTACTTGAATGATCGATTTTTTCTCGAATACAAAGGCCAAGGAATGCTCGGTTTTCTATTAAAAATAAAGAAATAAAGTTTTAATTTCTGAAGTAAGCAACCTATTATACCCTGATTGTAGTACTCGATATATCTAATTAAACCACATATGCAGTACAATCAGAGTGCATAATATTTTTATAAATATTGAGTATCTTAAAACACTGAGTATCTTAAACACTGAGTATCTTAAAACACTGAGTATTTTAATATAGTAGGTATCTTAAATTTTGAGTATCTTAAAACACTGAGTATTTTAATATAGTAGGTATCTTAAATATTGAGTTTCTTAAAACACTGAGTATTTTAATATAGTAGGTATCTTAAAAATTGAGTATCTTAAAACATTGAGTATTTTAATATAGTAGGTATATTAAATTTTGAGTATCTTAAAACACTGAGTATTTTAATATAGTAGGTATCTTAAATATTGAGTATCTTAAAACACTGAGTATTTTAATATAGTAGGTATCTTAAATATTGAGTATCCTAAAACACTGAGTATTTTAATATAGTAGGTATCTTAAATATTGAGTATCTTGAGAGGATTATAAATAAATATATTATTATAAATATTATAAATAAATATTTATAATGATGTAAAATACTTATTAAGTCTAATTTACATTATTAGTTAATACATTAACATAACTTTTAAGAAGTGAAATAAAGTAACAACAACGAATTACAATTACCCGTGTTTTAACAAAATGACTCCAAATCTCTATTATTTTCCTACTTAGTGACACTTCTGATGAATGGTATTTTTTTGGATGGCAAAATGGGCTGTCCAAAAACAAACTGGACCTCATCAAAGTGTGTGGCTCCCAACCATTTGGCCCAAGGTGTGACACTCGGTCGATGCGTGAAGAAGTAAAAATACACATTTTGGTTCTGCTCAGCACACTTCTCGGCATAATACACATCTGGACAGACCAGCAAGATGTCGCCAATTTCAGTGTATTCTTGGTATCTTATCACATTGGGGTCTGTTAAATTAGTTGGGAGGTAGTAATCCAGAATTGATTGGGAGTCTGGTAATAAGCCGAAAATTTTCTGTGTCTTCTCTCGAGCCAATGTGATGTTAGGGTGAAAATTTTTCGTGCCGTAGAATCCATGCAAGTCAGGGTCATTAGTAGATATCTAAAAAATGAAGAGCTTCGAAATTAGTATATGTAAATTTCATAACATTGTTCTAGACTTGGAAATACGAACTTCGAGCATGGATCCTTTGTAGTAGAGGAGTCATGAAGTCACTCTCGCTAATATTAAAATGAAGCCAACATGTACGGCCTCAGGACACGTGGTTAATTACGCCAATCCATTCATAAATTTTCCCAATTCATCAGCCAATCGCGAGTATTTTTTTATTCATAATTTTGAAGAGATGGCACGTGATATGAGCCTTTCGATATGAGATGTCACTTCACGATTAAGACGTCATATTCTCTCTACTACACACCATTCATGCTCGAAGAATACGGATGTTTCGATTGTGGCCAATGACAACCTTTTTCCTGAGCGATAAAAACACATCTAATTTTCTTTCCTCCTTGTATTGAAAGAAATTATTTTGGAAGAAAAATTACTGTAAGGTCGAAATGTGGCCAGATTCGAACACAATGAATTGATCTCTTAAATGTACTTCTTTTACAAGGAATATATAACAAAGTTGTAAATGTGTTTTTCGGGAGGTTTTATTGAATTTGAACATGTTTTTCATTCAAATGATTTTCAGAATTTAATTTTAATTTAGGTTTAATTTCAGTGAAAAAAATTATTATTAAAAACGCGAAAAGAAAATTAGAGAAAAAAAAATTATTAGAAAGATTCTCAAAACGACTGCCCGAAATTTTGTTAAGATGGCAAACCGACTGCTCAGAGAATATGGGTTTCCCCAAGCGACTGATCCATGGGGGTACCAGCTGCTTTTGAATAGCAATGTGCTATTGCCCGGTAATAAAATCGACTGCTCGGAGGGGAATATATGCCAATCCAAGGTAGTACCATGCTATTTATGAGCAGGGTGAAGGGGCCAATATTTTCTTATTTTACTATCAGCAACACAAGACGAAACCCTATTCTTAGGTCAATACTGCACAGAGGTTATTAAGGGGGTCCGATACCTTCGACATTTTTTTCTTTATTTTTATACTTGTACAATCCAATTTTTTTTCTCTTTCTAAATATGCATAAAAAAACCATTTTAAGACGCTCAATTTTTTTTTAAATTGCACATTTATTTTTAAATTAAATTTTAGTAAATTTTTTAACAATTTTAAAATTCCTACTCATTTTTTGTTTTTCAATATTTTGAAGCAATTTTTTTTATTTAAGATCTTGAATAATATGTAAATAGATGTATGCATTCAAATTTTGAATTCAGATACATCACTTTAAAAAAATAAAATATATTAGAAATTTTAGAAAAAAAATTGACGAAAAAAAATAAAATTCCATTTTAAGTGGTTTTTAAAAAACAAATTATGGTAAAAATAGGAAAATCTGAATGCATACATCTATTTAAAATATATTTATCTTGCTATACACACAAAAATTATGATTTTAAGTATAATAGTAAAGAAGCCTTAGCATTTTTAGTGTTCATTAAATTTCAAAACCACGAACAGAGATATTTGCTTTTAAAGTTTACATATGATACAACTATGTTATAGGAACACATCATTAAAACATTCATAACTAAAAAAGTAATAGGAATTTTTTGAAGCAGTTTTTTGTGAGTTATTAAGATAAGTTTGAATATTATTTTTTAAATATAAAAAAAAAATGACTTTTTTTGCGAATTTTGGGTATCGGACCCCCTTAACGCACACTACGGATTACAACTATTGTGTCCAAACATGTCAGTTTATTGTGTTCAAACATGGCTGCCTTTTGACCTTTCTCATAGTTTTCGTTCAATATTGAACGAAGATAAAAAAAGCATTTTTTTTCTTTTCCTCCAAAAATATGGTAACTCGGCTCAGTTCGGCCGCAAATGGGCTTTTGCCTTGAAAATAGTTCAAGCTCAAAAATTTGTTAAACTTTTTTTTAATAAGTTGAAGTTAAGCATAGTTACACGCCACCTTAAAAGCTTTTTGTAAACGTTCTGTTCTGTAATCAAAATTATTTTGTGTTAGAAAACAAAATAATTATTTTTTAATTATGTATGATTGTGCCATGCAAATGTTGCCCCTCATATGATTTATATGTAACTCTATAATTTGTAGACTGTCTATGTCAAAGAAGGGCAATTTATTAGTCGGGGAAAAGTATCTGCTTTTGAGGAAAAGACTAGTACGACAAGGACGATCATGTCAGGCTTGTTTAGCAGGAGCCACATTTTACATGACAAAATAAATCACTAAGTTATCAAATATGGAATTTTGAAAGTGAAATAGAAGAAATAATAAAAAGCAAATATTTGTAGTTCAAGCAAGGATGTTTCTAGATGTGTTTGTTGCCAATCAAATTCAACTTCGAAATTTCAAATTTCCAATGGAAATGGGGATAAGCTTTCAGAGTTGTGATATTTATTTTGTAATCACCTTGTATATAAATTATGGTTTTATTTGTATTTGTTTGTAAAAATTGCACAAATGTTTGCTTTTGAAAACTTAGCTCAGAACCTCTACTGACACACTACTACTCTCGATTGAGAAAAAACAATGAAAAGAGGGAACAAAAAAATCAATTTTAAGAAACTTAAATGGATTTTCCGATAAAAAATTTGAACTGCTGTTATTGTTATATTTAATGATTATTAAAAAACTTACTTAATTATTTAACTATTTAAAATAAATTAAATATTAGTTTTAAATTTAAGCTGATTGGATGTATTCTTAGTAATCAACGAAGTAACCAACAAAACTTGACCCTCCAATTTAAGCTTTTCTTTTGCTCTTTTGAGAAAGGTTATCTACCGCTTATAGTAGGGTTTGAAATGTTTTCCCGATGGATTGTTGTGGGCAAATTTGATATATTTTTTTATTCTGTAGATTTTGATATGAAGATGCCAAATATCTTTGGTACCATTTTTTCCCTACACATTTTTGAGGTGATTTTAACATGGCGTCCTAGATGGCTGCCATTTGTAACTTTCTTAATATTCATGACACATTATTGACCAGTATGTCAAATTACATGTTTTTGGGGGTCAAAAAATGCGAATTTACAATCAAAATAGTCCTCAGATGAGTTCTTCAACTGTTTTATGTGATATGGTGCAAATAAAGCACAAGAAATGTTAATTACTTTATATTTAGAATTTTATTAACCAATTACACACTAAAAAGTTTTTAATGAAATAGCTTCAATAAATATATTGAACCGAATTATTAAAATCAACATTTATATAAATATATATTACATATCTTCTTCTGAATCACTATTGTCGCTGTATTAATATAAATATTATTTTATATTGTTAAAGTCACTGAATTTGCAAATAGCATTGTGTACAAGAAAAATTCTTTAAGAAAGAACATTTCTCACTTTCCCCATCCTTAATTCCACATTTAAAAAGTTCAACAACTCCTTTAAATGAGGTATATCCAGATATTTGACTGTATATAATAATGTAATTCACATATCTAGTGCATTATTTGCATCACAACACATAAAAAACACTTGAAGAACTCAATGTAAGCCTATTTTTATTGTAAATTTCTTATTTCTTGACCCCAAAAACATATAATTTGGCATATTGAGTCAGTGACATTTTAAAAGCTACTTTTTTTTTTTAATTTTCCCTTACTAAGGACGACAGAAAATTGAGAAATTATCCGGTGCTTACCAAAAGAGACCCTTCGTCCTTGTTGTTCCGATGAGGAGGTCCTTGCACATGAAGTTTCCTTCTTTAACAGCTTTTCTAGGATCGTCTGGAAGGAGATCGTCGCCCCAGTGGGGGAGGAAATCAAAAGACGCAAGGGGGGAGAGTTCGAAATCAGCCCTGCTCAAGGTGTCAACATCCACATCTAAAGGGAAGAGAAACAGAAGGAAAAACTATTGGTTGAGTAGAAAGCCTTCTTCATCCGTATACCTACAGCATTTTGTAAAATATTAAAAAATGGTCTAAAATTTGAAGGTTCTTAACTAAAACAAAGAACCTTTGCAGAATAAAAAATATTTTTTTATTATTTTATATGTATATTAAGTATTATCTTCTTACATTAAAATAATTCTCCTATCATTTTGAAATGATTAAAAATAATAGTTTTTGATATTGAGAACTAAACCTGTGCATTAAGCACGCTTGCAGTTACATTATTCATTTGTCTGAAGTTTTGAGAGAAAGGTTACAATCTCGCATCGTTTGCGAAATTGTAACCCTTCTCGTTTATACAATAGGTGATTCTAAAAATAGACGAAGGAAGTGAGCGGGTCTTCTGTTCTTGAGGTGTATCCTGCAAAAGAAAAGTTTTTCATAAAGCCTAACTCAAAATTTTTAAATTAAGCAGTCTAGTTTCAAACAACAAATATATCCACTTTTTCGCAAAATCGTTTTTTTTTTTTTTTTTTTAAATTTAACAAGTTACCAATACAACATCACCGTGAAAGCGGGTATTGACCAAAATTGGTCTGAAACCAGTCTAAAAATGCATTCAAATTCTTGCTTTGGATCCAAAAGTACGTGGCTATCAATCGCTTTTAGCGTCTCCTGTACAAATTATGAAAATGGATCTATATAATTTTGAAACGAGACGGCTCAATTGTAGGTTTTTTTAAGGAATTAAGAACAGAAAAACTGCAGTTTTTTTTAAAGTTTTTAATTTTTGTGCTTAAAAACTTTAATAAAATCTCCATTTTTCCGTCAATAATTTTAAAGCTTCAAAATCAAAGGTTTTGTAAGTTTTTTTAATAAAGGAATTTAAAACACTTTAATTTAATAGTTTAAAAAAACTACAGTGTTTCTGTATATATAAAGCTTTTAGCTCAGGAAAATTAATTAATATTTTTTTTTGCTGGGTTACAGGAATAAACCATATTTAGTTACAATGCATATAATATTTTTGTATAAAACAGTATATAACTTTACATTAGGTTACAATCTCGCATCGTTTGCGAAATTGTAACCCTTCTCGTTTATACAATAGGTGATTCTAAAATAGACGAAGGAAGTGAGCGGGTCTTCTATTAAAAAATAAGCTTTTTTAAAAAATAAGCTATAAAGCTTTGTAACACAAAACTAGTAGTAAAATCAAATAACACAGTTAAGCAATTTATCTGATAATATACATTATATTTTACTTAACCAATCGAATTTAAGTATACATTAAGAACAAAATATTTTTTTATCAAAACAAATAATAATAAACTATTATTCCTATATTTTTTACAGTAATATTAATATAAGTGAGAACTTACGAATAACCACATCACAATTTCACTCAAAGAAAAATAAAACATTCACCTACAAAAACTACTAAATATTGCGTAACGTGGAAAGAATAAATACAAGCTTTTAAAATACTTACTGACCTTTTAAACATTGAACAACCTCTTTGGGATGTATTGCTATTGGATATGTGTCGTTAGCGCACCCAACTTTCATTGCTAACTGTTGAGCGAGAACTATATTTGGTGAACCAATATCCAATAGACGAGTTACTGAGGATCCACTTTCCATTATCAGCCGAGTGTAGAGTCCTTCGGCCAATGGAGAAGTGGTCAAGAATCCAGCACTCATTGCTCCTGCACTTTCTCCGGAAATAGTGATTCTATCAGAATCTCCTCCAAAGGCTCCAATGTTTTGGTTGACCCATTTCAATCCTTCTAAAACGTCCCAAAGTCCTGTGAATAAATTAATGAAACGGTAAATTTCAGAATTTATTGTTTGGTATGCACTGAGTGGCCAAAATATTTTGACCACGTGACGATTTTAAATTGATGAGCTATGACGTCACAGTGTTCCAGCAGAGGTTTTACAGGTTTTTTTTGTTGCCGTTAGCGTAATTAAAAAAAATTATAAACATGCACCGCCTAAATAATAATCTCGAAGGCTCATAAGCATTTGTTTCGCATATTAACTTTACTATTATATATATCTCAAAAACTTTATCAAACAATTTTTACTATATATCTCATGTTAGTAAAAACATTCGAAAAATATGCTTTAAACCCCATACCTCATATTTTTTTTCCAAAGAATATTTGTGCAATTGATAAATAAACAGTTGAATAAAATGTCAGCCTAAAGTGCAATCTAAGCTCTGAAGATATTTATCTGAATATCTGCTAAAAAAATTTAGTAGTAATTAAGATAATTTAAAATTCAACCTTACCAACGTTAATAGGCGCATCTTCTGTACCTGACGTAAAAAATCCAAATGCCCCAAGTCTGTAATTCACGGTAACCACAATTATGTCACCCAAGGACGACAAAGGAATTCCGGAATGAATCTTGTCTCTTATGGATCCATATCTGAAACCTCCACCATGCATCCAGTAGAGCACAGCCTTCTTATTTGTTGGACTTGCATTGGATGGCGTCCAAATATTCAAAAACAGGCAGTCCTCACTCTTTTTCGACGATTTGATGTACCAAGGATACGGCTGAGTTGAATACTGGGGACATGCTGGTGGATTGGTGATGGCTTGAAACACTGAGGGATATTTGTGAACTGGTTGAGGTTTTTGAAATCGAAGTGGTCCTACAGGAGGTTGTGCATACGGTATTCCTAGATACTGATTAACTTCATGTTCCTTGAAACTGATTTGTTTTCCTATAATATGACTGTCGTTTATTTGGACAGTCGGTGAAGTACACACATATTGAAGTAAGGTGAGGATTGTCCCAAAGGCAATTAACATTTGAGATACTATCATATTTGATCTCTAAAAGAAACCATAAAATAAATGATTTTTTGATTTTAAAAAGAGTACTTGCTTATTAAAGTTATATACCTTTAACTTCAAATGGTACACATTTAGAATAATTTAAATATCAATGACAAAAAATACTTTTAAAGAATGACAAAATTACGTGATCGTAAGATTTCTTGTTTTAGTAAATGGATTTATTTGCGCAAATGATTATTATGAATTAGCTATATATATTTTAATGGATAATGAATGTACAACCTAATATTTTAACTAGGTATGACTAGCAATATGTCGCCAATTTGAACAGAAAAATTTGCAATGAATGGAATGTCCAATAATTATGATGGTTACGTGATTACAACGGTTAAGCTTAAGGCAAGATTTTTTAAGTTGGAATGTTATTGATAAATTGAAAAAAAATTAACGAAAATACATCCCGTCTTTTTTTTTATTCATAATCAAACCTTTGAACAAGCATACAGATAAAAAAAACTAACTAGCAGACCAAAATGTATCTTTTAAGTTATAATATTTATTACTAAACAATCGCAGATGGGGGACTACATTTATGAAAAAAGTTTACCTCAAATCTTGAAGAGATCTCGTTTCTCTTTCCTGAATAGAAGCACTTCTGTCGAAAAGCTTCTTAAATTTGTACGTACTCAATTTCATGTGATAACAAGCTACAGGTGGAAACACAAATGTAAGAATTCAATGTTGGTAGAATATAAGCATTATTGCTAATACAACTTTATGACTTATCTTCAAGATATCCACTTATCGATATTGGCGAAATTGTATTATTTGTTTATATTTTTGCTAGAACTTTTAAGTTTCTGAAACAGTCTATATTTTTTATGTGCATCAAATAGAATACATTTGAATATAGAATTATTTGAACAATGGCACTTACACTTTTTAGGTTTAAAAGGGAAAGTTACTTCACAAATTAAAACGGAAGTAGCATTCCTAAACCGGTAATAGTATTGAAACATGGTTTTATTTAATAACTTATTTATCCTGCCCAACCTACACTTTGGGATACTTTTAGAACTTCTTACTAAGAACACTTTTGTTGCAGGAATATAAAACTTCGGAAACGATTTTAAAACTTTGTTTTCATCAAAACTTTTTTGCGACTCGCATAAAATCTGAAGTAATGTTAAATATATTATACTTTCCACTTTCAGAATGTGTTTTGTATACTATGGGCAATCGAATGAACTAAATTGTGAAAGAACTAATGATAGTCAAATATATTTTTTTGTATTTACTTTTAGAAAAAACTAAATAGGAGAAAATATGCATACAAGACAGTTCAACCCTTGTATTTTTTTATTTATGATTTTTTTTTCTTAGATTTTAGTTTTACACTATTTATTATAGGTATTCAAAAATAAGTAAAATGTAACCACTTATGAGTATATTCAATGCTTAACATGGCTCTGAATACATAAGTTTCAATTTTGAAAAAGACGTACTCAAAAATGAGTATAATAAGTAAAAATGTATAAAAAAGAGCAGATGCTCCTTTTATACATTTATACAGACATAGGTAGCCTACCTAAATCACTTTCAATAAATATTGACAATTACAACCGACTTACAGGGAATTGAATCGAAATCCTCAGGCACTGCAATCCAGAGCCTTATCCTTTAAACTATCAGGGAGACTTAAATAAGTTATAAACAGAAGACATGTTAAAAAGTTGTGCCAAAAGAAAGGGGAGAACAAAAATCAAGCGCCATTCCAACGCCGTTTGTAATTATAGGAAATGACGCACATGTTTTGAAGTATGCGGCATGCGTCATTTCGTGCATCACTAATTCCTCATGCATTACAGATCATGGTTTCAACTTGAACATGTTTTACCAACAAAAGTACCATTTTTGTTATTAAAACTCATTTTGCCTACTCACGTACTGATTTTTAATTTCTCGAGTTTTCTGCACTCTAGCACCGGCTAATGATGGTTAATAACCCAATGTTATTTTTTTTTGTTATATCATTCCTAATTGGTCTTTGAGCAATCTGATCATTTAATTATAGTAGCTGTATTATGTTTTTTTAATAATGGTAGCTCTATTATTATTGTTGTGTACCAATGAGTTCGATTTTCTTCTATACTAGAAGACCCGTCAGACCCGTCTCACCGGGGTGGGTCCCCCCCCCCCCCCCCAATAATCTGAAAACAATAAAAGTTGGGAATTTCAAGTTTAAAATATCCCCGAGTTGGGAAAATTTATTCCTAAAGAAAATTAATATTATTAGCATCTGATAGCTAGGGAAGATTAGAAATTAACAAATCACTGCTTGTGAGATAACTGTATAATATTACCTAAAATATAAAAAAAAACGTTAAAAAATTACGATAAAGTGAAACTAGGAATGTTCAGAACTTTTATGTTGTGAATTTCGAATAGTTAAGTTCGGAATTTCAAATCGTTAAGTTCTTGCTTGTTTCAACCCCCCCCCCCCCCCCCTTAAAAAAAAATGTGTGACAGCACTGGTCCCCGTTCATAAAACACATTTTTTTTATAATAATCTATTGTTAATAAAAAAACCTCAAAAAACTTTGTGATGAAATTTTATTGCTTTTATTTCGAAATACAAACGAAAATGGAGTTAGATAGTTAACATTCTCAGTCAAATATATGCAAATTTGGATTAGAACCAATGAGCAGATTTCTCAGAAGAATTGTCTCATAAAATTACAGTTCTTTAAATGTGGCCGGTACCAGTCTTTCCTGTAATATTCTTCGGCCCAATGTACTTGAACGATGGGTTTTCTTTCGAATACAAAGGCCAAGGAATGCTCGGTTTTCTATTAAAAATAAAGAAATAAAGTTTTAATTCCTGAAGTAACCAACTTATTATACTCTTATTATAGTGCACGATATATCTAATTAAACCACATATGCAGTACAATCAGATTGCATAATGTATTTATAAATATTGAGTATCTTAAAAAACTGAGTATTTTAATATAGTAGGAATCTTAAATATTCAGTACCTTGAGAGTATTATAAATATATTATATAATGATAATGATGTAAAATACTTGTTAAGTCGAATTTACATTATTAGTTTATACATTAACATAACTTTGAAATAAAGTAACAACAACGAATTATAATTACCCGTGTTTTACAAAATGACTTCACATTTATTTTATTTTCCGATTTAGCGACACTTCTGGCGAATGGTATTTTTTTGGATGGCTATTCAAATTCAACAATTCAAAATTCAGTCAAACAAAATTAAAACTATATTTAAGTTTTCACAAATTGTAAAATTATACTTGCATCAGGAGTAGAGAAATAATTAAATACGATGTATAATATTCACTCAACGTTTCCAGGATGTACGTAAAAATAGTGTGCATATATATATATATTTAATATTGTATGTAATTTTGAAAGCTGTTTCGAACAATATTTATAATTGTAATCATCCAAAATACATACACTGTTAAAATATGTACTCAAATATAAGGAAAATATCTCATTTTTGAGTGTATTCGATGCTTATGATGGATCCGAATAATTAAGTTGGATAAGTTTCAATTTTCAAAAAGACATGTACTCAAAAATTAGTACAATGAGTAAAAAGAGTTGATGCTAGACTATATAGGTTGCCTTCATAAATCACTTTCAATAAATATCCACAATAACAACTAATACTTATAGGGAATTGAGCCCAGATTCTCAGGCACCGCAGTCCAGAGCCTTATCCAGTAAACTACCAGGGCGACTTGAAGAAGTTATAAACAGAAGAAATGTGAAAAAGGTGTACCAAAAGAATGAGAAATGAGATAATTGAATCTTAATAACTCAGTTTTCATTTCAGCAATCTACATCAAATAACGTGGAACCACCATCTTCTGAACAACTATTTTAAATTTTGTCAGGTCGCTTTGTTAAAATGGCTTGAACAGAAGCTGAGATGAGCAATATTAAATCACACTGTTCATTTTTGAGGATGTACGTTTACTTAAATTTGAATATGTAATCGCTCATGTACAATGCAAATGTACTCAAGATAAAATAGCAGGTAGTCATTTTTAAGTACCTTTTTTTCACAGTGTAACTGTGCAGAATATATCTCCTTGCCACGGTTCAGAAATTTTAGTTGTCAAAAAGTACAGAATAATTATAGAATATTTGATCACTTTAAGTTTGGAGAGAAGGGAGAGAGAAAGAATTAATAGTATGACTTGGTTACTTTTTTAAACGATTAAAAAAAAATTAAATTAGTAACACACCAATAAAACAAAGTATTTAAAAAAAAAAAAAGGCAAATTCAAATCGAAGATATTTTAAACATGATTAGAACATTTTTAACTTGTCCATTTGAATTCAAGAACTAAAAATATGGTGTACCTGTGTTGGAGAACGACCTGTAGGTTTTTCTCAGCTTGGAGTTGAAGAAACACAATCAGCACAATCCTATTCGGGAAGGGAGGGGAAAGTTTATACAGAATACTTAAACTTAAATATTCAAGGGTGGCAAATTGTTTCGTATGGTTCGATGTGCAAATGTTCATTGTTATGACCAAAGACCAAATACAGACCCAAAAACCCGTAAAGTTGAAAAGAAGTTAAATTAATCAAATATAGATATGAAGAACACCTATGCAAAAACGAACTTGTCAGTCAGATAACAAAAACCCTCTCATTTTAAAACTTGAAACCTCCGGGTTTTCAAGCTTTAAAATGAAAGGACTATTTCTGGAAATATTAAGATTTTTTGATCAAAAGCGAAGTTATATGCCATATTTTTTTATATAAAATCCAATAATTATATCCTTTTTTATATTTTCTGGCATGTTTGGTTTTGCACGAGCGCGCTTCATATCTGATCTAAAATGAAGGCGTAGGTCTGTGCTATTGAAAGGACACAGGCTGACGAACGTCAGCGAATAGGGAGCGGTGTTTTCCCACCTGTAACTTCGCATTCTATTAGAGATAGCTCTTATAATTTTACGAGACAAATGTACATTTATTTTGTGACGAAAAAATAGGCTGCTTTAGGATTTTATCCCAGGTAAGTGTTTTTAACACTAAACCTACCACGAACGGTCAAATGACCGTTTTTGAAATTTTGTTTAGAGTTTCTTGTATACAACGTTACTATATCGCCATGTAACTTATTGACTTTTCCTATAATATACATACAGTCCATTTTTCACTTTCTTTATTGTTTATTTTTCGAAAAAAATTTATAGCATGTCTAGTCTACCACGAGCGGTCATTTGACCATTCGAACAATTCATGTTATTTACGACTATATTCTTCGGAAAGCGCACTCTTGAAATTCTTTTACGAGTCCACAATGTAATTGTGGATTTACAGTGTTGTGGTAATCCAGCCATCTGGGCACCAAGTGCCCTGCTGGCCAGTTCAGACCGCGTCGGCCCAACCAGGCGGCACGGGTGCAGACCGACCACGGAGTAAAGAAAAAGGTGGAGAGGATTTGGCGAGAATTCATGAGAAGTAAGCTAGCAACCCCAAACTAGGCACAAACAAACCTAGTTTGCAGTAGTTTTTCTACAAGGGATGCATTATTTTCAAATTAAGAAAACGCATGCTTCAACTTAAAAAATGACTGTTTGTGCAGTTGTGGGATGCAGTACAAGTTCCAAATCGATAAAGGATACTATTATTTCCACATCATAGGTAAATTAAATTATAAAATAAATTATCGCCAAGTACTGGTACAAAGTAGTGCTTTGGAATAGCGCCAAATACTTCGCCGGTACCTACTTTTTAAGCGATTGCTTACTTCACATTGCAAACCGGTTTTAGACTTGTTCGCACCTCCACCTTCTTCTTCACTCCGTGAGACCGACTCACAGCAGGCGGCGCTGGCCGCAACGGAAAATGTGCAATACAAAATACTATAATTTGTAAAAAATGTGCTGAATGCGTTAATGTAAATAAAACTTTTCTAAAAAGAAAAAAAATATTTTGTTTACTATCCAATTGGCTAAAATCTTTTTCTATATTAAGATACATATTTTTTTTTGAAGATGTCATTTGACCACTCATGGTAGTATTAGGTATACATGAAATGTCGGTAGGTTTAGTGTTAATAAAACTGGAGTGTCTGTCCGTCATTTTAAACAAAGTTACTGATATTGGGTTTTCTGCATGAATATTATGACACTATTATTTACAAAATAATGTTACTTATTTATCTGGCAGTTCGTCTTCTAACTCTATGTTTGTATATCTGGTTATAACTCAATTTTCATGAAGTTAACAAACGCCTCATCTGTCTCAGTTCCATGTATCTTTCATCGAAACTTCCGTGCTTGTATTTTTAAAAAAGTCGTAGAACAAAACCAAATACAGGCCAATTGAGGCAATAAAATAAACTTTAATTTTAAAAAAGAATTTTAAAAGATTTTCACAGCAAAAAAAAATCAGCAGGACAATTTCATAAAACTGCAGTTTTTCGTTTTCCTAATGCTTTCATTTATGATATTTTCAGCTTTATATCATGTATATATTTTGGCACCCGAAATAAATTTAATATAAACGAATAATCAGAAAATTTAGTCATACAAACACAAAATTATTGTTAATGTAATTTTACATCCCATTTATAAAATAAGTAAATTTTCTCTGCTCTTTTGTTACGGTTAGAAACTACTTAAACTTAATTACCTTTTTATATTCCACGCAAACCTGCTAATGAAACAAAAAACTGTTACATTTGAAATCTGTATTCTAAACTATACTATTAAAGGCCTAATCTAAATTCATGCAAGGATTAAAGAAAAGTGCGAACCTACACTATATATTCAAACTAGGTACTCAAAAATAAGTAAAATGCATTTGATACATTCGATTCTTATCATAGCTCCAAAGGCATATCTTTCATATTTGAAAAAGATACGTACTCAAAAATAAGTAAAATGCATTTGACACATTCGATTCTTATCATAGCTCCAAAGGCATATCTTTCATATTTGAAATATACATGTACTCAAAAATAAGTAAAATGCATTTGATACATATTCGATTCTTATCATAGCTCCAAAGGCATATCTTTCATATTTGAAAAAGACATGTACTCAAAAATAAGTAAAATGCATTTGATACATTCGATTCTTATCATAGCTCCAAAGGCATATCTTTCATATTTGAAAAAGACATGTACTCAAAAATAAGTAAAATGCATTTGATACATTCGATTCTTGTCATAGCTTCAAAGGCATATCTTTCATATTTGAAAAAGACATGTACTCAAAAATAAGTAAAATGCATTTGACACATTCGATTCTTATCACAGCTCCAAAGGCATATCTTTCTTATTTGAAAAAGATACGTACTCAAAAATAAGTAAAATGCATTTGACACATTCGATTCTTATCATAGCTCCAAAGGCGTATCTTTCATATTTAAAAAAGACGTGTACTCAAAAATAAGTAAAATGCATTTGATACATTCGATTCTTATCATAGCTCCAAAGGCATATCTTTCATATTTGAAATATACATGTACTCAAAAATAAGTAAAATGCATTTGATACATTCGATTCTTATCATAGCTCCAAAGGCATATCTTTCATGTTTGAAAAAGACATTTACTCAAAAATAAGTAAAATGCATTTGATACATTCGATTCTTATCATAGCTCCAAAGGCATATCTTTCATATTTAAAAAAGATATGTACTCAAAAATAAGTAAAATGCATTTGATACATTCGATTCTTATCATAGCTCCAAAGGCATATCTTTCATATTTGAAAAAGACATGTACTCAAAAATAAGTAAAATGCATTTGATACATTCGATTATTATCATAGCTCCAAAGGCATATCTTTCATATTTGAAAAAGACATTTACTCAAAAATAAGTAAAATGCATTTGATACATTCGATTCTTATCATAGCTCCAAAGGCATATCTTTCATATTTAAAAAAGATATGTACTCAAAAATGATTAAAATGCATTTGATACATTCGATTCTTATCATAGCTCCAAAGGCATATCTTTCATATTTGAAAAAGACATTTACTCAAAAATAAGTAAAATGCATTTGATACATTCGATTCTTATCATAGCTCCAAAGGCATATCTTTCATATTTGAAAAAGACATTTACTCAAAAATAAGTAAAATGCATTTGATACATTCGATTCTTATCATAGCTCCAAAGGCATATCTTTCATATTTAAAAAAGATATGTACTCAAAAATGAGAAAAAATGAATAAAAAGAGCAGTTACTTGCCTAACATAGACTGTCTTCGTAAATCGCTTTCAATAAATATCGACATTTACAACCGACTTACCGGGAATCGAACCCATATCCTCAGGCACCGCAGCCCTATGACTTAAATGTTCTTCTACCAGGGTGAGGCGAAGAAATTATGAAGAGAAGAAATGTTAAAAAGGTGTGCCAAAAGAATGGGAAGTAAGATAATTGAGCTGCAATAACTCAGTTTCCATTGCAGCAATCGACACCAAATAATGTGGAAAACCATTTTTTGAACCACTACTGCAAATTTTTCAGGTCGCTTTGTTCAAATGTTATTAGCAATATTAAATCCCCCTACTTTTGAGAAAGTACGATTACTTAAATTTGAGTACGCCATCGCTTATTTATGAAGCACTTGTACTCAAAGAATAACGAGTAATAATACATTTGCAGAATGAATAAATATGTCTATTACATGATTTCATTTCGGGAATTCATTTATTTTAGTTCTCTTCTGTGAACGCTACACTGTAAAAAAAGGATACTTAAAAATGAGTACCTGCACATACTCGTTTTTCTTTGAGTACAATTACATCGTTCATGAGCGATGACGTACTCAAATTTGAGTAATCGCACTTTCACAAAAATAAGCAGTGTTATTTAATAATATCATCTCAGCTTCTGTTCAAGTCATTTTAACAAAGCAACTTGACAAACTTAAAATAGTTGTTCAGAAGATGGTTTTCCTCATTATTTGATGTCGATTGCTTAAATGGAAACTGAGTTATTACAACTCAATTATCTTACTTCCCATTCTTTTGACACACCTTTTTAAAATGTATTCTGTTTATAACGTCTTCACGTTTCCCTGGCAGTACAACGGATAAGGCACTGGACTTCGGTGCATGAAGATCTGGGTTTCATTCTTGGTAAATCTTGGTTGTAATTGTTGATATTTATTGAAAGTGATTTATGAAGGCAGCCTATGTAAACAAGCAACTGGTCTTTTTATTAATTTTTACTCATTGTACTTATTTTTGAGTACATGTCTTTTTCAAATATAAAACTTATGTATTCGGATCCATGATAAGCATCGAATGTACTCAAAAATTAGTACTTTTTACTTATTTTTGAGTACCTAGTATTAACAGTGTAGATAACTTATAGTCTATGTGTTATACTCATTTTTGAGTACATGTCTTTTTCAAATATAAAACTTATGTATTCGGAGCCAGGATAAGCATCGAATGTACTCAAAAATTAGTACTTTTTACTTATTTTTGACGCGATTGCAGTTTTAAAAATAGGAATTAATTTTCCTTTAAAATATTTAATTCTATCAGTTTCTTTGCTGGCAAAAGGCCCCTCCAAAAGCGCAGGGCTTCGTCGCACACCCCTAACAGTGGCTATGTACCAATGAAACAGATAATCTGACAAAAACTGTTATTTAGGCTTACAGACCGAAATATTGGGTGTATATTTACTGTAACTTCTTACGTGAAACGTCAATTCAACAGATAATAGGAAAGGAATTGCTCGCCAACAGTATGAAGATAAACAAGACGTTCAGTCAAACTCCATTCATGTTCCACACCCTCGTTGCTTTATTTCAAGGTACCACCCATAGAGTAATGATACGAATAGAGGAATATAAATGCTGATTTCCGTGTGTCCATCATTGAAACCACGTGATATGTGGAAATGCCAATTCATTCTTGCGCCAATATTACTTGGCAGGCCTTGGCGACTTTAAGAACTAAACGAGATCGAAGTATTGTAATATGGTTTTGTGTTTAATTTTGTATTTAAATATAGTTTTTTTTTAACGAGTGACACAATTTAAGGGAGTTTAACAGATATATTAAGGAGATTTTTCTTACTTTGTAGTTTTGAAATAATTACATTACTTTTTTATGTAAAAAATTTACCATAAGCGAAGTTCTTTCAATTGTTATTTTGTATACTTCAATAAGAAAATATATACAATAAAACCTGAGAAATATAAAGAGTTTCGCTTCTTCGAGTATTGAACACAAATAAAATATTTTCGTTTCGTTAATGAAGAGGAAATATTTAGCGCATATTGTTTGAAAATAAGTAAATACGTACATATATGTTAAGAAGTTGAATGCGGACAGAACTCCTTATCACCAAAAAATAAGAAAGTGCGCCAAATTTGAAACTCCTGCAGGTGTCTGAACGCCAAATGTGGCAGTGCTATAACCACGTGATGGTGGTTTTTCTTTTCAATGTTGACACCGCGGCCTTACGAGAGTCTGGTATTGAAGGCGCTCTCTATTTAATATAACAACTCTCTGGTACCACCACGCAACGGCTTATAATTTCTTACTCAACAATATCCACATTATGTCATCGAGCTATTTATAACCGTTATATGGTCGAAAATAGCTCAAATATTTCTTCATAATTATGTTGTGCTTATTCTATTAAATATATTACATACCTTTGAAATATTTAGGCACCTTTGATTTCAATAACTTAAATGTAAATTAGCGATTAGATTGTAATAAATATAATTTATTACAATCGAATACTTTAATGGAACAATTTAGTTAAATATTTTAACTAATTGTCCTCTGTTTATAAATATGTAAAGTTTGCAATTGATGAAAAGGCCATTACTGCTATTTTACCAAATTTGGGGATCTACAAATATTGTTCGGTGTGTAAAATGTATACTTTAATAGTTAAATAAACATGACTGATAAGGGTCTAGATAGCTGTAGAAAAATGAAAATGTGTAAATTATTTTCGTTTATTATATTGTTTAATTTTTTTTTAATTTAAAAATATGTGTACACTACATTATGCACTAATTAGTAAAACACACATAACATTATCATATGAGATTCAATTATTTTTTTATGCTTTCCATTTTTTAGCTTTCTATTTAATAGCAAACATGAATGCACTGCAATTGTTAGTGACCTGCGGAACAATTCTCACCGCCTTACTCCAAAGTGGACATACGACCGCGACTATTCAGATTAACAACAGCCACATCAAAGGGAAAGTAGTCAAATCCTTTGGACGTGAAGTTAATCAGTATCTAGGAGTTCCCTATGCTCAACCTCCAGTAGGACCACTTCGATTCAAAAAGCCTCTACCAATTCGTAACTATTCTCCGGTATTCGAAGCCATCACCAATCCTCCAGCCTGTCCCCAATACACTACGCAACCTTATCCTTGGTACGTAAACACCACTGATAAAAGCGAGGATTGTCTTTACTTGAATATTTGGACGCCGGCTGATGCGAGTCCAACTAATAAGAAGGCTGTGATGTACTGGATTCATGGTGGAGGCTTCAGATATGGATCCATTAGGGACGAGTTGTATTCTGGAATTGCTCTGGCTTCTCTGGGTGACATAATAGTGGTGACAGTGAACCACAGACTCGGCCCTTTCGGATTTTTATCTTCAGGTACAGATGATGCTCCTGGAAATGCTGGTAAGTTGAATTTGACTTAAGGCCAACTTTTCTCGCTTATTATGTTTAGACATAGTACAGTTTATAAGAAGTAACTTAAACATACATAGAAAGTTTGTGTGTGGTACAGAGATAGATATTGTTGTTAATGAATAGTTATTGGTCATAATAGTTTGACCATTCTGTATAGCTGTACAACATGCGGGGTGACTAAACTCTATCCTATCTCATTTTAAGTAGTCAGAAACAAAGTTTTTAAAGATTCAATGTGTACTTAAACAATGATTTATTATGTGTAGTTAAGTAGCCAAACAATGACCATCACACAATAATTTGTGTCTACCCTGTATTTTAAGTATATGTCTATTTATTTATACATTTGAACATGTTAATACATATGCATATCTAAGTACATTTGTATATATTAAAAATATATGCTTTAGACATCTGAAATAAATGTATTTCGTGAAATCTATTGTCATGTGCTCTAACAAATCATTCTCTTAAAAAATATATTTATTTATAGGACTGTGGGACCTATTGGAAGGATTGAAATGGGTAAATCAACATATTGATGCTTTTGGAGGAGATTTAACAAGAATTACCATTGCCGGAGAAGCTTCAGGAGCAAATGCTGTTGGATTTATGACAATCTCACCGCTGGCTAAGGGACTTTACACAAGATTGATACTGGAAAGCGAATCCCCGTATATTAGACTCTCGGAAGATAACACAGCGAATGTTGCACTCGCTCAACAGTTAGCAAGCTCAGTTGGTTGTGCTAACGACACATATTCAATTTCAGTGTATCCAAAAGAAGTTGTCCAATGCTTGAGAGGTCAGTGGGTATTTTGACAATTGACATTAGGCTAATAATTATATTAAGTTATTAGTTTTAAGAGCAACTTCGATTTTAAAATTTTATCATTTATTGTGGAGAGCACAAAAATAAGTTTTCATGAGTGAATAGGATTTTTTAGAATCGTCTGGCTGCTCTCGTCATAAAAACAATTTATACTTAATTTTGGAAAACTTAAAAACTTTTATTTTGTTATATGGGAAATGTGAAAACAATTTGTTTCTCCATAGAAAACACATTGAAAAATAAAGTGACTATATTGTAAACCTTAAATCTATATAAATTACTTATTATATATTTTTTTCATTAAAAATATAATTTCTTAGATTTACAAGGAACCTTTTAATTCTCTAGTGAATGTTCACTAAGAATATCAATAATTCGAGAAAATATTTTTTTAATAATATTTATATAAGAAATTAGAATTTTAATATGAATAATATAATAGACTCCCCCAATGAGATTTGATGCATAATTAAATTTGAAAATAGATGCGCAGTTCTCTTAGATCTATTAATTAAAAATAAGATTCGCAACTGCAGCACAATGTCTATTTTGATGATGTCTGGAGACTGGTCACTTGAAAATATAATATATATCAAAATAACTCCGGTCTAATGATGGTGTATAATAATCTCTTTATCCCATTTTTATTTAAAATTGTAATTTTGAACTTTCTATTAATGCTTTATGAACAAGATTCGTGTAAGAAACCATTATCGAAGAAAAACAAAAAAAGCTCACTTTTAAGGAAACTACGCGCTTTTGATTCCAACAGAGATAAACATGGGAATATTTGTACAGCCGCGAAAAAAAAACGAACCACCGATGATTATTTCGTTAGTTTTTATAGTAGAGCTAAACTTAATATACTATTTTGTAGAGAATAAAGTCTACTATACATTAATATACAAAAAATTTACATCTTCATACTCGAATCCGCACCAAATTAAAAATTTTCAATAGTAACACCTACTTTTGATAGCGCAGAAATGTTCCCCGCCCTCAAAATAATCTAAAAATAAATTTTCATTAAGTTCCTACATTTATATGCAGAGATATTAGACGATATGTATCTATCTTATTTGAGGGGCTACTTCCACATTGGACAAAGTATTAGTGAGACTTCGAAATGAGTACGCCGGTAGAAAATATTTTGGCGTTAGCCGTGGTTCTGCTTTTCCCGTGGCCATGCATTCCCCCACTCCCATATGCCCCTCGCCTTTATATAAGAATTTAGAATTTTATGTCAACGCGATCACAGCGCTTTTAATTCTCAAAATTAGTAGAATTCTGTTAAGTTCTGCAGATTTTAAATTTGCGTATGACCCCTTAAATGATCATTTGATGCACATTTTGATATAGCTAAAAAACTACAAAGAGGAAAACCATTAAATTTTAGATATGCATATAAAACGTTTTTCTGAATCCATCACTATCAAAATATAGCATGGTTGCTTTTCATAAATTTTATGAATTTTAATTTCTAATTTAAATAAAATTAAAAAATATACATATAAGTAATGAAAGTTAGTGTATTTTATTTGGGTAGTTTAGAAGTAACACAGATAAAAATATCAGCTTAATAAAGCTTAATATGATTAAAAGTTTAAGAAATTCATTTAACATTACGAGTTCTAAACTTTCAATATTCATAATTAAAAAACTACTTAACCAAATGAATTGCAAATTGATACTCAACGATAAATTTTGTCGTAGATTCTAAATATTGAGTCAAAATTGGGTGTTGCTATTGGAAATTTTAAAGTTGATGCGGATTTTAATATGAAGATAGTCGCTTACGCAAATTTTTTGTATATCAATGTGTAGCAGACTTTATTCCCTACAAAATGGTATATTAAGTTTAGCTCTACTATAAAAACTAACGAAATAATCATTGGTGGTTCGTTTTTTTTTTACCGCGGCTGTACCTGTCCAAAACTTCCTTGGTAACGACCTATCTGCAGGAGTGTCATCTGCGAAAAGGGGGCTATATTAACGTTCCCCTTATACAGACTGACGCCCCCACCCCCCCCCTCCCGTGGAAGGGAACTCCAGAACCCACACTTTCTGCGCCCATGCCAAGAATATTAAATTTCTTATCGATGTGTTATATTTAAAATTGAATTTTTACAAAATATATATTTCCTCTCTAGGTGTCGATGCAGTCACCTTGAGCAAAGCCGATCTACCACTCGGCCCCAATATCCCGGTGTCCTTCTTTCCGCAGTGGGGAGACGAACTTCTTCCTAGGAATCCTCGAGTGGCTGTGGACGAAGGGGACTTTCGCTGCAAGGACATGCTCATTGGAAGCAACAAGGACGAAGGATCCTTTGGAGTAAGATCTATGATGTTTTGTGCGGTTCGGAAAATCTATAAGAGCAAAATACACGATTAAGTTGAACACTTGCCTTTTAAGATGGTTCTTAACCGATTATACTAGGCAACAAAATTTCAAAAAACTCTGCTTCAGAGATGAACGCTTTGTAATGTTAAGAATGAATCAGATAATGCATTATTGAGAAAAAAATATGTATATATAAATATTGTAATACATGTTAAGAATACCCATAATCTTCTTCGGACTTTCGCTTTCTTTTGGCCTGTCGTTTGTGATGAAAACATTACAAGTACCACGAAAACTTAAATAGTTTTCCTGCAGCAACGTCCCTCCTTGATCTAAAAGGTCATGTGCCGCATTACTCCTTATTATTAAAATTATGAACCCATATTATTAAAATTTTACGTGTTTCAGATGTGTTAAATCAGTATTTCTTAAAGTTAAACATAAATTGCGGAAGTTGAGTTTTAAAATAAAAGAACATATACATAACAAGACATCTATCTGTATTGACATTTCTGTTGTCGTTTTTAGTACTGACATTATAAATAACACTGAAGAGTAATTGTCTCTAATTGGTGTGGTTTAGGAATAGTGAGTGGGCAGTGAACTCATCATGTGTCCAGGTTCCCAATGACAAGATGGTTTGGTTTGGTTTTGTTAATTAACGTCACGCTAGAGCTGCACAGTGGGCTATTGGCGACGGTTAGGGGTCTATCTCGAAGGAAAGACCCGAGAACACATACACATTCACACACACATTCATACATGCACCTCGTTATTTTAGAACCATGGTCAGAAGACGAGGAAACACCTGAACTGGCACCCAACGCCTTCAATAGACGTCGGGACTTTGGACCCCGATCAGATTTATCATGCACCAGTCCCGTTTACACGCCGTTAATTTTTTCGGATGTTCTGGACGACTTTTCTAGTATTTTTGTAGCGAAACTGACAACCCTTCGATCACAAGATCACTACTTTTTTACTATTCTTTGTCAAGTCCATCGTATGGGTTCGAACCACCAATCCTCAGATTAGTAGCTGAATGCCTTAACCGCTCGGCCACGGAGGCCTCCCAATGACAAGGATAGCAACCATATGAAAATACTGGAAATTCCAGATTTTTCCTTTGTTATAAATGTATTGTTTTTGTTATTATACTTTATAAATGTTATTATACTATAACCTTATAAAACAGTTTTACCTTTAGGATGTTTTCATTCAATAGTTAGTAAGCGTCTTATTATGAGGTGCCATAATTCTTTTTTTTTTACCCGTGCGAGCGTTGAGAATATTCTTTTTGTTTTCTCCCAGCATCCCAGCAAAAAAAGTCAGCATGAAATCTTCATCAAAATTGTCAAATTGAAGGTTTTATAAAGGATATTTAAACAAAAAATTGCAGTTTTTTTAAGTTTTTAATTTTCTCGCATAAAACCTTTAAAATATCTGCATTTTCCCTTTATGATTTAAACTTTAAGGTTTTTTGCAGTTTTTATGAAGGACATTGAAACAAAAACCTTTCATTTTATAGATCTTCAACAAAAACTGCAGTTTTCCTGCATAAAACCTACAAGTTCAGAATTTTGATGAAGATTTTATGCTGACTTTTTTTGCTGGGATACTTCAGGTGTGCATGCTAAATGGGATATGTTTTGCATATTAAGAAAACAGGGTCGGAATAAGAGTAAATTTGCTTTATCAGATGGTCTATTGTTTTGAAAAATATCAATGGCCGAATATATCTAAAACCCAATGAATAAACTATATTTAAATGCTCTATTTTCAAAAATATAGGTTAAATGTTCATTTATTTTTAGATAACGACTACTGCCGAAGATGTGTATGGATTCTTTGGCCAAAAAAATCCACTCATTAATAGAACATTTGGCGAAGAAACGATAATGAAAATGGCTGCTTCGCTTCCAGACTCTCAATCTATAGTGAATTACTACCTCCCAAAAAGTATCAAAGGAACTGATAGCAATAGGATAAGACACCAAGTGTATACTGCACTTGGAGACTTGTACATCCTATGTGGATGTGTGTATTACGCCGAGAAGTGTGCTGAGCAGAATCGAAATGTGTACTATTATTTCTTCACTCACAGACCGAGTGTCACGCCTTGGGCAAAATGGATGGGAGTCGCACATTTCGAAGAAGTTCAGTTTGTCTTTGGCCAACCTCTTTTGAATCCGGAGAAATATCAATCACCAGAAGAATCGCTGAGCCTACAAATGCTCAATATTTGGAGTGATTTCGTAATAAATGGGTAAAGGAAATGAGTTTTTGAAAGTATATATTTTACTGCCAAAATTTAAAAGTTTTTAATTTTTACAGTTAAAAACATTAAAAATTCCATTAAAGCTCAATAGCAATTATTATTTAGTTTAATTTTTATTACTGACATTACTAATTGTAGATTTTTTACTAATTGCATACTTTCTAATATTTGTAGACTTCCTAATATTTTTTTAAATAATCCGTTAAATTAATATTACGCTCCAACTTGCTGACCCAGAATAGTCCATCATAGGAGGAGCTTGCATGCAAAATCAAACATGTAAAAAAAATAATAAAGGAAATAAGCATTGAATTTTATGTATTAAAAAAGATTATCTCTATCTGATTTTAAAAACACAAAAAGAATTCCAAAAATATCCTTTTTATTTTTTTAAAAACATGAAACACATGACAATACGAAGTTTCATAAATATGTACATCTACCAAACGTTCTTGTGGTTTTCCTCGGAATTTATGACACGATTGTTTTTGCATGAACGCTCCTCACAGGATCTCCAGTTTCCCCAACAATGCACGGCGATTTTAAATTTATAAAAATACATTTTACACAATATTTTTCAAATATATTTTATTAAAATATAATATTAACCCTCTAACGGTGCACAACTACTAAAGTTGTCCATGGATTTCAAGTTTTTCTAGCAGTACACGTAAACTTTAAAATCATAAAAATATTCGACGTTGAAATATTTTTTTTTAATTCTAAAATATTATGGTCGCACACACACTATGTAAACCATGGAGGTAAACCTGCCCCATGTGCCCTGTGTCAAATTAGCCCTTCTTCTTGTTTTCGTTATAACTGAACCTTCAAGTTTCATTCTTTAGGTAAACTATTAATGTAATAGTTTAAAATAATCACAAAAGCACAATCAAGTGGGATAAGCCATAATGTCTTATGAAGATCTAAAATCACAAATTATGTTAAGTGTACATAAGTGTAAAAATTTACTTACCGAATGAAGAAACTGAAATAGTTGTTCAGATCACTTGCCACTCAACTGACTCTAGACTAGTGTGAGCGCTAATGGCGACCGTGATTTTCTTCCTAACCGCCAGGTGGAGCACTCTGACCACTAATATGTGAACTATAAACATTACGGAAACCTGTCCCTGTACCGGACTGCATTAGTCACCATATTACCGAATTTGTATTCTAATAAATACGATTTTTTTAAAACAAAAAATATATTTACTTTAAAGTGTTCCAGAGTATTATAAAACTTATATTTCTATTCGAAAGAAAAATATTTTTTTTCTTAAAGTTTTGAATCATTATATACATCTTCTAATTGCTATACTTTACGTTAATTTATTTCATCAATGTTTATAAGAAACATACATTTGTACATTTTAGAATATATTTCAACATAAAAACATTTCTTCGTGTTATATATGGGGCTTGGAACAATACTATGAAGGGATAAACTTGATGTCGGTTCATGTTCCAAGCTTTAGATATAACAGGGGGAAAAAGGGAAAATTTCATAATATAAATTAAAATGTTTATTATGACCTTCGAACATGGATCCTTTGTAGTAGAGGAGTCATGACGTCACACTCCCTAACATCAAAGTGAAGCCAACATGTATGGCCTCCGACACGTGAATAATGACGTCATTCCATTCAAAAATTTTCACTGTTACACATTTCCCAATTCATCAACCAATCACGAGTATTTTTTAATTCAGAATTTTGAAGAGATGCACGTGATATTGGCCTTTCGCTCTGAGATGTAGGCTTTACGATTATATTCTCTCTTAACGATTACATTCTCTCTACTACAGATCATTCATGCTCGAAGATTACGACACATTACAACCAGTCGGTGTATGACCGTATACTAATAAATACTAGTTTTCTAAAATACAAAGCAATATATTTACTTTAAAATATTTCAGAGCATTATAAATCCTACATTTATTTGATTAATATTTTTCCAAAAAAATTGACATTGGAGATTACATATGTATAATAAAAACATCATTTTTTTTATTTTTCATAGAAAACCGAGCATTTCTTGGCCTTTATATTCAAGAGAAAACCCTTCGTTCAAGTACCTAGGGGATAAGAAAAGTACAGAAAGAAATGGCGTCGGCCCACATTTAAACAACTGTAATTTTCTGAAACCATATTTTTGAGTTTGTGATAATATTCTGATTAAAATGTATTTAAAATTCGACTTGTGTTGTATATTAAATGAATTTTAATGTAACTCAAAGTAATTTAGGAAATATGTATTATAAAAAAGAGTCTTTTTTTTCTTGTGATTGCTTTGTAATTGATCATCTTGGTCATTGAAGAACTTAGTAATTGAAGATATTGTAATTGAAAGGACGTCCATTTTTGAAGTTTTCCAGTAGAAGGAAAAGTTATAGATCAGCATATGAATGCAATTCAAATAAGCTAGACATACTAAAACAAAAATGATGCTTATGTCTTATTTTATTTTGTGCGAGTGTACTTCGTCATTTGAAGGTAGTGGATACATACACTGTTAAAAATAAGTACTTAAATATAAGTAAAATGTACTCATTTTTAATTACATTCGATTCTTTTCATAGCTCCGAATATATAAGTTTCATTTTTGAAAAATACATGTATACTCAAATATGAGTAAAATTAATAAAAACAGTAGTTGCTTGCCTACAAAAGCTGCCTTTATAAATCACTTTCAATAAATTTCCACAATTACAACCAGGACTTACCGGGAATCGAGCAATGCAATATTTTTTTATTTAATGAAGTCCATGTGTCTAATTTATCCACCAAATGTTATCCTGACACCGTCCGTATTTTATATCAGGCGATTTCTGTGTTAAATTTGTTTATTGAGATAAAGTGTCGTAACGGAATGTTTTGAAGACCAGGTCCTAGTAAAATAACCACATGCAAGTACAATAATCACTTTTAATTTTATTCGTATGACTGTGGGACCTATTGGAAGGACTGTAGTGGGTAAATCAATATATTGATGCTTTTGGAGGAGATGTAACAAAGAGTTACCAATGCTGGACTAATCTCAGGAGGAGTTACTTATGTACTTTTCTCTGTTTCACCACTGACCAGAGGACTTTACACAAGATTGATACTGGAAAATGATACTCCGGGCTCTCGATTGTCAGATGATAATACAGCAGACTTTGCACTTGCTCAAGCACAGTTTTTGGTTTTGGCAACACAAATTCATTCTCAATATATCTATAAGAGGCTGTTGAATGCTTATGTGAAGTCAGTAGGTATTTTAAAAAATTGACATTAAGCTAAAAATTTTGTTACAGTTATAGTATTATTTATTGAGTATATATAATATATTCTCAACATTTAAAGGGTGGTTGAAAATATATTATGCATATGTGTATGAGCAATAACAAACATGTGAGTCAGATCGTAAATCGTAGAAAACAGCGAATCCCTTTCATTTTAAAACTTGAAACATCCGGATTTTAAAGTTTTAAAATCAAAGGAATATTTTTGGAAATATTAAGATTTTTTGTACAAAAACAGATAGAGGCCATCTTTTTTTTATATAAAATTCAATGTTTATATTTTTTTTTTATATTTTCTGACATGTTTGGTTTTGCACGAGCGCGCTTCATATCTACTCTAAAATGAAGGCGTAGGGCTTGCTTCTGAAAAAACAGAGGTTGATGATCGTCAGCGAGTAGGGGGCGGTGCCTCCTACCTTTTCAGAAAAAAATAGATATTTTTTAATACATGCATAGTTTGCATCTATGATTAATTTTAAATAAAACCAATTTTTGTGAAACTATTAGATGATGAGTCTCTTAACAACAACGCAAATACAAACGACATAAAATCTTCAATAAAATGTCATTTAAAATAAATCTTAACAAGGTATTGGCATCAATAAAACATTTTTATTACATAAGGAATCTTTATTACTGTTTTTCCACCTGTGTATTCGCATTTTGTAAGAACGCTTATAATTTTACGAAACAAATGTACATTTTTGTTCAGCGAGGAAGAAATAGACTGCTTTAGAATTTTATCCTTGGTAAGTGTTTTCAATAACAATGGAGTGTCTGTCTGTGATTTTAAACAAAATTACTGATAGTGGGTTTTCTGCCTGAATATTATGGCATGGTTATTTACAAAGTAGCATCACTTATTTATATGCCAGTTTGACTATTAACTGTATGTTTGCATGTCTGGTTATAACTCAATTTTCATGAAGTTGACAAACGCCTGATTTGTCACAGTTTCAAGGCTCAGTTTCCGAAACTGTCCCTGATTAGACGTTTTAAATATTCTTTGGTTAAACTAAATATAGGCTTATAGGCGCCATAAAATAAACTGCAATTTAAAAAATGAATTTACAAAGAATTTACTAGCTAAAAAATATTAGTACAACAATTTCATAAAGATGTAGACTTTTTAATTAACACCTTGTGAAAAACAGGTATGTTTGCATGTGAAAAAAACATTACATCTGATTAACATTGAATACTTTAATGGAACAATTTAGTTATATATTTTAACGAATTGCTCTCTGTTCATCGATAAGTAAATATTTCATTCGATGAAAAAGTCATAATTGTTATTTTACCAAATTTTTGAAACCACATTATATTGTTTGGTATGTAATATGTATACTTTAATCATTAAATAATCATGGCTGATAAAGATCTAAATGAACATGTGTAAATTATTTTCATTTATTATAGTGTTTAATGTTATTTTAAAATTAAAAATATTTGTACACCACGTTATACACTAATTAACATACTACACCCGGCATTATAGTATGAGATTAATTTATTTTATATGCTTTCCATTTGTTTAGATGGTAAATATGAATGCTCTGCAATTGTTAGTGACCTGCGGAACAATTCTCATCAGTTTAATCCAGAATGCACATACGTCCGCGACCATTCGGATTGGTGATAGTTACATCAAAGGAAAAGTAGTCAAATCCTTAGGACGTGAAGTTAATCAGTACCTAGGCATTCCCTATGCTCAACCTCCTGTAGGGCCACTTCGATTCAAAAAACCTCTGCCGATTCGTAACTATTCGACGGTATTTGAAGCCATCACCAATCCTCCAGCTTGTTCCCAGTACAGCACGCAACCTTATCCTTGGTATGAAAACTCCACCGAAAAAAGCGAGGATTGTCTTTACTTGAATATCTGGACACCGGCTGATGCGAGTCCAACTAATAAGAAGGCTGTGATGTACTGGATTCATGGTGGAGGCTTCAGATATGGATCCATGAGGGACGAGTTATATTCCGGAATCGCTCTGGCTGCTCTGGGTGACATCATTGTGGTGACAGTGAACCACAGATTGGGCCCTTTCGGATTCTTAACTTCAGGTACAGATGATGCTCCTGGAAACGCTGGTAAGTTGAATTTGATTTAAAGCCAACTTTTTTCGTTTATTATATATTGACATAGCACGGTTTATAAGAAGTAACTTAAATATACATAGAAATTTGTTGTGTGGTACAGGGATAGATATTGTTGTTAATAAATAGTGTATTTGTCATAATACTTTGACCAATATGTATAGCTGTGCAGCATGCCATGTGACTAAATCTATATAATTTTAAATCAGCCATTAAATTATACAAGTTTTAGTTATTAGCAGATGCATACTAAGAATATTTAAATAAAAACTTTCCGTTCAAAAATATTTCTACTATACTATAATCAAATTCAGAATTAGTTGTACAGTACTAGTTAGCATCCAGAGTTATTTGTTTTAAAAGGTTTTCCCAAACAAACTGTGCGCTTTCTTTACTTTTTTTGTTTACTATAGTCTTTTGTAACTAAACAAACTGTCGCCTACTATAGTCTTGTGTTTGCTGTACAAGCAACCACCGAACCTTTAAAAAACAGCCGTTTATTAACAGGCTAAAACTTCAGTAGATATTAAGGTATCATTTATTGAAGATCGTAGAGCAGTACACGACTCGAATTTTCACTATAACACTACTACAAATTAGATAATAGTATAAAACTTTTAAATCGTTGAAACTGCAAATCTTATTGTACCTGTTACCCCTGCGCTAACTGGGTATAATGAAATATACAGGGTGGTCACTGTTGCAAACTAGCATGAATTCTAACACTCAAGAAATAACCACATCTTGGAAAACTAAATCAATCTTTATTTCAGCGTATCTCACCTGCCACTGCTCGTCAATGCAAATCCTTTTCTTTTTACACAAAAATCACACATGCGCATTTCAGTATTGCGCGAGTCACAGTCACAGCACACGTGAATAAGAGAAGGAAATGCTTAGAGTTACTCTCTCTAGTATAGAAGGGACCTGCATAGTCAAGTCCTGTGACTGCGAATGGAGGAGTCTTTTGAATTATTTCTGGAGGAAGTGGTGCGATCTCTTGAGAACCAGGCTTTGCATTAAATCGCTTACAAATGAAGCAATTTCGAATAAGAGATTTAACAACTTGTCTCACCTTTACTATTCAAAACTTTTCGCGGAGTTGCAGAACAGTTCCATTTATTCCAGAATGAAATACCTGTTCATGAGAATTCAAGATTGTTAGCTCGTTAAATTTATCCTTTGCTGGGAGTAACCATGGATGTTTTTCTCTGAAACTGCAATCAGAGCATTGAATTCTTCCTTTCAAACACAAAAGTCCTTCCTCATCGAAAACCGGGTTTAAAGAGTAGATTGAGGAAGACTTTTCAATCGGCTTATTGTTCACAAGTTGAATAATCTCGTTTCTAAAATGTTGGAATTGGGTATTTCTGATCCAGTATGTTTGTGCCAATTCAATTTCTGAAGCATTCAAAGGACCAGTTAGTTTTGGAACCCTTGGTTTAGAAGTCAGTAAGTCAGTATTCAGACATGCAAATCGAACACATATCCTAAGGCACTGCAAACCAGTGCCTTATCCGTTGTACTATCAGGGCCACGTGAAGAAGTTATAAACAGAAGAAATGTTAAAAAGGTGTGCCGAAAGAATGACAAGAAAGTTAATTGAGTTGTATTAACTCAATTTCCGTTTAAACAATCGACATCAAATAATGTGAAAAGATATATTCTGAACAACTATTCTAAGTTTTTCAGGTCGCTTTGTTAAGATGACTTAAACAGAAGCTGAAACTAGCAAGATTAAATCACACTGCTCAGTTTTGGGAAAACTTAAGCGATTACTTAAATTTGAGTACGTCGTCACGCATTTACGATGCAATTGTACTAAAAAAAAAGAGTGTGTTCAGGTACTCATTTTAAAGTACTTTTTTACAGTGTAACTAATCATTTTTTAAAATATATATTTATTTATTTATAGGATTGTGGGACCTACTGAAAGGATTGAAATGGGTCAATCAACATATTGATGCTTTTGGCGGAGATCTAACAAGAATCACCATTGCCGGACAAGCTTCAGGGGCAAATGCTGTTGGGTTTCTGACTATTTCACCTCTGGCCAAAGGACTCTACACAAGATTGATACTGGAAAGCGAATCTCCGAATACTATATTCTCGGAAGATAACACCGCAAATGTCGCACTCGCCCAACAGTTAGCAAGCGCAGTTGATTGTGCTAACGACACATATTCAATTTCCGTGTATCCAAAAGAGGTTGTCCAATGCTTAAGAGGTCAGTAGGTATTTTGACAATTGACATTATGCTAATAATTACTTAACATTCTCAGTTTTAAGAGGAACTTTGATATTAAATTTTCATCATTTATAGTAGACTAGCAATATGGCCCGGCGTTGCTCGTGGTCAATTTGTGAAGTACTATGCGACTTTTTCAGTCGAATATCGCTCTCTATACCCTGTGTAAATTTATTCCAATACCTTGAGTAGTTATGGAGATATTTAACGTATTATTTTTTAATTTTTAGATTCACGACTTTACATGATATCGCGTATAAACGGATGTTTTTTTTAATACATATATTTTGCAATATAAAAATCCCTAAAAATTAATAATTAAACTACCTACTATTTAAACTGATGTTTTTGTAAAATGTTTCTGTTTGTGAAATAAAAATTCCTAAAAAGTTTTAAAACTGCTTATTTTTTGTATAAAAATTAACCATTTAGTAACAATAAACCCTTGTAGAAAAATTTCACATTCATTAGTTTTATTATTGGCGACGCAATAATATATCAAAGAAAAAATATTGCATTGTTCCAAATCGAAATATTTTATCGTATTTGGTAAAGTTTTTTTTTTCGTGCCAATTTATGACCGTAGTCTAAAACTCAAAATGAGGGGTTTTGTTCGATTCCACAGACAGACACTTCATTCTTATAAGTATTGAGACGACATTTTTAATTAATTTGGCAGTATTTGGCGACATTTTTAATTAATTTTGCGACATTTTTAATTCATTTGGCGACATTTAACAAATTTATTTGGCAACATTTGGCGACATTTGTAATTTATTTGGCGACATTTTTAAATTAATTTGGAAACATTTAGTGACATTTTTAATTCATTTGGTAGTATTTGGCGACATTTTTAATTCGTTTGGCGACATTTTTATTTCATTTGGCGACATTTACTCATCAGCCAATCAAAATGAATCGTTTATTCCAGTATTGTCGAAAAATATATTTGGTCGCCAAGGTGATTTTTAACACTAATGTTAGGAAGGGAAGATCGAGATGTAAATTTCCCATAGGAGTAATGTTAGAGAAAATGGAAAAAGTTCTATAACTTTTGAATGGTTGCAGATATCCACATGAAACAAAGTGCAGATTTTAAACTAAGAAAAGTTTGTTGAAATGGTAAAAGTTTCATAAAAATCCGTGCAGTAGTTTTTGAGTTAAATCCGGACAAACAGACAGACAGACAGACAAAAAAAATTTAAATGCGATTTTCGGAATCAGCGTATTCTAATTCGTGGAGAAAACTCAAAATGAGGGGTTTTGTTCGATTCCACAGACAGAAACTCCATTCTTATATATAAGTATAGATATAGATATAGATAGAATAAACATTAGATTTCCGGAGCGAAAGTATTTTTCAGAAAAGTCTGCTCTCATCATAAAAATAATTTATACTAAATTTTAAAAAATATAATAACTTTTATTTTGTTATATTAAAATGTGAAAACAAACTTTTCTATATAGAACACACTTAGAATAATAAAGTGGCTATCTTGTAAACCGACACTGTTAAAAATAGGCACTCAACAATAAGCGAAATGTACTCATTTATGAAAACATTCGATGCTTATCATTGCTCCAAACACAAAAGCTTCAATTTTGAAAAAAGACATATACTCAAAAAATGAGTATAAATAAATAAAAAAGGAGCCTACAAAAGCTGCCTTAATTGCTGCCTTGCTACAGAGCCTTAATTACCTACATATGCTGCCTTCATAAATCACTTTCAACAAATATCGATAATAACAACCACGACTTACCGGAAATCGAACCCAGATCCTCAGGCACCGCAGTTCAATGTTTTATCCGTTAAATTACACCAAGGCGACTTGAAGAAGTTATAAACAGAAGGAATATTAATAAGGCGTGTCAATAGAATGAGAAATAAGATAATGGAGTTGTAATAACTTCTATTTAAGCAATCAATATAAAATTATGTGGAAAACTATCTTCTGAAGAACTATTTTAAGTGTGTCAGGTCGCTTTGTTAAGATGAGTTGAACAACAGCTGAGATAAGCAATATTAATTCGCACAGCTCATTTTTGAGAAAGTAGTACGGTTACTTAAATTTGAGTACGTCATCGCTCATTTACGATGCAAACGTCAAAAATCTTTTAACAAAATATATATTATCTTTAGGTGTTGATGCAGTCACCTTGAGCAAAGCCGATCTGCCACTCGCCCCCAATTTCCCGGTGTCCTTCTTTCCGCAGTGGGGCGACGAACTTCTTCCTAGGAACCCTCGATTGGCGGTGGGCGAAGGGGACTTCAATTGCAAGGACATGCTCATTGGAAATAACAAGGACGAAGGATCCTTCATAGTGAGCTCTATGATATTTTGCTTTTGTGTCGTTCAGAAAATACACATGCGAGTTGATTACTTGTCTGTAAGATAGTTCTTAAAGAATTATACAAGGCAACAAAATTTCTAAAAATTCTCCTTCCACGATTAAAATCTTCATTTCGTAATTAATTCAATGTATTCAATAAGAATATGACAAAGAAAAAGCTTAATTGCCTGCACTTTTCATTTTGTAATGTGTATGCGTTATTGAGGAAAAATGTGTATATGTAAAATATTATAATACATGTTAAAAATAACATAAACTTCTTCGGACTTTCGCTTTCTTTTGGCCTGTCGCTTGTGATGAAAACATTACAAGTACCACGGAAACTTAAATAGTTTTCCTGCAGCAACGTCCCTCCTTGACCTAAGGGGTCATGTGGCAAACTGCCGCATTACCCCTTATTATTAAAATTATGAACCCATATTATTAAAATTTTATACGTTTCACATGTGTTAAATCAGTATTTCTTAAAGTAAAACATAAATTGCGGAAGTTGAGTTTTAAAATAAAAGAACATATACATAACAAGACATCTGTCTGTTTTGACATTTCTGTTGTCGTTTTTAGTCCTGACATTATAAATAGCACTGAAGAGTAATTGTCTTCAATGGATGAGGTTTAGGAATAGTTAGTGAGCAGCCAACTCCGCTATTTTCCTCATCATGTGTCCAGGTTCCCAATGACAAGGTGGTTTGGTTTGGTTTGGTTTGTTTTGGTTTGATTTGTTTTGGTTAATTAACGTCGCGCTAGAGCTGCACAGTGGGCTATTGGCGACGGTTCGGGGTCTTTCTAGAAGGAAAGACACGGGAAAATATACACATTCATACATGCACCTCGTTATTTTAGAACCACGGTCAGATAACGAGGAAACACTTGAACTGGCACCCAACGCTTTCAATAGACGTCGGGACTTTGTACCCTGATCAGATCTATCTTGCACCAGTCCCGTATACACGCCGTTAATTTTTGCGGATGTTCTGGACGACTTTTCTAGTATTTTTGTAGCGAAGCTGGCAACCCTCAAATCACAAGATCACTAATTTTTTACTTTTCTTTGTCAAGTCCATAGCCTGTGTTCGAACCACCAATCTTCGGATTAGTAGCCTTAACCGCTCGGTCACGGAGGCCTCCCAATGACAAGGTGGAATAGCAAAAATATGAAAATACTGGAATTCCCAGATTTTTCATTTGGTATAAATGTATTATTGTTGTTATTATACTTTATAAATGTTATTATACTATTACCTTATAAAACGGTTTTACCTTTAGGATTTTTTCATTCAATAGTTATTAAGTGTCTTATTATGAGGTGCAATAATTCTTTTTTTTTACCCACGCGAGCGTTGAGAATATTCTTTTTATTTTCTCCCAGCATACCCAGCAAAAAGAGTCAGCATGAAATCTTCATCAAAATTGTCAAATTGCAGGTTTTTTGAAGGTTTTATAAAAGATATTAAAACAAAAAACTGCAGTTTTTTTAAAGTTTTTAATTTTTCCGCATAAAACATTTAAAATATCTGCATTTTCCCTTCATGATTTAAACTTAAAGGTTTTTTGCAGGTTTTTATGAAGGTTTTTTGCAGTTTTTATGAAGGACATTGAAAAGAAAAACCTTTAATATTATAGATCTTCAACAAAAACTGCAGTTTTCCTGCATAAAACCTTCAATTTCAGAATTTTGATGAAGGTTTTATGCTGACTTTTTTTGCTGGGATACTTCAGGTGTGCATGCTAAATGGGATATGTTGTGCATATTAAGAAAACAGGGTCGAAATAAGGGTAAATTTGCTTTATCAGATGGTCTATTGTTTTGAAAAATATCAATGGCCGAATATATCTAAAACCCAATGTATAAACTATATTTAAATGCTCTATTTTCAACAATATAGGTTAAATGTTCATTTATTTTTAGATAACGACTACTGCCGAAGATGTGTACGGATTCTTTGGCCAAAAAAATCCACTCATTAATAGAACATTTGGCGAAGAAACGATACAGAAAATGGCTGCTTCGCTTCCAGACTCACAATCTATAGCGAATTACTACCTTCCAAAAAGTATCAAAGGAACTGATAGCAATAGGATAAGACACCAAGTGTATACTGCAGTTGGAGACTTGTACATCCTATGTGGATGTGTGTATTACGCCGAGAAGTGTGCTGAGCAGAATCAAAATGTGTACTATTATTTCTTCACTCACAGGCCGAGTGTCACGCCTTGGGCAAAATGGATGGGAGTCGCACATTTCGAAGAAGTTCAGTTCGTCTTTGGCCAACCTCTTTTGAACCCGGAGAAATATCAATCACCAGAAGTATCGCTGAGCCTACAAATGCTCAATATTTGGAGTGATTTTGTAAAAAATGGGTAAGAGGAAATGAGTTTTTGAAAGTATAGATTTTACTGCTTAAATTTAAAAGTTTTTAATTTTTACAGTTAAAAACATTAGAAATTGCATTAAAGCGCAATAGCAATTATTATTTAGTTTAATTTTTAGTACTAAAATTACTAATTGCAGATTTTTTTATTAATTGTATGCTTTCTAATACAGTAGACTCTCGATAACTCGAACTTCGATAACTAGAATTTTTCGATATCTCGAAAAAAATCGATTTCCCTGCACCTTCATTACTTATTTAATGTAATTTTATCTCTTTTATTCGAAGTTTTTCGTCGTTATTTTAGATAACTCGAAGTTTCCAAAAGAATTTAAGTTTCCAAAAGACGTTATTTTAGATAACTCGAAGTTCCGAAGTTTGGTGAAAATTTTGTTTTCCTCTCAAAACTACAGATTTTGAAGAACCATATATGTAATTGCCACGTTCTTCTTTATCGGTTGTCTTCCTTATTGTGCGTTCCTGAAAGGGGATACACAACAATGGATTCCTACCTGTGCCTCACCCTTTTGTTTGAACGTCGCCAGACTGGATTCCCTGAGCTGTATCCCCTCCTCTTTAACGCAGAGTCAGTCCAACAAGGAAGATTAATGATTTATCGTCCCTCAAGCTAGCAGGCGTTTTCAGTAAAGTGCGAGTTACTTTCTTGGAACATTACCGACCGTCCAGAAAGCAACTCACTTAAAATATGTAGACGACACTCGACCCCTTCTAATTTTTGTTTAGGCTTTCGTGTGGTGTTGATTTGTCGCTGCGAATAATAGCGACCAAACGATAATGCAATGCACTCTCTATAGCCGCATTTGATGAAAGATCGCTCTCAGAAGAAGAATGATAATGAAGATTGCTAACCTCCTCCAAAGATAACTTTGTAAGAGGCTCTATCTTTCATAAAAACTATGCGTGCATTCATTGAATCGAGGCCGGAAATGAAAACATCAGAGACATTTCCAGCAATCGTGCATTTGGAAAATATAATTGATTTCGAAAAACATTGAAATACTCACCAAACTATTTTGGATAGTATTTATTTTTACCAAAACAGCTTTTTTATAGGATTTTCGATAACTCGAATTTTCGATATCTCGAATTTTTATACACTTCCCTTCGAGTTCGAGATAACGAGAGTTGTCTGTAATTGTAGACTTACTAATAATCGTATACTATCTTTTATATGTAGATTTTTACTAATTGTAGATATTTTGATAATTGCATACTTTCTATCCGACTTGCTGACCAGGAATATTCCATCATAGGAGGATCTTGCATAAAAAACCAAATATTTAAAAATAAATAAAAGGAAATAAGCATTGAATTTTATGTATTAAAAAAGATTATCTCTATCTGATTTTGAAAAAAAACAAAAAGAATTCAAATAATAATCTTTTTATTTTTTAAAAACATGAAACACATGACAATACGAAGTTTCATAAATATGTACATCTGCCAAACGTTCTTGTGGTTTTCCTCAGAATTTATGACACGATTGTTTTTGCATGAACGCTCCACACAGGATCTCCAGTTTTCCCAACAATGCACGCCGATTTTAAATTTATAAGAATGCATTTTATAAATATTTTTCAAATGTATTTTATTAAGATATTATATTAACCCTCTAACGATGCACAACTACTAAAGTTGTCCATGGATTTCTTTAAGTTCTAGCAGTACACGTAAACTTTAAAATCATAAAAATATTCGACGTTGAAATATTTTTTTTTAATTCTAAAATATTATTGTCGCACACACATTGTGTAAACCTGCCCCATGTGCCCTGCGTCAAATTAGCCCTTCTTCTTGTTTTCGTTATAACTGAACCTTCAAGTTTCATTCTTTAAGTAAACTATTAATCTAATAGCTTAACATAACCACAAAAACACAGTCAAGTAGGATAAGCCAAAATGGCTTATAAAGATCTAAAATTACAAATTCTGTTATGTATACATTAGTGTAAAAATTTACTTACCGAACGAAGAAACTGAAAGAGTTGTTCAGATCACTAGCCACTCAACTGACTCTAAACTGGTGTGAGCGCTAATGGCGACCGTGATTTTCTTCCTAACCGCCAGGTGGAGCACTCTGACCACTAATATGTGAACTATAAACATTACGGAAACCTGTCCCTGTACCGGACTGCATTAGTCACCATATTACCGAATTTGTATTCTAATAAATACGATTTTTTTAAAACAAAAAATATATTTACTTTAAAGTGTTCCAGAGTATTATAAAACTTATATTTCTATTCGAAAGAAAAATATTTTTTTTCTTAAAGTTTTGAATCATTATATACATATTCTAATTGCTATACATTACGTTAATTTATTTCATCAATGTTTATAAGAAACATACATTTGTACATTTTAGAATATATTTCAATATAAAAACATTTCTTCGTGTTATATATGTGGCTTGGAAAAGAACGACTAATACTATCAAGGGATAAACTTGATATTGGTTCATGTTCCAAGCTTTAGATATAACAGGGGGGAAAAGTGAAAATTTCATAATATAAATAAAAATGTTTATTATGACCTTCGAACATGGATCCTTTCTAGTAGAGGAGTCATGATGTCACTCTCGCTAACAACAAAATGAAGCCAACATGTATGGCCTCCGACACGTGAATAATTACGTAATTCCATTCATAAATTTTCACTATTACACATTTCCTAATTCACCAGGCAATCACGAATATTTTCTTAATTCATAATTTTGAAGAGATGGCACGTGATATTGGCCTTGAGATGTAGGTTTCACGATTATGACGTCATATTCTCTCTACTACAGACCATTCATGCTCGAAGATTACGACACATTACAACGAGTCAGTGTAGTTCAGACTGCGTCAGTCAGTGTATGACCGTATACTAATAAATGCTAGCTTTCTAAAATACAAAACTATATATTTACTTTAAAATATTTCACAGCCATTATAAATCCCACATTTCTATTCGAAAGGAATTTTTTTTAAAAAAATTTGAATAATATCTCACTCAATCAAATCGATGTACTTTACAGTTATTTATTTGATTAATATTTTTTTAAAAAAATTGACATTGGGGATTACATATGTATAATAAAAACATCGTATTTCTTCATATTCTTAGAAAACCGAGCACTTCTTGGCCCTTATATTCCAGAGAACATCCTTCTTTCAAGTATCTAGGTGAAAAGAAGATGAGAGAAAGGAATGGCATCGGCCCACATTTAAACAACTGTAATTTTCTGAAATCATATTTTTGAGTTTGTGATATTATAATATTTTGATTAAAATGTATTTAAAATTCGACTTGTGCTGTATATTAAATAAATTTTAATCTAACTGAAAGTTATTTATGGAATCTATATATATAAAAGCGAAAGCCACTGACTGACTGACTCACTGATTGATCACGAGATCTCCAGATCCAAAAGCCCTACAGTGCTGAAATTTAGAACACAGATTCATCTTGGGCACTAGGTGTGCACTATAAAAGGATTTTTAAAAATTCGAATTCGAACTGCCAAAATAACGATTTTTAAAAAACCTCTCCATAGGATTAACATGGAGAAAATGTAACAATGTAAAATATAAAATTGAAACAATGGAATATTTTAATATTACGTAACCTATGAGGAGCATTCTGATTGGCTGATGACTAAACATCGCCAAATTGTCGCCAAATAAAAACAAAATATCGCCAACCGAATAAAAATATCGCCAATTTAATAAAAACATCGCCAAATGAATAAGCAATTCACCATATGAATAAAAAATTTCGCCAAACGATTAAAATATCGCCAAATGCACTGAAATATGATCATATATGTAAAAATAACATAGAAATGGCAAAATATTGTCAAAAAGTGATAAAATATATGTCAAAATGGTGAAAATATGATTGGATAACGGGATATTCCATACTCCAACAACGAAAATTTAATTTGGCATGGAGGTACACTTTAAGCTAAAATTGTTCAGTAAGAAATTATTTTCAAAAATTCGAATTCTAACTGCCAAAAGTAAAAATCCTTGCCACTTATCCACTGACTCATCACTAATTCTCTGTATATTCAGGAAGATGAAATTTGACCGAGTGTTTACTTATATCTTACACAGAAAAAGTAAGCTATCGGATACAAGCCGTAGTAATTGGTTCATGAACACTTTGAACCCAAAAAAGGTAGGAAGGTCAGACGAAGAGTGTGTAAATGGTCAATCTTGTTGACGCGGCCTACCTTTCTTTACTCAATGTTATGTCATTTATCCACGAACTCTGATTTCCCTTAGAATTTTTAGGGTGGAAGCGTATACTGCCTGTCATCAAGGGTGATATTTCCCTTAATGCAGTATAAAGATCAGAGGGAAAATGGGTTAACAAACGACCTGATCGACGCGACTCACTTTCCTATACGACAGTAGGTCATTTATCACCCATAGCACGATTGCCCGGGGTGTAGTGAGAACGAAATTGTCTGGAGTTAAGGGCGACATTCCCTTCACGGGGTACAAAGGTTAGCGGGCGGAATGGGTTAATAATTGGCTTGGTCGATGCGGCCTACCTTTCTTTATATGATAGTATGCCTAAACGAAGAGTTATGTGGGCGGAATCGAAAACTGTTGTTGTGGACTCCTCCCCTACGTGGTACAAGTGTCTGAGGGGGAATGGGTTTGCGTCCATCGTCTGTAGTAGTGTCTGTAGGGGATAAGGTTTCGAATCTTTTTTAAAAAAAATTCAGTTTGGCAATTCAGTAAAAAATTTGATTCTTATTATTTTTTTAGTTTAAAAAATTCAATATTTAAAAAGTGCGGGGGCAAAATCCGAAAAAAGTGCTGGGGAACCATCCACCCTTGGATATTGATAGGGTTTACCGTACAAAAGAAGATATTTGGCAAGTGAACTTTTTAAAATCTGGTTTTTTTTCTCTTTATATTCTTGCCAATTTGTGAAACTTAACGACAAATGTTGACATAGGTGTCTAATAAAAGTTTTTCGGAGCTAATTAATATTAACAATTTTAAGAGTTGTTCCTCTTTAAATCTTTGGGATGTTACTAAAGGTTAAAATATGGATGTTAATCATAGGGAGTAACGTATATATATCCACGGTATTGTACAGTCGACTTCTCCATATTATCAATATTTCCAGTTCTTGCAGAACCTTTCTAATAAAATTTCGTTACAAATTGGAACTTTTAACAGTGTGGTTCCCGCTGATGGGTGTCAAATTAAGAATGTTATTAATTTCGCTATATTTGCTATTTGTATCAATTTTGTAACATATTTCCTTCCCGTGCGTAGAACGGGTATTTCAGCTAGTATGTATTATAAAAAAGCGCCGTTTTTTTCTTCTTGTGACTGCTTTGTAATTGAACATCTTGGTAATTGAAGAACTTAGTAATTGAAGATCTTGTAATTGAAAGGACGTCCATTTTTGAAGTTTTCCAGTAGAAGGAAAAGTTATAGATCAGCATCTGAATGCCATTCAAATAAGCTAGACATACTAAAACAAAAATGATGCTTATGTCTTATTTTATTTTGTGCGAGTGCACTTTGTCATTTGAAGGTAGTGGATACATACACTGTTAAAAATAAGTACTTAAATATAAGTAAAATGTACTCATTTTTAATTACATTCGATTCTTATCATAGCTCCGAATACATAAGTTTCATTTTTTTAAATATATGTATACTCAAATATGAGTAAAATTAATAAAAATAGCAGTTGCCTTTATAAATCACTTTCAATAAATTTCCACAATTACAACCAAGACTTAACGAGTATCGAACAATGCGATATTTTTTAATCTCATGAAGTGTATTGCCATATGTCTAACTTATCCACCAAACGTTATCCTAATACCGTTTGTATTTTATATCAGGCGATTATTGTGTTTAATGTGTTTATTGGGATAAGGTTTCGTATAACGGAATGTTTTGGAGGCCAAGTCCTAGTACAATAATCAATTGCAAGTACAATAATCACTTTAAAATTAATATTATTCGTATGACTATGGAACCAATTTAAAAGATTGAAGTGGGTAAATCAATATATTGATGCTTTTGGAGGAGATGTAACAAGAATTGCCATTTCCGGACAAAGTTCAGAAGGAGTTACTTCTGGACTTTTCTCTGTTTCACCACTGACCAGAGGACTCTACACAAGATTGATACTGGAAAATGAATCTCCGGGCACTCGATTCTCAGACAATAATACAGCGAATGTTGCACTCGCTCAACAGTTAGCAAGCACAGTTGGTTGTGCTAACGACACATATTCAATTTCCATGTATCCAAAAGAGATTGTCCAGTGCTTATGAGGTCAATAGGTTTGGTTTTGGTTTTGGTAATTAACGTCGCACTAGAGCTGCACACTGGCAATTGGCGACGGTTCGGGGTCAATCTCGAAGGAAAGACCCGGGAACACATACACATTCACACACACATTCATACATGCACCTCGTGATTTTAGAACCATGGTCAGATGACAAGGAAACACCTGAACTGGCCAACGCCTTCAATAGACGTCGGGACTTTGGACCCCGATCAGATTTATCGTGCTCGAATCCCGTATACACGCCAGTATAATTTGTTGGATATTCTGGACGACTTTCTAGTATTTTTGTAGAGAAGCTGGCAACCCTCCGATTGCAAGATCACTACTTTTTTACTTTTCTATGTCAAGTCCATTGCACGGTTTCGAAATACCAATCCTCTGATTAGTAGCTGAACGCCTTACCAACTGAACAACTGGGGCTCGAGGTCAATAGGTATTTAGACAATTCACATTAGGCTGAAAATTTCTTTACAGTTATAGTATTATTTATTGAGTATATATTATATATTCTCAACGTTTCCAGGTAGTATGAAAATATATTATGTATATGAATAATAACAAGCATGTCAGTCAGATCGTAAATCGTAGAAAAAAGCGAATCCCTTTCAATTTAAAACTTGAAGCACACAGACATCCGGATTTTAAAGTTTTAAAATCAAAGGGATATTTTTGGAAATATTAATTTTTTTTTATAAAAACAGATAGAGGCCATCTTTTTTATACAAAATCAAATGCTTATATAATTTTTTATATTTTATGACATGTTTGGTCTTGCATATCTACTTTAAAATGAAGGCGTAGGGCTTGCTTCTGAAAGGACAGAGGTTGATGATCGTCAGCGAGTAGGGGGCGGTGCCTTCTACCTTTTCAGATAAAAAATAGATATTTTTTAATACATGCATAGTTCGCATCTATGATTAATTTTAAATAAAACCAATTTTTGTGAAACCATTAGACGATAAGTCTCTTAACAACAACGAAAATAGAAACGACATAAAATCTTCAATAAAATGTCATTTAAAATAAATCTTAACAAGATATTGGCACCAATAAAAACATTTTTATTACATCAGGAATCTTTATTACTGTTTTTCCACCTGTGCATTCGTATTTTGTAAGAACGCTTATAATTTTACGAAACAAATGTACAGTTTTGTTCAGCGAGGAAAAGACAGACTGCTTTAGAATTTTATCCATGGTAAGCGTTTTCAATAACAAGGGAGTGTCTGTCTGTGATTTTAAACAAAATTACTGATAGTGGGTTTTCTGCCTGAATATTATGGCATGGTTATTTACAAAGTAGCATCACTTATTTATATGCCAGTTTGTTTATTAACTGTATGATTGTTTGTCTGGTTATAACTCAATTTTCATGAAGTTGACAAATGCCTGATCTGTCCCAGCTTCATGGCTCAGTTTTCGAAACTGTCCCTGATTAGACGTTTTAAATAATCTTTGGGTAAAACTAAATATAGGCTTATAGGCGCCATGAAATAAACTTCAATTAAAAAAATGAATTTACAAAGACTTTCCTAGCTAAAAAATATTAGTAGAACAATTTCATAAAACTGTAGACTTTTTAATTAACACCTTGTGAAAAACGGGTATGTTTGCATGTGAAAAAAAATTACATCTTATTAACATTAAATATTTTAATGAAACAATTAAGTTAAATATTTTAACGAATTGCTCTCTGTTCATCAATAAGTAAAGATTTTATTTGATGAAGAGGTCATAACTGTTATTTAACCAAATTTGACAACTGCACATTATATTGTTTGGTAATTAATATGTGGGCTTTAATCATTAAATAATCATGGCTGATAAAGATCTAAATGAACATGTGTAAATTATTTTCATTTATTATAGTGTTTAACGTTATTTTAAAATTAAAAATATTTGTACACCACGTTATACATTAATTAATACGCTACCCCCGACATTATAATATGAGATTAATTTATTTTATATGCTTTCCATTTATTTAGATAGCAAACATGAATTCACTGCAATTGTTAGTGACATGCGGAACAATTCTCTTCAGTTTAATCCAGAATGCACATACGTCCGCGACCATTCGGATTGGTCATAGTTACATCAAAGGAAAGGTAGTCAAATCCTTAGGACGCCAAGTTAATCAGTACCTAGGAATTCCCTATGCTCAACCTCCTGTTGGGCCACTTCGATTCAAAAAACCTCTGCCGATTCGTAACTATTCGACGGTATTTGAAGCCATCACCAATCCTCCAGCTTGTTCCCAGTACAGTACGCAACCTTATCCTTGGTATGTAAACTCCACCGAAAAAAGCGAAGATTGTCTTTATTTGAATATCTGGACACCGGCTGATGCGAGTCCAACAAATAAGAAGGCTGTGATGTACTGGATTCATGGTGGAGGCTTCAGATATGGATCCATGAGGGACGAGTTGTATTCCGGAATTGCTCTGGCTTCTCTGGGTGACATCATTGTGGTAACAGTGAATCACAGACTGGGCCCTTTTGGATTCTTAACTTCAGGTACAGATGATGCTCCTGGAAACGCTGGTAAGTTGAATTTGACTGAAAGCCAAATTTTCTCGATTATTATATTTTGACCGAGCACAGTTTATAGAAGTAACTTAAACATACATAGACATTTTTTGAAAGGTACAGGGACAGATATTTTTGTTAATACATAGTGTATTTGTCATAATACATTTGACCATTCTGCGTAGCTGTGCAGCATGCTATGTGACGAAATCTATATAATTTTAAATTGTCATTAAATATTACAAGTTTTAAATTATTAACAGATGTCTACCAAAATTATTTAAATAAAAACTCTCCATTCAAAAACATTACTACTATACTATTATCAAATCCAGATTTAGTTATACAGTACTAGTTAGCCTACAGAGTTATTTGAAGTTTTCCCAAACAAACTTTGTCTCTTTTATTTTTTTAAACTTTTTTTTGTGTACTATAGTCTTTTGTAACTAAACAAACTTTGTCGCTTACTATAGTATTTTATTTGCTGTACAAGCAACTACTGAATCTTTAAAAAGCAGCCGTTTATTAACGGGTTAAAACTACAGTAGAAATTAAGGTATCATTTATTGAAGATCGTAGAGCAGACTCGAATTTTTCACTATGACACTAATATAAATTAGAGAATAGTATAAAACTTTTGATTTGTTGAAACTGTAAATCTCATTGTACCTGTCACTGTGCCACACATGGTATGATGTAATGAACTGGGTATAATGAAATATACAAGATGGTCACAAATTGTTGACAATTGGTCATTATGTAAGATAACATCGTTTTTTCACAACTACTTCTCTTAAATTTTAAACAAGTCGTTTTGCGTTAGTAGAAAAAAAAAGTTGTTAAAGTATAGATTCAATGTGTACTTAAACAATGGTTTATTATGTGTAATTGTGTATACAAACAATGCCCATCACCCAACAATTTGTGTACACTCTGTATTTTAAGTATACGTCTATTTATATAGGCATTGGTACATGTTAATACATATGCGCATCTACATACATTTGTAATTATTAAAAGTATATGTTTCATACATCTTAAATAAATGTGCGTTTCGTGAAATGTATTTTAATATGCTCTAACTTATTCCCATATTCTAACCAATCATGCTCTTAAGAATATATATTTATTTATAGGACTGTGGGACCTATTGGAAGGATTGAAATGGGTCAATCAACACATTGATGCTTTTGGCGGAGATTTAACAAGAATTACCATTGCCGGACAAGCTTCAGGGGCCATTGCTGTTGGGTTTATGACTATCTCACCACTGGCTAAGGGACTCTACACAAGATTGATACTGGAAAGCGAATCTCCGAATACTAGATTCTCGGAAGATAACACAGCGAATCTTGCACTCGCTCAACAGTTAGCAACCGCAGTTGGTTGTGCTAACGACACACATTCAATTTCCGTGAATCCAAAAGAGGTTGTCAAATGCTTGAGAGGTAAGTTCGTATATTGACATTTAACTAATAATTACATTACATTATTAGTTTTAAGAGGAACTTTGATATTAAACTTTCATCATTTATAGTAGATAGGGTAAAAAATAAAAATTTCCGGAGCGAAAGTATTTTTTAGAAAAATCTGCTCTCATCATAAAAATAATTTATACTAAATTTTTAAAAATATAACAACTTTTATTATGTTATATGAAAATGTAAAACAAACTTTTTCTATACAGGAAACACATTGAAAATAAAGTAGCTATCTTGTAAATCTACACTGCTAAAAATAGGTACTCAACAATAAGAAAAATGTACTCATTTATGAGTACATTCGATGCTTATCATGGCTCCAAATACAAAAGTTTCAATTTTGAAAAAGACATGTACTCAAAAATGAGTAAAAATAAATAAAAAAGAGCAGGTACTTGCCTACATAAGTTGCCTTCATAAACCACTTTCAACCAATATCAACAATAACAACCACGACTTACCGGAAATCGAACCCAGATCATCAGGCACCGCAGTCCGATGTCTTATCCGTTAAACTACTACAAGGCGACTTGAAGAAGTTATAAATAGAAGGAATATTAATAAGGCGTGCCAATAGAAAGAGAAATAAGATAATGGAGTTGTAATAACTTCTATTTAAGCAATCAATATCAATTAAGGTGGAAGATATCTTCTGAAGAACTATTTTAAGTTTGTGAGGTCGGTTTGTTAAGATGGCTTAAATAAAAGCTGAGATTAGCAATAGTAATTCGCACAGCTCATTTTTGAGAAAGTAGTACGGTTACTTAAATTTGAAAACGTCATCGCTCATCTACAATGCAATTGTTCTCAAAGAATCTTTTTACAAAATATATATCCTCTTTAGGTGTCGATTCAGTCACCTTGAGCAAAGCCGATCTACCACTCGCCCCCAACTTCCCGGTGTCCTTCTTTCCGCAGTGGGGAGACGAACTTCTTCCTAGGAACCCTCGAGTGGCGGTGGACGAAGGGGACTTCCATTGCAAGGACATGCTCATTGGAAACAACAAGGACGAAGGATCCTTCATAGTGAGCTCCATGATGTTTAGCTTTTGTGTTGTTCAGAAAATCTATACGTACAAAATACACATACGAGTTGATTACTTGTCTATAAGATGTTTCTTAACGGATTATACAAATACAAATAATGTCGACCAACTACAGGCTCTAGGCCCAGCAAGGTTGGTCCTGTCAATCCATCATCCTCACGATTCCAAAATGCCAATTCAACGGTTTTTTAAAACTACCCACTCCTGAAGAATTAACAATATACTCAGGCCAGCTATTCCATTTGTCTATAACCCTATTAAAAAAATAATACTTTCTAACGTCCTGATTAAGCTGTGATTTGCATAATTTGAATCCATGACCTCTAGTCACATTGGCAATATTAAATTCCAATCCCCCAAAATCACCCAATTTGATAAATTTGAATAACTGAATAACATCCCCTTCTCTCCGCGAGTGTATACATATTTAGAGTTCTAAGCCTCTTTCCATAATTCATTTCCGAAGTACCCTGAACCATTTTTGTAGCTCTATGTTGAACCCGTTCTAATAAATCAATATCCTTTTTAAAATGAGGTGCCCAGAATGGTACTGCATATTCAAGATGAGGCCTAACCAAACTCCTATATAGTGGTAAAATTACGTCCTTAGATTTAGATGATACATTTCTTTTAATAAATCCTAACATTCTATTCGCCTTCTTACTGGTAGTCCCACATTGATGTCCCCATTTAAAATGACCTAATCCGAACAACATTTCTAAAAATTCTGCTTCCACGACTAAAATAGTCATTTCGTAATTAATTCGATGCGCTAAATACAAATATGACAAAGAAAAAGCTTAATTGGCTACGTTTTTTTTTTGTAATGTGTACGCATTATTGAGAAAAAAGTAAATGTTATAATACATGTTAAGAACAACATAATCTTCTTCGGACTTTCGCTTTCTTTTGGTCTGTGGCTTTGATGGATTTTTGTGCTATATCAGCATATTTGTAGCTCTTCAGCTATGTTAGCTAAGTAGGGCATGTTTTGCGCATTGAGAAAATAGTCTCTATGACGGTAAATTTTGTTTTTGATCTTTGTTTTGCTTAATATCAATTTTCAAATACAGAGTTTTCATAAAATAAGTTTCCATCTTTAGAGGCATATGTAAGTTAAACTTATGTAAGGACATACATTTCATATTAAATATAGTGAAAGCACGGGAAGAAGATATCCCTACTTAGTTCCAAAAATCACCGTCAGGGGGAATTTTGGCGCTGTCCGAGAAACATATAATATATATATATATATATATATATATATATATATATATATATTTGAATTGCGATAAACAAACATATTAATTTAGTAATTAAACTCACAGGACTCAAGGGAATTCGTCAGAATCAGGATGAATTGGATACGATTTTTTGTACACAAGGAAAGTCAGCACATGGAAAATAGTCTATGTGGTTCTGGAGACTAATTGAATCCTTTATTTCAGAAACCACATTAGTGCAATGTAAATTCAATGACAGATATGGATTTTTTCTGAAATAAACTATTCAGTTATGATGAATAAACGATTATTTCCTTTGAGTTTAATCCTTAAAATAATTTATGGGTTTATGGCAATTTTTTTTTCATATATCATACCCATTTTCAGCACAGACAGCACCAAAATTTCCCCTAACATTGGAATTGGAGCTATTTTTTTTTACGGAAATCTTTTTCCCTAGCTTTCATTATTCTTATAATGAAATTTGGTGTAATACTGTTATATAGTTATAGCTTTAGTTGTGTCTAAATAGGGAAAACTTATTTTAAGGGGACCAATGTTGTATATTTAACAATTTAATTAATTTCTTTAACTTTCAGGTAACGACTACCGCCGAAGATCTGTATGGATTCTTCGGCGAAAAAAATACTCTCATTAATAAAACAGTTGGCGAAAGCACGTTACAGCAATTGTCTGCCGCATTTCCAAACTCTCAATCTATAGCGAATTACTACTATCCATCCAGTATCCCAGAAGCTGCTAGCTATAAGATAAGGCACCAATTGTCTGATGCAGCTGGAGACGTGCTCGTCATCTGCTCGTGTGTATATTACGCCGAGAAGTGTGCTGAGCAGAATCGAAATGTGTACTATTACTTCTTCACTCACAGACCGAGTGTCACGCCTTGGGCAAAATGGATGGGAGTCGCACATTTCGGAGAAATACAGTTCGTCTTTGGCCAACCTCTTTTGAACCCGAAGAAATATCAATCTTCAGAAGTATCACTGAGTATACAAATGCTCAATATTTGGAGTGATTTTGTAAAAAATGGGTAAGTAAATAGGAGCTCTTGAAATTATTTTAACATTTTTTGGAGTTAAAATTTTAAATTGCACTGAAGAGTTTTTGAAATTATTTTAATTTTGACTGGAACGATCAAATGAGTATGTTTACTTGGTAGCTTCATTTGAATATTATATACAATGCATTCGTAACAATGTATTGTCTAGACATTACATAAAAAGACTAAAAGATAAGTTAGGATTTTTAGTTAATACCCAGACAATAAATGATGTGTTGAATAATCACATATACAAATGTGGAAAGTGAGAGTACGAATATCAGAAATAGCTTTCCAAATTTGATAGCAAATTAATATATTAATGGATATAGTTTCATTGAGAATGAAACTGTATCCATTATTTATATCATTTGGTACGAATAATGGATAAAATTCTATAATTGACAAAATAATGGATGAAATTCGTAACATTTGGTGCAATGTCGATTTTCTTTGATAGGAAGCCATTCTGTTCAGTATTGATATTTGCTAGATGGGGTTTGACTCTGTCATTTAAGACCCTTTTTCGCCACAGATGGGAATCTGTGTTGTTGCACACCAGCTATTTTAGTGTTCTTTTGAATAAGACCCTAAACATGCTAATAAAAATATATTTTTTTGTATTATATATGTGGCTTGGAACATGAAAGACCAAAGTTATCAAGGGATAAAGTTGACATTATTTCTTGTTTCAAGCTTCAAATAGAATAGGGGAAAAAGGGGAAGTATTTATAATATAAATAAAAATGTTTATTACCATACATTACAACGAGTCAGTGTAGTTCCGACTGCGTCAGTCACTGTAGGACCGTATACTAATAAATACCAGTTTTCTAAAAAGAAAACAATGTATTTACTTTTAAATGTTTCATTAGAAATCCTATATTTGTATTTGAAATAAAATTTAAAAAAAAAATTAATAATAACTTACTCAATTAAATTGCTATATTTTACAATCATTTATTTGATTAATATTTTTCGAAAAAAAAATTACATTGCAGATTACATATGTATAATAAAGACATCGTTTTTCTTATTTTTTTTTATAGAAAACCAAGCACTTCTTGGCCTTTGTATTCCAGAAAAAAACCTTCGTTCAAGTATCTAGGGGAAAAGAATAGTGCAGAAAGGAATGGCGTCGGCCCACATTTAAACAACTGTAATTTTCTGAGACCATTTTTTTGAGTATGTGATTGTATTGTATTCTGATTAAAATGTAATTAAAATTCGACTTGTGCTGCATATTAAATGAATTTTAATCTTACTGAAAGTAATTTCAGAAATTTAGAATATGTACTATAAGAAAGCGCTTTTTTTTCTTTTTGTGATTGCTTTGTAATTTAAGAGCTTGTTGTTGAGACTGGATAAGTTCATTTTTGAAGTATTCCAGTAGAAGAAAAAGTTACACGGTCCCAGATCAGCTTCTGAATGCTATTCAAATAAGCTAGTCTAACTCATTACAACGAAAATGATGTTTTATTTTGTGCAAGTGTACTTTATCGTTTTATACGTACGTTATCAATAGGTTAATTAGAAAAATACATAAGGAAAACAAATTGAAGTTATATTTTGACTCCGGCTAAATGGCCGCTATGACGCCACGTTGTTTACCCATTTTAGATAAGCGCATTGGTTGATTTGCTCAACTAGTTTTGGGCATTACCCAGCCACCCGCTAATTAGAGCAAGACTATGTAACTTACCTTTTAATTAGGAAATCGGGAAAAAATCTTAACATTGAAACGTTCTACCGAGTGGATACTACGATTTTATTATGTTCATGTGTTCACATAATAAAATCTTTGTGATCTATCTTTGTAGATTTGTAGATGCAGTTAATTCGGAATATATATATATATATATATATATATATATATATATATATATATATATATATATATATATATATATATATATATATATATATATATATATATATATATATATATATATATATATATATATATATATATATATATATATATGGGCGATTCTGCAAATACGGGAATATTTACAGTACATAAAATTAAATTAATTTTAAAAATCTGAAAAAAATTACTAAAGTAGTTCAATGGGTACGTAATTAGAATAAAACATCAGCAGAGCTTAATTGTTATATTTTTGTTTTGCCACCTATTAGGTATAAGGAAATGGGCATGTGGATGACTAAGAAAATGGGCATGTGGATAACAAAACCAGAATTTGCATGTTCTCAGTAAGCCATATATGAAGCTTTGTAGGCTTAACTTCTGTTAAGTACTTACAACTGCAAGGTTTATCACCATGCATAACCAGAATTTATTTATATTTATATTTTACCTGCTTATTACAAGGCATGTTAATGACAAGGATTAAAAACCCTTAACTGAAAATGAAATACGACTTAGAGCAAATCACAAAAATCTTTGAAGAACAGCAAAATGCAACTTTTAGTCATAAGCCACAAACTGCCATGTTTATTTTCAGGCACTTTTGCCACTTTAAAAGTTTCAATTTCCTTGAGAAAAAAATTCCATTTGTTTCAGCCATGTGGATGACTGATATTCCTTAGGACAAACTTTTAATTAATTTTTTTATGTAATAATTTTATTTATTTTGACTATTTTTAGCTTAATATTATTCATACATATATATTCATTAATAAAAAGAAAAATGAAGAGGAAATCACTTTTGGTTTTTTAAATAAATTACCTGGAAAACACAAATTATAGGTATGGGACAGGGCATGTGGATGACATTTAATTAAAATAAGTTTTTTTAATGGAATAAAAAATCAAGTTTTTTCATAGATGAAAATAAGAATAATAGTGCTAAGGGAGTGTAAATATATACATTAAAAAGTTTTTTTTAATTTCCAAAACAAAAAAATATATCAGTACGGAACACACATTTTCCCGTATTTGTAGAATCGGCCATATATATATATATATATATATATATATATATACATATACATATATATATATATGTATATGTATATATATATATATATATATATATATATATACATATATATATATATATATATATATATATATATATATATATATATATATATATATATATATATATATATATATATATATATATATATATATATACATATACATATATATATATATATATATATATATATATATATATATATATATATATACATATACATATATATATATATATATATATATATATATATATATACATATATATATATATATATGTATATGTATATATATATATATATATATATATATATATATATATATATATATATATATATATGTATATATATATATATATATATATGTATATATATATATATATATATATATATATATATATATATATATGTATATATATATATATATATATATATATATATATATATATATATATACATATACATATATATATATATATATATATATATATATATATATATATATATATATATATATATATATATACATATACATATATATATATATATATATATATATATATATATATATGTATATGTATATATATATATATATATATGTATATATATATATATATATATATATATATATATATACATATACATATATATATATATATATATATATATATATACATATATATATATACATATATATATATATATATGTATATGTATATATATATATATATATATATATATATATATATATATATATATATATATATATTTATATATATATATATTTCGGATTTACCAGACTTTAGAAATTTTATCGATACCCAGTGTCTCTTCGAATACAGTGTTGCAACATCCTAACCTTATTCAGAGTATACGTGCTTAACGTAAAATATATAAAATTTTCCACTGGAAGAAAACACGCTTTACACTTATACAAAAACACTTTTATCTATAACTTTCCCTAATAGAAATTGGAGGGAAAAAAACAGCCATACAGTTGGAAGCAGAGTTGCCAACCCTACAAGGAAATATATATTATGGACTTATTTCGCTGAGTGTTCCTCCTTTTTTCAAATGTGAAACCTTTTTCAACAGGTGGAGTAAAAGTTACCGTTCATGAAGTAACACTTTCTATATCTCTCTAGACAAAACCATAGAGTAATGATACAAATAGAGGAATAAAAATGCTGATTTCCGTGTGTCCATCATTGAAACCACGTGATATGTGGAAATGCCAATTCATTCATGCGCCAATATTACTTGGCAGGCCTTGGCGACTTTCAGAACTAAACGAGATCGAAGTATTGTAATATGGTTTTGTGTTTAATTTTGTATTTAAATATAGTTTTTTTTTTAACGAGTCGCACAATTTAAGGGAGTTTAACAGATATATTAAGGAGATTTTTCTTACTTTGTAGTTTTGAAATAATTGCATTACGTTTTTATGTAAAAAATTTACCATAAGCGAAGTTCTTTCAATTGTTATTTTGTATACAACAATAAGAAAATATGAACAATAAAACCTGAGAAATATAAAAAGTTTCGCTTCTTCGAATATTGAACACAAATAAAATATTTTCGTTTTGTTAATGAAGAGGAAATATTTAGCGCATATTGTTTGAAAATAAGTAAATACGTACATATATTTTGAATACGGACAGAACTCCTTATCACCAAAAGAGCAGAAAGTGCGCCAAATTTGAATCTCCTGCAGATGTCTGAACGCCAAATGTGGCAGCGCTATAACCACGTGATGTGTTTTTTTCTTTTCAATGTTGACACCGTGGCCTTACGAGAGTCTGGTATTGAAGGCGCTCTCTATTTAATATTACAACTCTCTAGACAAAACTCATTCGTTGCTTATTAAATTTCGTCCAAATGGATATTTTGTGTTACTCAGCTGTCCGTAGGGGTTGATCCTTTTGCACGCACCTGTAATTAAATTAAATTGTGAAATGAAGGCTTTTAATATTGCGACAGATAAATATTTCTCGGTGTTGCTGTAAAATTTTAGTTCGGATCACGATTTCAGCTGAGGTGAGTCATTTTAACTTTGCATGTGAATTTTATAAAGAATATAATTTTTTAAATGTTAATGTGCTGTTTTATAAATTATCAGCTACTTGGTCATGTGCTGCTAAGGAATCGCTAAAATATATCGATACCAGAATAAGGAATTTATATAGTTTCTTATATTAGACAAGTTTTAATTTCATATAAGGTACCTTAGGTTCAAGTCTTCATGATTGCTAATTATGGGGACCATAAGTTTTATTTAAATCCCTATGATGAATTAAAATTCTACCGATTATAAAGTTGCGGTACATATATATTGTGTAAAATGTTTAATTTATTATAAGTTTTAAAAAAATAATTTGTAATTTATACATTACACCCTACAATATATATTTAAAGAATCAATCATTTTCAGATTCTTTCCCCTGTTTAAATAACAAACATGAATGTTCTGCCATTATTAATATTATGTGGAACAATATTCGTCAGCTTACTGCAGAAAGGATATACGTCTGACACCATTCAGATTAACAACAGCTACATCAAATACATCAAGGGACAACGAGTCAGATTATCAGGACGTGAAGTTATCCAGTACCTAGGAATTCCCTTTGCTCAACCTCCTGCTGAACCACTTCGATTCAAAGAGCCTCTATCTACTATCAACTATTCACAGGAATTTGAGGCCATCACCAATCCTCCAGCGTGTCCCCAGTACACTACCCAACCATGGGATTGGTACATAAACTCCACATACAAAAACGGAGATTGTCTTTACCTGAATATTTGGACCCCGGCTGATGCAAGTTCAACCAACCGGAAAGCTGTGCTGTACTGGATTCATGGCGGTGTCTACAGTTCCAGGACATCAGAGCCGTATTCTGGAATTCCTATGGCTTCTCTGGGTGGTATGATTGTGGTGACAGTAAACTACAGAATGGGACCATTTATATTTTTGTCTTCGGAGACAGAAGATGCTCCCAGAAAGGAAGGTAAGCTGAATTTAACCTACGCGTAAAAAAAAATCTACTTAAAAATGAACCTACTTATTTTTCCTAAATGAGTACCTGAATCTACTTATTTTTCTTTTAGTACAATTGCATCGTCAATGAGCGATGATGTTCTCAAATTGAAGTAACCGTATTTCCTTAAAAAATGAGCAGTGTTATTTCATATTGCTAATATCAGCTTCTGCTCAAGCTATCTTAATAAAGGCAAACTTATAATAGGTGTTCAGATATTTTTTGAGTATTATTCTAAGTATTAAAAATAGTAGCAAAACACACATTTTTACAATCTAGTATGGTATGTACATCTTAATTTTACGATTAATTTATAATTAAATTAAATATTTTGAAATATATCTTACTTAAATGATATTTTCAACCAATAAAACCGAGTACATTTGCAAATAGAATTATTTTTGAAAAATATATTGCAGTTAACGTAATTCATCAACAGCCACTTACAACAATTATAGCTGAACAACACATCAAGTGCCTAAATCTATAAATTTAAATTCGCAACTGATAATGAAGAAAAAAAAATCCGTGTTTAAATATTACTACAGTACTATAATCAAATCCAGGATTATCTGTTTGAAAGTTTCTCTTAAACAAATTTTTTTGTCTCTTTCTTCTTTATTTATTACAATAAATGAAAACTCTGAAACTTTAATATTCCTTTTATAGCAGTGGAAAATGCGCCGAAGCAAATATGATATCATTGAATAAACATTGCCTTATAGAATACAAATGGAATGTTCTACTATTACTATGGCACTAATATCAAAAAATAATTAGAGACTGATACAAAACTTTTACATCGTTTATATTATAATTCTCGTTGTATATTTCACATATGAGGTAGCTGGGCATAATGAAATGTATTTGAAATATCTGTGTGGGAAAATGGGAATTGATTTGAACCAATACTTTTTTTAACTGTTGCTGCATTGGAAAAATAACTTAGTTTACATGTTACTGAAAGTGTGAAAATCGTGAATCAGCTCAGTGAAAGTCCGGAATAATCTACAAAATAGTAGTTTTTCGCACTTTCACTAGGGAATATGTATATTCACGAATTCCGAACAGCAAAAGTTTGTTGGTTTGCTCTTTAGGTAGCTGAAACTTTCAGAAGCTGAAATTGGCAATATTAAATCACACTGCTCAATTTTGGGAAAACTTTAGCGATTACTTAAATTTGAGTATGTCATCGCTCATTTACGATGCAATTGCACTAAAAAAAACGAGTATGTTCAGGTACTCATTTTAAGTACCTTTTTTTACAGTGTAACTAATCATTCTCTTAAAAATATATATTTATTCATAGGACTATGGGACCTATTGGAAGGATTGAAATGGGTCAATCAATATATTGATGCTTTTGGAGGAGATTTAACAAGAATTACCATTGCCGGCAAAAGCGCAGGAGCCGTTACCGCCGGATTTTTGACTATATCTCCACTGGCCAAAGGACTCTACACAAAATTGGTACTGGAAAGTGTATCTCGGAATAGCACTCGATTATCAGATGATAATACACAGATTGGTGCACTCATTCAACAGTTAGCAAGCATAGTTGGATGCGCTAACGAGACGTATTCAATTTCAGTATATCCAATGGAAGTTGTCAGATGCTTGAAAGGTTAGTAGGTATTTTGACAACTGAATCGGCATTAGTAAAAAGGGGATATGTTACAAAACTTAGAGTTTACAGGAGAAATTAAAAATTTTACCACTTTAATTGTATTGTTCACAAACTAGAGAAAATCTCAGATAATTAATAATGTATAGCCACTTATATCTCAAATGCAATTCATGAGTTTTGTTACTGCCGGAGCTTCTCGAAAAATTAAAAAAAAATTCGCATATATCCCCTGTTACAAATTTTACGTAGTATTACAGTGAAATTACTGGAAAAATAATAGAAAACATAATTTTATAAACAAATTTTTTTAATTTTTTTTTAAAAACTTCAAAAATACTTTACAATATTATAAAAGAAAAGTTTTTGTTATGGAAAAGTTAAAAATAAGTGCAAATGGAAAAATAAAAATCAACCATAAGGCTCACTATTGGCACTTGTCATCTTTTTAAATAGTTTCGGATGTTAAATTTTCCTATTTAGGTTACTTTATTGAATCTGCTTTTTACACAGTATATGTGTTTGTATAAAGGGGTATGCTACCGCCAATAAAATCTTTAAAAAAAAATCACATATCCCCTTTTTACAAATTCCGATTCAACTGACATTAGGCTAATAATTACATTACATTCTTAGTTTTAAAAGCAACTACGATTTAAAACTTTCATTCTATTAACAAAATTTCTAGTACTTCTATTAATGTTTTTCAAAAGCTATTCTTATCATTAGAAGAATCTAGAAGTATTTTTTTAATTAGGGGGAAATGGAAACGAACTTCTTCATTTGAATTTGTTTCTAGCAGTTAAGCGCAATTTAGAAGTGACGGTAATTTACTGGCTGAGAGTTGATAAATTATCCGAAGAAACACTCCGAAAGTTTACACCGGGGACGATTTTGGTATCGAAAAGCTTTTGCCCTTCCAAGGTCACAGCAATATCGAATAACTTCCGACAAGTGTGCGAAAGTAATTAAGAAAATTTGCGAAATGTAAACCATTTTTGTTTCGGATTTTTAAAATCTGTTTTATTAGAATACCCATAGGAAAACTTAAACGTACGGCAAAAAAATAATAGAACCTTAAATAATATCATAAGACAAATTAATAACCTCAAATTGTAGAGACTGACATAGATAGATGAACAATATAAGTGATAATAAAAAGTTTAAAATAAGATTTCTATGAATTATATTCGCTATACCTCTTTCTAAATTAAATGTTTAAAATATCTTTTGTGTTCTTTATCCTTGCACAAAAAGTAAAGGTGTACATAAAAAGCAATTCTCAAAATAAAAGTTTTTGAGTTTGCCCATTAAAATGATTTAAAATCAACATAAGTAGTACCATAAATAAATAATACAAACTCATTTTATCATTCATGTTATCGGAAATCGGAAATAACTTTACGGTGGGTCGACCGGAGGTCCTTACACCTTCGTCTAATTAAGCCTAGTAAATAGGAGAACATTCTCGGGTTTTAAGTTTAAACTAAGAAGTTTACTAAATTAAATGTTTGGGTGGGGGCCCGAAGGCTAAACGCGAGTTCGTTATAAAGAATCTGAAAAATAATATCAGTAATTTGGTGGGTGTTTGAAATAAGTAGACAACAAATGCTTTTTATTACATGTTTTATTATTATAAGATACAAAATGCACAAAAGTGGGGACATACACAAAACCTGGCTACTTGCTGAGGAGCAGCTGTCGGGAATTTTACAAGTCGATGTGGCTTGCATGTCTAGATGGGCCTACCATGTTGGATCGTGATGTATAGTTCGGGGTCGATTGTACTTCTGGTTTACCTCGTGGTCGTAACTGGTTATTTCCTTGAGATGTTGTAAGTCGGAATTGTCTAATGCCATGTTGTAGTTGTGTGATATTGTCAATATTGCGTTGTCAATAGTGTCCATTTTAAGGTCCCTGTGTAGTATTGTGTTCCTGGCGTATCTTGGTGCGTTAGCAATCCTTCTGAGAGCTTTACTTTGAAAAGATTGAAGTTGTTGTCTGTAAGTTCTTCGGACTGCAGCCCAAGCCAGACAGGCATACAGTAGAACTGGTCTGATCATTGTTTTGTAAAGAATTACTTCGTTCCTAACTGTCATTTTAGAGTTTTTCCCAATTAGGGCATTTAAGCTTACACTTGCACCTATTTATGTTATTTAATAACTATTTTGTTATATTTAGTGTAAATAACTGAAAATAGTGGTATTTTAGGTCAAAATACAACATAACGAAAAATATTCTTTGTAGTGTTTTCTTTATATAATGTATTTATGTGTGTATTTTCTTTGAATTGTAGAACAGGAGGCACTCTCAGCTGTTAATGTGGCTTTAAAATTGAAAAAAAATCTGAAGTTTGAAATTGCTCAAAGGTTTTATTTTCACGCTCTGAGTTTGGAATCCCTTCATCCAGATATACTCAATCATTATGGTGAATTTCTTGAAGAGAAAGACAATGATGTTATAAAGGCAGATCACTTTTATGTTCGAGCTCTATCAGCTAGTCCTCAACATTCTCGAGCCCTTGCTAACAGAAAAAGAACTTTACCTGTAGTGGACAAAATGGACGAACAAGAACTTGAAAAAATTGATGAAAAACGACTAGAATTATTTCAACCCAATCACAATAACCCTTCTCTAAAGAGAGTTGAAAAAGAAACCTATTTTGAACACATTTTTCAAAATGTTGCGATCGAAGGCTTGGCACTTTATGAAACTAAAACATTAGTTAAAACTCGCAAGAGTGCATCTAGTAAAAGCGTTAAGGAACAAAATAAGTTTCTAGGTTTAGAATCAGCTTTGCGGTACATAAATAAAAATTTAATTAATAAAGATGTAATAACTGTTCCCGATATTTTGGCAATACATAAACAGGTTTTGGGGCTTGTTAATTCTACTGCAGCAGGATCATTCAGAAAAGTTCAAGTTTTTGTAGGACAGCACACACCGCCGAAGGCTTCTAATGTGGCAATTTTAATGGAAAAATTCGTGGAGTGGCTTCAATCTGAAGGCACTCATCAATTGCATCCAGTCAAAAGGGCTGCTTTAACACATCTCAAACTTGTCTATATTCATCCTTTTGTAGACGGGAATGGAAGAACGGCTCGACTGCTTATGAATATGATACTTAGACAGAATGGCTATCCTCCAGTAACTATAAGTAAAGCAGACAGAACGCTTTATAGAAATGTCATTCGACTTGCACAAGCACATAAAGGAGATGTTCGACCCTTTATCAGGTTTATTGCCCATGTCATAGAGTGCACTTTAAATGTTTATTTACATGCTCAGGAATATGGTGCTAAATGCTTTGATGGCTTTAGAACCTATGAAACATGATCATAGTGACATGATAGTATGGTAAAAACAGATGACAATATATAATTCATACATAAATTTATGTTATACACTAGCGGTAAAAATGAAAGGAACAACCATAAATAGCTCGCATTATTTTTCAGATACGAAAATAAAAATAATTTCACAATGCCTTTATTTTGTAATGTATGATATATTTATAAAACATGATTGCAATTAATGTAATTAATTTTTTTTTAAATAATAAAATAAGAAATTCTTAATAATTGATGTATAGAACATTTTGATATATATATTGTTTTGAAAAACATGGACTGTGCTAACTGGATGTGGTATTTCCCCTGACAACTGAAATGCAATCTTTGCATTGGTTTTGCATACTTTGAATTAAACTGTCTGGGAGTTCCTGAGGTAAAAAAGCATATGCACGCTAAATCGAGTTTTGTAGATACTCGAGAGTGCTAAATAGAGGCTACATTAAAGATGCCGAAATTCTAGTTTGTCCCACATCCTATTGAAATGCAGAGAGTATGCAGGATAATCCATCCGCTGAAAATCCCTTAAAATAGTCATACTGCATTGTTGAGAAATGGGGACGAGCATTACATTCATTAGAATGAAATTATATCCCATTCCACCTCTAAAAAACTTGACACCTCGTATATGAATCGTTTTGCGGTCAGCGGGTAGTGAAGTGCAATCCAGTGCTGTAATTCAATATTATGCCACCTAGACCATAATTCTACTATAATTGTATAAAGATTTTCATGTATGTTTTTAGACATATTGCATATGTTTCGCTTCATCTAGGTTGCAACTTGTCTAGAAACACTTTTCAAATAAAACCTAAACCTCAGCAATGAGAAATAAACCCCGATCAATGGAGCTTTAATGCTAATGTTTCTGCACTCCTTCACCGAAACCATTTCTCAGCTCGAATTAGTTAGACACAAATAATTGGTTTTCCTGCATAACAGCGTCTTTTATGCGCCCTATCACTGTAGGTGTATCTCGATATACGAGTTCTTCTGGTTGTAAAACACTCCCTTATAAGTTGTGATGAAGTCACTTGTCTATTCTTTTTAGCAATTGCAACAAAAAAGGTCTTTAGACGCTGATGTGCCACATTTTTTATCTAGACCTGGTTGTCAGGATGTATCAGGAGTATCTAAACCAATTCCAAATCATGGACATGGGACTTTTGGCTATTTTTAGGGCTTTACAAAACGTGTGTATGTTCCTGTTCAGTTTCCATCTCCCCAGTGTGTCACACCATGCCTCACAATCACTCAAATCCTTTCTCAAATACTTGTTTCTCCAATTACAATTTTTTTTATCCAACTTCTCCCACAATACTCCCAGAATTTCTGCGGAACAGGACGTGAAAAAGTCTCTTCCGACTGTAAGTTTTATATATTACCACATACATTTATATTTAAAAAAACATTTGCAATACATTAAAGAATTTTTTTCAAAACTAAGATGTAATTATAAAAATGTTTTCATCAATTATGCTAAGAGGGAGGGCAGGGGGGAATTCTATGGTAGGGTGGTCCCCTATCTGGCTACATGCCTCCATTCACAGAATATGGTGTACTGTCCTATAAAAAGTTAAATATGTAGGTATTTATAAGTTAATGTATATTTATCCTGCTATCCAAAATTAATAAAAATCCGTTATTCCCGAATTTCTCTTGGAAATTAATATTTTTCTTATATGTGTGCGGAGTCACTTCATATACCAGATACTCCCACTTGGGATGGAGTGGTCACTTTATAATGACAGGTAGAGCATCAGCGTGTCATGCAGAAGGTTCTCAGTTCGATTCTGAGTGGCAACCAAAAAGCGCATAGCGTTACATTGGTGACTTCTGGACTGCAGATCAACCTATCAACACGCTTGTCACACCACATCGAATCAACCATCACAACTTTAACCACTGCCCACGAAATAAGACTTGACAGAATCAACAACCTCCCACGTGATAACACTTCAGGGTCATCTCAATCATTCGTTTCTCCGTCCGACTCACCAAGAGAGGGTACTGTGGGGGTCACATCATATACCCTATACTCCCACTTGGGCTCGGGTAATCATTTTAGGCTGACTGGTCTAGTAACGGCGTTATCATGCAGAAGGTACTCGGTTCGATTTCGAGTGACAGCCAGTAAGTGCATTTGGCTACATATATTCTATTTTAATTCAACGTATACCTACTATAATAATATTTATTTTTTATTTCAAGCAGTGGTAAATTTATTGCGATATATCAACTATATCCATTTTATTATTTTTATAATTTATAGTTTTTGGATTAATAATTTTTAAATTATGATTAAATGTTTTTGATTATTGTTCCAAAAAATATGTTCAAATAATGCAAAAAAATTGTATTTCTGAATTCATTAATAAAAAAATTAGGATTTGGGGCTCGGGTCTCCCTTAATAACTATTTAATTTGTTTGTTCGGTGAAAGTAACTGAAAATGCTAATTTTTAGTTCAGGATACAATATAATAGTAATAAAAAATTTAAGTATTCTTCGCAGTACTTTGTTTATATATGTTATTTATATGTATATTTTCTTTTGCTTGTAGAACAGGAAGCACTCTCAGCTGTTAATATGGCTTTAAAAATGAAAAAAAATATGAAGTTTAAAAATGCTCAAAGATTTTTTCATCATGCTTTGGCTTTGAAAACCCTTCATCCAGATATATTCAATCATTATGGTGAATTTCTAGAAGAAAATGATGTTATAAAAGCAGATTACTTCTATTTTCGAGCTCTTACAGTTAGTCCTCAACTGTCCCGGGCACTTGCTAACAGAAAAAGAACGTTACCCTTAGTGGATGAACTGGACGAACAAGAACTCGAAAAGATCGACCGAAAACGACTAAAATTTCTTCAACTTAATCACAATAACTCTTCCCTAAAGAGTGTTGAAAAAGAGATATATTTTCAACACATTTATCAAAAGGTTGGGATCGAACGCTTGGCACTTTACGAAACTAAAACAATAGTTGAAACGCGCCAGAGTGCATCTAGTAAAAGCGTTTCGGAACAAAATAAGTTTTTAGGTTTAGAATCAGCTTTGCGGTACATAAATGAAAAGTTAATTAATAAAGATGTAATAACTGTTTCCGATATTTTGGCCATACATAACCGGGTTTTGGGTCTTGTTGATCCTACTGCAGCAGGATCATTCCGGCAAATTGAAGTTTTTGTAGACGAGCACATAGCTCCAGAGGCTTCCAATGTGGCAATTTTAATGGATGAATTTGTGGAGTGGCTTCAATCTGAAGGTACTCAGCAATTGCATCCAGTCAAACGGGCTGCTTTGGCACATCGCAAACTTGTCTATATTCATCCTTTTATAGACGGGAATGGAAGAACGGCTCGACTGCTTATGAATATGATACTTAGGCGAAATGGCTATCCTCCAGTGATTATAAGGCAACAAGACAGGCAACTTTATGTTAATGTCCTGGAACTTGCAAATAAAGGAGATGTGCGACACTTTGTAAGGTTTATAATACATGCCACAGAGTATACTTTAAATGTTTATTTATACGATCAGAAATATGATTCTAAATGCTTTGATGGCTCCAGAACCTATGAAACATGATCATAATAACAAACTAGTATTCTAAAACACTTTTACAATATTTTATGCATATATATTTATGTTTTAATTTGGCAAATATTTTATATTCTGCAATTGTAATTATTATGGAACTAATTTTAATTTAAATATATTAATTTCAAATTGATAGATTTCGTTTGCAACTAAATGTATTTTCCTCCAATTTTAAAACTGTAAAATTTATTAAATATATCGGAAACAGAATTGTTGCACCTGCAACTTAGAATTAGCGGAAAGCAACTTTAGCAGCATCAGTTAAAAAATGACAATAAGTTACAATCAGCTTAAATTTTTTTGTTTTACAGCAGAAATAAATGCTACATGTGTTTAGCGTTTTAATTCATATAGATTCCTATTCAATTTATTATCAAATATTGTTGGAATTACCTTATTTTTAAAATTAAATATTTTAATTATTTACATTACTTTTACGACTAAGCATTTTAAAAACTTTCACAGAGGGTGTTAAATTAGCTGCGAAAATTTAGTGATGTATGTTTCTGTAAAGGATTGTCGGTCACTCAATTTCCATATGCAAGTCATATGTTCTTGAAATTCTAAGCATTTTATTTCTTTTTTCTGAGAAATAGGGGTGTGCGATATTTTTCTGCTGCCCCCACAGGGCATCTGTCAAACAGGACATCTTCCTTTCAAAGACGACCCTGTGTAGGAATTCCTAATACATGAATTGTGATTGATTTTTGTAATTAAAAAAAATAAACTTATTTTTAAAATTTACTTATTTTTAACAGTGTAAATTTATGTTTCAATATGTAGAAACATAAATTTACACTGTTAAAAATAAGTACTTAAAAACAAGTAAAATGTACTAATTTTTAATTACTTTCTATGTTTATCATAGCTCCGAATACATAAGTTTCATTTTTGAAAAAGAGATGTACTCAAAAATGAGTAAAAATAGCAGTTGCTTGCCTACATAGGCTACCTTCATGAATCACTTTCAACAATTAAAACCAGGATTTGCTGGGAATCGAACCCAATCCGTCTACTTGATGTCGTCTGCAACGAAGGCCATGGTCATATCCGTTGTACCACCACAGCTGTCTGAAGAAGTTATAAACAGAAGTAAGGTTACAAATGCGTGGCAAAAGAATAGAAAGTAAGATACTTGAGTTGTAGTAACTCAGTTTCCATTTAAGCAATCGACCTCAAACAATGAGGAAAACCATCTACTGAACAAATATTTTAAGTTTGCGATGTCGCTTTTATTAAGATGGCTTGAACAGAAACTGATATTAGCAATATTAAACAAAACTTCTCATTTATCGAAATTACGATTACTTAAATTTGAGTACGTCATAGCACATTTACGATGCAATTGTACTCAAAGAAAAACGAGTACGTCCATGTACTCATTTTTAAGCACATTTTTTTTAGAGTGTGTCATTTTAAAGAACATTTGCTAATCCAAGAATGTGTATTAATAAGAATGTTTATCTCTATTCAATAGTACTAGGAGGGGAAAATATAGGGGAGGGGACGAGCCCGCCTCGTCTGACCTTACCAATCACTTTCTATACATGTAATATACAGCGCAAGTTACTGTACAAGATACAGTATAGATTTAATATACAGCACAAGTTACAGTACAAGATACATTATACATTTAATATACAGTACAAGTTACCGTACAAGATACAGTATACATTTAATATACAGCGCAAGTTACAGTACAAGATACAGTATACATTTAATATACAGCACAAGTTACAGTACAAGATACAGTATGCATTTAATATATAGCACAAGTTATAATACAAGATACAGTATACATTTAATATATAGCACAAGTTACAATACAAGATACAGCATACATTTAATATATAGCACAAGTTACAATACAAGATACAGTATACATTTAATATGCAGTACAAGTTACAGTTACATTACACATTTAATATACATCACAAGTAAAATACTTTTTGTCAACATTATAATGAGTTTTGAAATCGCAAACTCAAAAATATTTCCTAAGAAATTGACAGTTCTTTAAATGTGGGCCGACGCCTGTATCAAAGTTTTCCCCAATGTACTTGAAAGAAGGTTTTTCTCTGGAATATAAAGGCCAAAGAGTGCTAGGTTTCCTGTGGAAACAAAGAAAAACGATGTTTATATATGGATATGTAATCTGCAATGTAAATATAGTGTCGTATAAAATATTGATAAAATAAATAAATGTTAAACAATTCGATTCAATAATTAAAAAAAATATTTCTGGATAAATGAAAATATATGATTTATAATACTCTGGAAAATTTTATACTAAATATATTGTTTTGTTTTAGAAAATTAGTATTTATTAGTACACAAATGCGTTCATATGGTGACTATTGCAGTCGGTACAACACCAACGCGTATGACTCATAATAAATATTTTTACTGAACAATTTAGTGTTTAGAAAAGCCTGTTATATATTAATCTGTTTAGTTTCTTGTTAAAAGGAACTATCATATTTTAAAAACTATTTCGGGTATTTGTACTTGCACTTTCAATACATATGCAAGGATTCAGCATTTCATTTATTGTCTGGATATTACGTGAAATGTCTACCTTTTATGTCAATCAGTACTCATTAACTTTTTTTTCAGTCTTCTCATGTAATGTGCAGGCAATAAATTTGTTACCATTTACAATGTTAATTGTTATCAAACGAGGCTATTTATGAAACATATATAATTGATCGTTTCAAGAACAAACTAAATAAACTCATAAACAAGCCCGGCATTGTAATCCCAAATTTCAACTGCTAAAAAAAAAAATTTAACTGCTAAAATAAATAAATTTAACTGCTAAAAAATAAATTTAACTGCTAAAAAAATAACATTAACAGTTTAACAGTTAAAATATGTAATTTCAAGAACTCATATATATTATCTTACCCATTTTTCACAAAATCACTCCAAATATTAATCATCTGTATACTCAGTGATACTTCTGATGATTGATATTCTCCCGGGTTCAAAACAGGTCGGCCGAAGACAAACTGGACTTCTTCAAAATGTGCGACTCCCATCCATTCGGCCCAAGGCGTGACACTCGCTCTGTGAGTAAAGAAATAATAGTACACATTTTGATTCTGCTCTGCACACTTCTCAGCGTAATACACACATCCACACAGGATGTTCAAGTCTCCAACTGCAGTATACACTTGGCGTCTTATCTTATTGCTATCAGTTCCTTTGATACTTTTTGGGAGGTAGTAATTCACTATAGATTGAGAGTCTGGAAACACGGCAGCCGTTTTCTGTATCGTACCTTCGCCAAATGTTCTGTTAATGCGTGGATTTTTTTCGCCAAAGAATCCATACACATCTTTGGTAGAAGTCGTTATCTGAAAATAAATTAAGATTTAACCTACGTTTTTGAAAATAGAGCATTTTGAAAAATACTGTTTTAACTGATCATGGGAATCCCAAACATATACAATTTTATTCTACAGTTTGCCCCCATTATCAATTCGAGCGCCATGGAATGTTAAGATAGAGTTTAACAAATGCAGTTTTCATTACACAGGAAATTTTCTTAATTATATATTTAACCATAATTTTTCTCAAGTAACCATATGTTAAATTCTATTAAAATATTTTGGGAGTTTGTAGTGGTCCATAATTAATAAAATAGACAATTAAAACACAGTATGTTGTATTATTGAAAATACTCCTTCTATCGGCTGAACCGAAATTTTCATTCATTTTAAATTAATAAAAATACTTAATTTTTTTCGAATCTGTTCTATTGAGGTATAAATTAAAAACTATCCATTTAAAAATAAACAAGATTGTTATTGAAAAATAAATAAATGTATTTAAAAATAGAGTTGTAAATTTCCTACAAAGAAAACAACTTTACAATATCGCTAATTTGCTAGGTACTTGCAGGGTCAAGCTTAACAGAGTAAAAACTGGAATCATCCTATAAAGTTAAGAGTGGTCACATATTGTTATCACATATTATTATCTAAAAGACGTGGTGTTCATTGTTTGGCTGTATCACACTAAGCCGAATTGGTATAATACAAAAAAAAATCCCCAACTAATTCTATTACATTTTAAACAAGTCATTTAGCTTTAGTAGTAACAATGTAGTTAAAACACAGCAAAAAATAATGGTGTTTATTTTGTGTAGTTAAATTGCCAAACAATGACCATCGCTCAAAAGCTTTGTGACTACCCTATATAATCATCTTAATATCTAAAAAACGATATTTCTTCCTCCGCCGAAAGAGGATCTCGGGATAATGGTAGAATGGCTCTCTGGGAAGGGACCATCGCTGTTATTAGAGCAACCTGTCGTTTCCTATAAAGCCATGGATACAAGAATTTGAAAACAAATGTGTCCAAAACCTAGAATACACGTAAGAATTTGTCACCCTTATACACTTGTTGAAAATCCACTACCAGTCGAAGGTTTGGTGGAAACGGTACATCTAGCCAGCTTTCATGGACTAGCCAGATTTACGTCGATTAATAGTCAGGACCTTAATTTTATGTACAAGCTTCGTTATATTTCCTACACACGTATAACTGAGAGCCTGCTACAGAAAGCCGAAACAGTTTATCATATGATGTAATATATACTGAGATCATGATATATGTGCAAGGAGCTGTGGTATTGATTCGATTCAAGAATTTGAAAACAAATGTGTAAATGTGTCCAAGACCTAGAATACACGTAAGAATTTGTCACCATTATATACACTTGTTGAAAATCCACTACCAGTCGAAGGTTTGGTGGAAACGGTACATCTAGCCAGCTTTCATGGACTAGCCAGATTTACGTCGATTAATAGTCAGAACCTTAATTTTATGCACAAGCTTTCTTATATTTCCTTCGCACATATAACTATGAGCCTGCTACAGAAAGTCAAAACATTTATCACTTACATGGAATACATACTGCAATCGTGATATATGTACAAAGAGCTGTGGATATTGATTCGATCATTTGTAAAAGCATCCATTGGTACCATTTGCATTGCCCTTTCACGTTCACTACTCAGCTGCCAAAATAATAAATCAGTTCTTGTGTACCCTGTTCTCTTCAAAATAAACGAGGACTGTATGTTATAAAATGTTGGTAACTGCTCCTCAGTAACAGATGTTGGAGACTTCTGTTTATTCAGAAAAGGGGAAAGTTTTGGGCAGAAACTTGCTTAAATAGGGGTATATGCATAATAACTGTTGCCTTTCAAAAATCCGTGAAAAAGAGCGCAAATAGCGGGGACTAGCTTGGAATGGAATACAAAGTGTTTAATAATCGGTCCAGGCCTATCTCAAAATAAATAACTAGCACTTGTATTATGTGCTTATAAATTTTTTGAACGACTCAAAAGCAAAATATCATGGAGCTCACTATGAGGGATCCTTCGTCCTTGGTGTTTCCAATGAGCATATCTTTGCAGCGAAAGTCCCCTTCGTCTACCGCCACTCGAGGGTTCCTAGGAAGAAGTTCGTCGCCCCACTGAGGGAAGAAGGACACCTCGAGATTGGGGGCGAGTGAAAAATCGGCTTTGCTCAAGGAGACTGGATCGACCCCTAAAGAAAAATATATATTTAAAAAATGCATTAATTAAATAATGCAATTGAAGTATAACAACTACAATAACAAATTTATAACAACTTTAATATTCTTAGCTTTGATGTGCTTCGGAACTTTAATGTGCTTCGGAACTTTAATGTGCTTAGGAACCTTAATGGGCTTCGGAACTTTAATCTGCTTAGGAACTTTAATGTGCTTAGGAAGTATGGGAGCTTAGGGCTCCCTTTCATAGAGCGTGATTGAAAACATGTGTACATTGGGAACATTAATACGACCCCCTTTTTTTTTGCAGATGGCACTTACAAATATATCTACTACAGAAGTATCTGACAGGCCCATAAATTAAATTTTGTTAATATTTTTTTGTAAATCATACTTATGTTGTTTACTCAAAAGTGAGCTTTTGTAATGTTGGTTCAATCGCGGTTTCTTACCAAAATAAGTACAATGAGTAAATAGGAATAGAATGAGTAGATGATTGCCAACATAGACCACCTTCAAAAATCACTTTTAATAAATATTGAAAATTACAACCAAGTCTTACCGGGAATCGATCCCAGATCCTCGGCACCGATTTCTAGTGTCTTATCCGTTAAAAATGTCAGGGCGACATTAAGATGTTATAAACAAAAGGAATATTAAAAACAGGTGTGCAAAATGGTGGGAAGTAAAATATTTGAGTTGTAACGACTCAGTTTCTATTTAAGCGATTGATATCAAATAACGTGGAAAACCATCTTCTGAACAATTATTTTAAGTTTGTCAGATCTCTCTGTTAAGATGGCGTGAACAGAAGCTGATATTAGCTATATGAAAAGACGTTGCTCATTTTTGGAGAAAATGGGGTTACTTAAATTTCAGTTCGCCATCGCTCATTTTCGATGCTATTATACATAAAGAAAAACAAGTAGGTTCAGGTACTCATTTTTAAGTACATTTTTTGTAGTGTACTAATAGTCACCACATAACACCACAGTAACAGTGCGAGTTAACATTGACTTACACCATTATTACTTTCACGGTCTCAAATATTAATTAACAATAATTGTCTCGATTTATTGGCATTCTTAATGAACATTCGTTAGACTTATTAAGTGTTTCTTGTTAGCCTATGAAATTATGTTTATTTAATAAAAGAAAAAGTATATATAAAGTAATTGATATAGTTGATTTATTTATTTTATGTTTACTGGCTGTTTACATTATGTATTTAGAATTTTATTAACCTAATAATATTTTTAAAAGTATTTAATAGCCTAAATAAGATCATTTTAACGTTAGAATATATTAATTGATTAACAGCATCTTTCTATCGTGATTAAATACTAATAATTAAAGACAAATTTTGTCTTCGAATTTTTATGTTGTGAATTGGTATCATTTTCTCTGCATTGACTCGATTATAAGTGAATAAAACTCAGATTTGACTTTTTAAATATCATTAATAAATATTTTTTACAACTTTTGAAAACAAGTAACGCTGCAATCCGTATATATAAGTTAGGCAATCCAGTTATTCCACAAAAATCGAAGTTGCTCTTAAAACTAATAATGTAATGTAATTATTAGCCTAATGTCAATTGTTAAAGTACCAACTTACCTCTTAAGCATTGGACGACCTCTTTTGGATACATTGATATTGAATATGTGTTGTTAGCACAACCAACTGTGCTTGCTAACTGCTGAGCGAGTGCAACATTCGCTGTATTATTGTCTGAGAATCGAGTGCCAGGAGATCCACTTTCCAGTATCAATCTCGTGTAGAGTCCTTTAGCCAGTGGTGAAATAGTCAAAAGTCCAATAGCAATGGCTCCTGAAGCTTGTCCGGCAATGGTAATTCTTGTTAAATCTCCTCCAAAAACGTCAATGTATTGATTTACCCATTTTAATCCTTCCAATAAGTCCCACAGTCCTATAAATAAAAGTATTTTTTATGGTGATGATTGTACTTGTCTTAAAAACTGACGTAATTTTAGTCGTCTACATTTCATACCAATGAACAAATGCTATATTTTAACTAATTTGTTGCTACTAAATCTTAGAAACATGTTTAAAATATAAGAAAAGTAGTTCGGAAAAATTAATGTTTTATTATGGCAGTACAGCTAAATGTGATGCATTTAAAATCTTTTGATCATCAACTTGTGCTGCATATTAAATGCTTTGAAAGTGATTGGTATATAGATCATTATCTAGAAAGAATACCTTTTAGAAAACGCAAAGTTATTTCTAGTTTTACTACAAGAAAAACACATTTAAAAAAAACTATGTGTGGTTCCATGCTTTATTGAATAGTTGAACACTCTAGTTTCCAACCCAGATAGGTACAACTTCCCGATTAACTAAATCCCCTTGCAAAGCGGTATTGAGCAAAAGTGCCTGAATACAGTCTAAAATACATTCAAAGTCAAGCGTTTAAAACCAAAAGTAAGTGTCTGTCAATCGTTTATATCGTCTCCTGTAAAATTTATGAAAAGTGATCTATCTGGTATTGAAACTAGAGGGCTTATTTATACATTAATAACTATCAGTTTGGAGCGGAATAAAAAGTCGTAATTCCGTTCACACAATATTTATTTTTACTTATTGGAGAATTTGAAGTACAGTTTTTGACAAGTTCGCAACGTACTATATATTTTTTTAAATATACAATTGTATTTTAAATATTACACATGGTGGTCACAAATTGTTGAGTTATGGTCATTCTTCGACTGTTTAACTGCACATAACCAACCTTTCTTTTTTCTATGCTTTACTACTTTGTTTGTCGAAACTAAAACAAAGCGACTTGTTTAAAATGTAAGCATAATGGACAAAAATAGTGTTTAGTTATGTAAATTGTAAGAGCTAAATGTGATTCAGTCAAACAATAACCATCACCCAACAATTTGTGACTATGTATATTTCATTACGCTGGGTTACTCATGTGTGACATGTACTGTACAATGAGATTTACAATTTCAACGACTTAATTTTACTTACTCTACATTTTACTTTGCTCTTTTTAGTTTATTTATTGCACTCATTTATTAATACATGTCTTTTTTCAAAATTGAAACTTTTGTATTCGAAGCCATGATAAGCATCAAATGTACACAAAAATGAGTAAATTTTACTTATTTTTGAGTGCTTATTTTGAACAGTGTACACTATTTGTATATATAAGACAAATAACATTATTGACTAATAACAATATCTATTTCTGTAACACACGCAAAATGTCTAGCTAAGTTTAAGTTATTTATTATAATACATTAGAAAAGTAGCACTCCAATCAAATTCAGCTTACCAACGTTTCCTGGGGCATCCTCTGTACCTGAAGACAAAAATCCGAATGGACCTAATCTGTAGTTCACTGTCACAACAATGATGTCACCCAGAGAAGCCAAAGCAATTCCAGAATACAGATCAGACCTGATGGATCCATATCTGAAGCCTCCACCATGAATCCAGTACATCACAGCCTTCTTATTTATTGGACTTGCATCAGCAGGTGTCCAGATATTCAAGTAAAGACAATCTTCGCTTTTGTCGGTGGAGTTTATATAAAAAGGGTAAGGTTGCGTAGTGTACTGGGGACACGCTGGAGGATTGGTGATGGCCTCAAATACCGGAGCATAGTTGCGAATTGGTAGAGGCTTTTTGAAACGAAGTGGTCCTACAGGAGGTTGAGCATAGGGAACTCCTAGATACTGATTAACTTCACGTCCTGAGGATTTGACTACTTTCCCTTTGATGTGGCTGTTGTTAATCTGAATGGTCGCGGACGTATGTCCACTTTGGAGTAAGCTGGTGAGAATTGTTCCGCAAACTATTAACAATTGCAGAACATTCATGTTTGATATCTAAAAAAGGGGTAGCATCCAAAAATTATTGATTCTTATTTCGTGGTTTTCGGTATTCACTACAAATTTAAAAGTTTATAAATTCTATAAAAGGCACTATAATAAAAGAGAATAACTGACACATTTAAATTTTTCCACATTCTACACGAACCGTAACAGTAACTTATTGAAGGCTCATAACCGTTTTCCGCATGGGCGCGGTGGCAGCTGAAAGCAGCTGTCCCTGCTAATTTTTAAAAGTGATTATATTTTAAAAGTGAGTATATATATACATAAAATAACTAACACATGAAATTCAGGAGTTTAATTATTCACTGCCAACTAAGCATATATAAAAAAGCTTTATATTTCCATTAAATACTATAGACTTTTACAGGGCCGTTTTTAAGGATCATTTTTAAATGAAAGTTTTTTATGTGTGTGTGTAAGGAAAGGTTTATAAAAACTGATAATTTCTTATTTCTTTAATTTTTTATACTCATTTGAATCAAAGTTATGCCCACCTCCTCTTATTGAGAAGTCTGTAGACCTGTGTCTAACATACCTTATATCATATTGGTCCTGCTGAGTATTAAAAAACTAAAATTATCGATATGTTCTACTCATTTAGCATTGATATATTCTATCGTTATAGTATCGATATAGTCTATCGATATAGTATCGATATATTCTATTGATATAGTATCGATATACTCTATCGCTATAGTATCGATATATTCTAACCATTTCCCAGCAGCGGGAAGCCACGCAGCTAATAATTTTTAACACAGCACTTTAACATTTAAAAAATTATACTTAATAGAAAATTCAAATGCAAAACTAAAAATACTTACCTGAACTCAAATGCAATGACGCAACCGAACTGAAATTACACATCAAACCGAGAGATTTTTATGTCTCAAAATTAAAAGCATTCTTTTAATAAATGACAGCTGGAACAGCAGTTAGAGCAATTCTATTATTATGAAACGTATAATGCAGTTCTAGAGCTGGGTATGCACATACAAAATATTTTAGATCTTTAGAAATATTATTTTGTTTATAAGCCAAAATAACATGTCTGGCGACTTAGTTTTGACGTGAAACGTCTTTAATAACAGCTACAATGGGTATCAGGAAAGACACACTACGTTGAGCTTCACAAATAGCACGATTGACGTAATATGTACCTCTTTCGGTAAAAAAAAATTATACGCCGATGAATGTAAAATCTTGAAATAAAACAACAAACGTGACTGAATGTCCATTGCGTCTGACGGAAAAGCTTTTTTATCTTCCTTCTGTTGGAGATGATTTTGTTGGTGATCCGTTCGATTCTTATAATTTAAGTTATATCTCGACACACAGAAATATATACATTTAAAATGCAAATTGCCGGGTAATAAAGTATCTGACAATAAGTGAATAAGTATTTCATAATATTCCTTCAGAAAATCATGATTGTGTTTGAAATTGCCGACAGACACTCCCATTTCATCGAAAAGACTTACCTGGAAAAAATCTTTAAGAGGTTTATTTTGTCCTCTCTAAAGAGAAATGCGCATGTGTTTCGTAATATTACACGTGCTCTATTTTATGTAGGAGGTTACAGGTGCAAAAACAGTGATTCGAAATCACTACTGAGGACATTCGTTGGTGCTTGATGACTGATCAAAACAGTTTTTTAATTAGTTTTTGTTGGATTGGGATAGTATCATTTGGAAACTATTGTAACGAATATCCGGTGTTATTTGGCATTTAACAATTCGGAATTCTCAATAAAAATTCTCAGCGTTCAAAAAAAAATTATAATATTTCGAATTTTTTTGTTGTATCTTATATATAAAGCTGAAATCTCCAAAATCTGTCCGGATGTTGGTTTGTTTGTTGGTTTGTTTGTTTGTTTGTCAGTACAAAATAAGCTCCTTAACTACACAACGCAGAGTTTTGAAATTCACAGAATAGTTAGTTCAAAAAATAAGAATTTTAACGTGACTATTTTCAAGTCTCTACGATGTTCCATTCGAATGTTATGACATTTCTTAGCGTACGTCAGCAAAGTTTCTCGAAGTGGCAACAGTAAAATCAGTTAAAATCAACGAAGAAAAGCGAAAATATAATATAAAATAATTATGAATCAATTGGAATGCCAATATTTACACGAAATACTCCATAACTACACAACGTAGCTTTATGAAATTTACAGAGCACTTTACGTAAAAAAGTAGGCGTTTTTTGTGATAATTTTTAAGTTTGTACGATGTTCCATTCGTTTATTATAACTATTTTAATGTATTCCATTGACTTAACATTGCTGATGATATCGTTTGCGATTTTAAAGAATTTTCTTTTCGTTTTTTACAGTATAAAAATGACGTCATAAGTTTGGTTTGATTTAATAATTACTGAAAATATCCGCACATTGGGCATTTTGCTACAATACGGATTATTGCAAAAATTAAAATAACTAGAATTTTACCTTATGGAAATGGTTTACAGTAGTTTTGTGTCTTTTGTTTTGTTTGTATGCAGGTTAATTGTAACTACATTTGATTGTCTAAGATCGAACTTTTAGAACAATACTTTCATAATACGAGTAATTTGTGTATTAACGAATTATTAAACGAATAAAATTCCGCAGATACCAACTGCTAATTGAGATTTTTTTTTATTTTATGTGCAAAGTAATATTTTCTTTTAAAACATTAAATGGCGAACATTAAGAATGAAATTTAGAATTATTTAAAGTACATGGTGAGTTTATAATATTTAACCGTTTGCTAAATAATTATGTCGCCAAGTTATAATAGTTTATTCTTTGGATAAAGTGCGTTTTGGCTTTAATTTACTGTGGAAACTTACTAAGTATTTTTATGACAGGTATTTTTTGATGCAAATGCAATAACAATAGTATCACAAAATCAAAAGTTTAGAATTTTTTTTAATAAAATGTGTAAATACAGAATCTTTATTACAATGTTCCGGAAATAAAAATAATTACTCAAAATTGAAATAGGTGGCTGTTCTTCTGTAATAATAGTATTCATTGGAATTCTTTAACACATGGAACACATGAAGAAAAATTTGTAGTATTTTAAAACATACATTTTTTTTTGTATTTTTGCCAGAAAGTTAAGATTCGTTTATTAAGAATTTGAGGCAGTTTATTTGCAAAACACGTTTAGGTATATTCTGCCTGCAATGTACATTTTTATGTTCTGTATTCCAAAGGTCAAAAATGCAAACTACTAATTAGATACACAAGTTGCTGGTCGAAGAGATTGAAAGAAGTAGCCAAAACGATACATTGGAACAGGCATTTGGAAATAGTCAAATCAAAATTGCAATATTGGGAAACGGGAAATTCTGATTGCTTTGAAAGTTAAATCATTGAAGTTCAAGATCACATTTCCTAATTTGGCCATCTTTACAAACTTCTGTTTTCGGATTTTGTTGTCTTTTTCACTTCCATACGGTTAAAGAACATTTCAATTTCGTAATTGATTTAGAAGTTTCATTAAAAATCACGCTTGAAGGTAATGCTTTAAAGCTACAATTCAATGAAACTCATTTTGAAGCTATTTTTTTAAAATAATAGAAAAATTACGATTAAAGCGTTGTGTTTATAATTTAATTTAATAATTTTTTATTTGATAAAAATAATTCGTAGTTCTACGTAAAAACTTATTCTTATATAAAAAAAAACCCTATTATAATACACATTATCCTTTAATAATGATGACAACAATAATTAAAATTTCATCAATTAAAATAAGCATTGAAAACTAAAATATTATAGTAATGTCCTGATTAAATTTTGACATTCGTGTTAAAAAAAATCGTTTAGGTACAGACCGCGCTGTATTGGGACCTACTCGGTACAAAGTTCAGAGAGAGAGAGGATAAATTATCTACATGGTTGAAAGGGTTTACTTTCGCTTACACGATGGTATGCAATTTATCCATTAAGGGTGATTCCATGTTGAGTTGTGGAAGCCGGAAGCGTATACTGGTACACTCCTCCCCATATGGTACAAATGTAAGAGGGGGAATGGGTTAAAAATCAGCATGTTCGAAACGTTTGTCTTTCGTTTACACGATAGTATATTATTTATACTCATAGGCTGATACCACTTGGAGTTAATGATTTTACAAATTTAGTTTTCTATTATGGGATTTAATGCAACTATGTATATCCGTACAGAAATAAAATTCCTATAAATTCCTAAAAATATTTTTGTGCAGGAATATTTAATTTTTAAAACTCCATTCCTTATGACAGATAATCTAGAAATTATTGGATTTTTATCGGTGTATTAGTAACCAAATAGTATAGAGATATTTTTACTCTTTAACTTCTAATTTATTAAAAATAAAGATATTTTAAATTTTAATTTATGAAAGAATCATTATTTTTTTAGTAGAAATTCTAAACTGGTATATGCGATAATCCCTGGAGGAGAGGAAATGCATATATTTCTTTCATTTGTCGTTATTTTATTTATCCTCGTGCGAAGAACGGGTAATTTTGCTAGTATCTTATATATAAAGCAGAAATCTCCAAAATCTGTCCGGATGTGTGTTTGTTTGTTTGTTGGTTTGTCAGTATATTATAGGTTCCGTAACTACACAACGCAGAACTTTGAAATTCACAGAATAGTTAGTTCAAAAAATAAGAATTTTAACGCGACTATTTTCAAGTCTCTACGATGTTCCATTCGAATGTTATGACATTTTTTAGCGTACGTCATCAAAGTTTCACGAAGTGGCAACAGTAAAATCAGTTAAAATCAACGGAGAAAAGCGAAAATATAATATAACAAAATTATAAACCAATTAGAATTCCGATATTTACACGGAATACTCCATAACTACAAAACGTAACTTTATAAAATTTATAGAATACTTTACTTGAAAAATTAGAAATTTTTTGTGATAATTTTTAAGTTTGTACGATGTTTCAATCGTATGTTATAACTATTTTAATGGATTCCATTGACTTAACATGGATGAAAATATCGTTTGCAATTTAAAATAAAATTGTTCGTTATTGGCAATATAAAAACGACGTCATAGGTTTTGTTTGATTTAATAATTATTGAAAAATGTATATACATTGGGCTTTTTGCTACAATACGGAACCATTCAAAAATTAAAACAACCAGAATTTTATTTTAAAGAAATGGTTTAGAATTGTATTAAAATGTTATAATTGTTTTATCTCTTTTTTTTTACAGGTTTATTGTAAGTATATTTAATTATCTTAGATCGAACTTTCTGAACGATTCATCCAAAATGCGAGTAATTTGTGTATGAACGTCCATTTTATTTATTTGAAAAATATTTTATGCAAGTATTTTTTTTAATGTACGAAGCTTGGTTTCATTGTGAATTTTCAACTCTATTAGACTTTTTAATGTTATTAAAGAATAAAATTTCACAGATACCAACTGATAATTTAGAAAATATTTTATTTAATGTGCCAATGAATATTTCCTTTTAAAACATTGAATGGCGATCATTAAATATTAAATGTAAAATTATTGAAAGTACATGGTGAGATTATAATATGCTGCACCGTTTGCTAAACTATCGCCAAGTTATAACAGTGTATTCTTTGGATGAAGTGCGCCTTGGCTGTAATTTGCTGTGGAAACTTACTAAATATTTGTATGACAGGTATTTTTCGATGCGAATTCTATAATAACAGTATCACAAAATCAAAATTTTAGGAAAAATTGTTTAACAAAATGAGTAAATACCGAATTTTTAATAAATTGATCCGTAAATAAAAAAAATGAACTTAAAATTAAAATAGGTGGTGTGGTTATTCTTCTGTAATAATATTATTCAAGGGAATTCTTTAAAACATGGGCAGGGCGTAGTAAAAGAAAGTTGTGTAGTATTTCAAAACATACTATTTTTGGTTGAGTATTTATGCTGGGCTGTTAATTTTATTCTTACTTTGATAAAGAATTTGAGGCAGTTTATTTGCAAAAACTGTTTAGGTTTATTCTGGCTGTAATTTACATTCTTATGTTCTGCATTATTGAGGACAAAAATGCAAACTATTAATTAGATACACAAGTTGTTGGTCGAAGATATTGCAAAGATGTATGCTAAACGATACATTGGAACGGGCATTTGGAAATAATCAAATCAAAATTGCAATACAGGGAAACAGGGAACAGGGAAATTCGGAATGTTTGACAGTTATATCATTTAAGTCCTTTATCAAATTTATTAATTTGGTCAGCTTTAAAAAATTATGTTATTTGTTTCTGCGGCTTTTTTCACTTCTATGCAGCTTCAGAACATTTCAATATCGAAATTGATTCAGAAATTTAATTAAAATTCACGCTTGAAGATATTCCTTTAAAAGTGCAATTTAATGAAACCCTCCTTGATGAAATTATTTTTAAAAATAATATAAAAATGAAGATCATAGCGCTTAGTTTATTATTTAATTTAATATTTTTTCCTTAGATAAAAAAATCATAGCTTTATGTAAATAATTATTCATATAAAATACCTGTTATAATGCAAATTATCTTTCAATAATGATGACAACAGTAATTAAAATTTCATCGATTAAAGTAAGCACTGTAAACTAAAATATAATTATAGTCATTTCACAAATAAATTGCGGCATCCGTGTTAAAAAAAAATCGGTTATGTACAGACCGCGCTGTATTGGGCCCCTACTCGGTACAAAGTTGAGAGGAGGAGAGAATAAATGTCCTACAATGATTGAAACGGCCTTCCTTCCTTTACACGATGGTATGTCATTTATCCATATAGGCTAATTCCACGTTGAATGAATGATAGCGGTACACTTATTTTCACCTGGTACAAACGCAAAAAGGGGAATGGCTTAAAAATCGGCATGTACGAAACGTCTGACTTTCGTCTACACAATAGTATATTTTTTATACCCATCAACTTATTCCACATGGAGTTAAGGATTTTAAAAACGTCGTTTTTTATTATGGTATTTAATGTAACTATGTATACCCATACCGAAAAGAAATTCATATTAATTTCTAAAAATATTTTTGTTCAGGAATGTTTAATTTTTAAAATTCCATACCTTATGAGAGATAAACTAGAAATTATTCGATTTTTATCGGTGTTTTAGCAACCAAGTAGTATAGAGATATTTTTACTTTTTTTTAACTTCTAATTTATTAAACATAAAAATATTTAAAATTATAAAAAAAAAGCTTTATCACTTTTTAAAGAGGAATTCTAAAATGGTATATGCGATTATCCCGGGCAGGAGATTAATGTATATATTTTCAGTTATTTGTCGTTATTTTATTTATTTCCGTGCGAAGAACGGGTACTTTTGCTAGTAGTATATAAAATCGAGTTTGGCTGAAAATGCAAAACAATTGGTTATCCGGCTTTTATTTTTCAGAAATATCGATTAACCGGACTTTTTTCTAACATTTTTTCCGATTTTAAAATATTTTATTATATTATAAATTTTGATTATTCGGCATTCATTTATAGATAATTTCTTGAAGTACAAAGAGAGTTAAAAATCGAACATTACCTATCTCATAGACAAATATACAACTCACACGTGTATACCTTGCTCAAAGATTGGCGATCACAAAATTTTAGTCGATTGTCATAGTTTGTCTGTATTACATTTAAATATATTGGCTTTATAAAAAAAAATTTGATCAACTACTTCGCTTATATATTAAAGAGTCGTTAATCATAACAAAACTTTTACAACCAAACAATGATCATCACTCAATAATTTGTGACCACCCTGTATAATACTTAAAATACAATTAGATATTTAAAAAAAAACGTTATGTTGTAAACCTGTCAGACGCTGCTCTTTAAATTTTCTATCAACTAAAAATATACATTGGGTGAATGGAATTATGGCTGTATACTCCGTTCCAAACTGATAATTACAAATATATAAATATTCAAAAAAGTGTGGAATCATATATATAGTTTTTTTCATGTTTTCTTTTCATTGAACAACTATGAACAACTTTTTGTTTTCTAAAATGCATTGTTTGTAGATATTGACCCTCATACCAATCACTTTCAAAACATTTAATATACAGCACAAGTTGATACAATTACTTTTTAATCAGAATCATGAGGTATCAAATCACAACCTCAAAAAAATGGTCTCAGAAAATTACAGCTGTTTAAATGTGGTCCGACGCCATTCCGGTCTGTCACAAACTTATCCCCGATGTACTTGAAAGAAGGATGTTCCCTGGAATATAAAGGCCAAGCAGTGCTGGGATTTCTATGGGAAATAAAAAAATATATACTTGTATTTATTTCAGATATTACGTAATTCATATGTATTTAAAAACATATATACGTATTTTGAACTACTGGCAAAGAAGGTAAAACTTAATGTTTGAAATAAATTTGAGAAAATTCATGTTCTGAAAACCGCATCATTAAGCAATCAAGTATTTTTAAAGATCGTAATTATACTCGTTCCATGGTGTTATTAAATATATATTATGAGGATGGTACACATAATTTCAAGACTTTAACCCTTCTCAGAAGTATGCACCTGGTATTTGAATTCATATAAAGAAATTTAAATATTTCAGTCAGTTGCAAATTTGGATTTTTATAGGTTAAGTGTTTAACCGTAAACCATAATACTCCTGAAATATGTTGTTGATAAATCATTAAAAAAAATCAAAAATGGTTGACGATTTCACAGTATTGTGATACATGTTATATCTCATAAATTGCAAGTTTTCGACTTTTTATTCATAAAACTAATAACTTTGTAAAAAGTGATCGTACCGACCGACTTGTAAAATCTGTTATTCGATTAAATATATTTCAAAATTGACACTTCTCTCCTCCCCCCCCCCCCCCCCCCCCAAAAAAAAAAAAGGTCAAACCGCTTTCTTATTTGGGGACTCATGAGATCTTTATTTCTAGCTCCAAAACGAAGTTATTCCAAGTTTCCGGGAATGAAAAGCAGTTGTCATTAAAAAACTATTTTAACCTGTGCTATCAAAATATTTTGATATATTTGCAATACGTGTCTTTCAAAAAAAAATTATAAACTTCTTTTAATGCTATTACAAAATATAACTGCGGAAATGACTAAAAAATTCATTATAAACGCTGACATTCGTAATTTCAAGGAATAATATTCACTTACCCATTTCTCACGAAATCGCTCCAAATATTGATCATTTGCACACTCAACGATACTTCTGACGGTTGATATTTCTCCGGGTTCAAAACAGGTCGGCCAAAGACGAACTGGACTTCTTCATAGTGTGCGACTCCCATCCATGTTGCCCAAGACGTGATACTCGGTCTATGAGTGAAGAAGTAATAGTACACATTTTGGTTCTGCTCAGCACACTTCTCAGCATAATACACAGAAGGACAGACGAGGAATACGTCTCCCAATCCAGTATACACTTCATGTCTTATCCTGTAGCTAGCAGCTTCTGTGACACTCGCTGGGAGGAAGTATTGCGCCACAGATTGAGGGTCTGGAAACGACATTGCGTTTAGGCCATGTACTATCGTAGCTTCGCCAAATGTTTTATTAATGCGCGGATTTTTTTCGCCAAAGAACCCGTACAGGTCAGGGGTGGAAGACGTTATCTAAAAATTAAGAAGTATGTTATTTGAAAATAGAACGATTCAGTTTAGATATCAGAAAATTAAGTAGTATTTAAAGTATGTTACTGAAAATAGAACAATTAAGTTCAGTGAATACACTAGTGTTGATTTTTTATTTAAATTTATTAATTCGAGAATTATTTTCGCCAAAGAACCCGTACAAGTCAAGGGCGGAAGACGTTATCTGAAAATTAAGAAGTATTGAATGTATGTTATTTGAAAATAGAACAATTCAGTTTAGTTATCTGAAAATTAAGTAGTATTTAAAGTATGTTACTGAAAATAGAACAATTAAGTTCAGTGAATACACTGGTGTTGGTTTTTTATTTAAATTTATTAATTCGAGAATTATTTTCGCCAAAGAACCCGTACATGTCAGGGGCCGAAGACGTTATCTGAAAATTAAGAAGTATTGAATGTATGTTATTTGAAAATAGAACAATTCAGTTTAGTTATCAGAAAATTAAGTAGTATTTAAAGTATGTTACTGAAAATAGAACAATTAAGTTCAGTGAATACACTAGTGTTGATTTTTTATTTAAATTTATTAATTCGAGAATTATTTTCGCCAAAGAACCCGTACAAGTCAAGGGCGGAAAACGTTATCTGAAAATTAAGAAGTATTGAATGTATGTTATTTGAAAATAGAACAATTCAGTTTAGTTATCTGAAAATTAAGTAATATTTAAAGTATGTTATTGAAAATAGAACAATTAAGTTCAGTGAATACACTGGTGTTGGTTTTTTATTTAAATTTATTAATTCGAGAATTATTTTCGCCAAAGAACCCGTACAAGTCAAGGGCGGAAGACGTTATCTGAAAATTAAGAAGTATTGAATGTATGTTATTTGAAAATAGAACAATTCAGTTTAGTTATCTGAAAATTAAGTAGTATTTAAAGTATGTTATTGAAAATAGAACAATTAAGTTCAGTGAATACACTGGTGTTGGTTTTTTATTTAAATTTATTAATTCGAAAATTATTTTCGCCAAAGAACCCGTACAGGTCAGGGGCGGAAGACGTTATCTGAAAATTAAGAAGTATTTAATGTATGTTATTTGAAAATGGAACAATTCAGTTTAGTGAATGCATTTTTTTTTTAATTTAAATTTAGCCATTGATGTTTTGCAAATATCCAATTCCTTTCCTATCGACGCTGTTAGAAAATGTATGGGTATAGAATTGTTCTGCAAGGTAATAATATAAAAATAGTATCAAACTTTTTATCGGCAACTTCTGTCAGTCATGTGATGCGAAAGAACCCGACCACTTGGCGACGAAATATCACAATGTTAAAAATGAATTCTCATATGTGACGAAACTATTACAATTTTCGACGAAATAGACCTGTGCTATATGCTCCGATTGAATATTTTGTCAAAATGTGGACATTCATGTTGTCATTTTGAACGAAATTTATTTCGTTAAAAATAAGAGCGATTTTAAATAATATAATAATTTAATATCCGACACGTACCGCGAAACTCTCGTTGCAGAGCCCAACGCTCTATCCACTAGTCCTAGAAGACTCGTTCGAATTCTGACAATCTTATATATAAAGCTGAAATCTCCAAAATCTGTCCGGATGTTGGTTTGTCAGTATTTTATAGGCTCCGTAACTACAAAACGCAGAGCTTTGAAATTCGCAAAATAGTTAGTTCAAAAAATAAGAATTTTAACGTGACTATTTTCAAGTCCCTACGATGTTCCATTCGAATGTAATGACATTTTTTGGTGCATTCCAGCAAAGTTTCACGAAGTGGCAACGGTAAAACCAGTTAAAATCAACGGAGAAAAGCGAAAATATAATATAGCAAAATTATAAACCAATTAGAATGCCGATCTTTACACGGAATACTCCTTAACTACAGAACGTAGCTTTATAAAATTTACAGAGTACATTACTTGAAACATTAGACATTTTTTGTGATAATTTTTAAGTTTGTACGATGTTCCATTCGTATGTTATAACTATTTTAATGTATTCCATTGACTTAACATGGACGAACATTTTCGTTATTGTTCCTATAAAAATTACGTCATAGGTTTTGTTTGATTTAATTATTATCGAAAAACGTCTGCACATTGGGCTTTTTGTTACAATACGGATTCATTAAAAAATTCAAATATCCAGAAATTTATCATAGGGAAAAGGTTTAGAATTGTTTTAAAATGTTATAATTGTATTTAATTTATTTGTATTTAATTATCTTGGATCGAACTCTTAGAACAATTCTTCCAAAATGTGAGTAATTTGTGTATGAACGTCGATTTTATTCATTTGAAAAATATTTTATGCAAGTATATTTTTTTTTAATTATACGAAGTTTAGTTTCACTGTGCATTTTCAACTTTATATGACTTTTTAATGTTATTAAAAAATAAAATTCCACAGATACCAAATGATAATTGAGAAAATAAATATTTTTTTTAATGTGCCAATGAAATGGCGATCATTAAGAATTAAATGTTCTGAATGATTGAAAGTATATGGTGAGTTTATAATATGCTGCACCGTTTGCTAAACCTTCGTCAAGTTATAACAGTTTATTATTTGGATAAAATGCGTTTTGGCTTTAATTTACTGTGGAAACTTACTAAATATTTATATGACAGGTATTTTTCGATGCGATTGCAATAACAATAGAATCACAAAATAAAATTCTTATGAAAAATGGTTTAACAAAATAAGTAAATACAAAATTTTTAATACATTCATACGGAAATAAAAAAAAATTATTAAAATTAAAATAGGTGGTTATTCTTCTGTAATAATAGCATTTATGGATAATCTTTAAAACATGGGCATTTGGACATAGTAAAACGTCTGACTTTCGTTTACACGATAGTATATTATTTATGCCCATCAGCTGATTTCAATTGGAGTAACGGATTTTACAAATGTAGTTTTTTTATTATGAGATTTCATGCAACTATGTACCGAAACTACCCATACCGATTGGAAATTCCTATTCATTTCTAAAAGTATTTTTGTGCAGGAATGTTTAATTTTTAAAACTCCATACCTTTTGAAAGATAAACTAGAAATTATAGAATTTTTATCGGTGTATTAGCAACCAAGTAGCATAGATATATTTTTACTTTATTAACTTCTAATTTATTAAAAATTAAAATATTTAAAATTAATAAAAAACAGCTTTAACTTTTTTAAGGAGGACTTCTAAAATGGTATATGCGATTATCCCAGGGAGGAGAGGAAATGTATATATTTTCAGTTATTTGTCGTTATTTTATTTACCTCCGTGCGAAGAACGGGTACTTTTGCTAGTATAAGTATAAGATAAGGAAGGCTTGTGTAGAACACCATGTAAATCGACTGGTGTAAACGGTTCACTTATCCAACTTTCAGGGATTTTCGGATACTTGTAAGAACAACCGATAGCTACACTTAGTTGCCAAAATATTGTAGGTTCCTGACGTTTATAAGTAAACGAGGTATAACTTCACTCTGTTTCCGCTAGAGGGAAAGAAAGGTATTTTTAAAAAAATGAAAGGTACTAGCTTACAACGTTAGTGGAATCACTTTGTATGGGTAAAAAACGCGATTTGACGAATTTAGGACGTGGGATGATTGTGGATGCTTGGAGTCGAGTCATGGAGTAAGCATTAGCAAAATCGCTGCATTTGTGAAATGTTCAAAACCAGCTGTAGTGAAAGTGTTTAAAGACTGGATTTTTAGTGTTAACTATAAAACTGGAGCTCGAGGTGCTGGTCGCAACTGGACAGAAGAGTGTTCAGGTTTGTAATGGGCAACAGATGAGCAAAAATGCCGCAAATTGCAGAAGATTTGAAACAAGAATACTCTCAATTTGAAACAAGAATACATTATTACTTACGTACACTTAAGCAAAAAGGCGCCCTATAAAGTATTGATAGGGTGGTTATAAAATTTTGGACACTGTGTGTATAATCTCAACTTAAGCTTCCTTAGGCAATCTTCTCTAGTAAGAATTAGCCCCCTGCAGAAAACAGAAGCAATTCAATTAATATTGTATCACATCAAAGAGTACACATGATGAATAGTGATGTATATATAATGAATGGTGGCTGTATAATGAGTTCTTTGAAAAAATCCAATCGGTTAACTCTTTGTATTCGACTTTCACTTCTCAGGTAACGAAACAACAACCTATTCTGTTGGTACCTGTTCTTCAAAATAAACAAGAACACTAAGTTCCTTATTATAGAAAAGTAAATCTTTCGTCATCTTGTTGTCGCACTAACCTCGGAACATGTTGTTATTTTTGCCAGCCAAGAGCACCAAATGTAATCGAGGAAAATTTCAGAGAAAGGAGAAAATGTTCCGTAAAAAAGTTCTTTTTGTGTTTATGTTCTTGGAGTGTAATGAGTTAAGAATCGAACGTTGCCTATCTCATAGACAAATAAACAGCTCGCACGGGTATACTATGTTTAAATATTTGCACATTATAGAGCTCACCTCAAAAGACCCTTCGTCCTTGTTGCTTCCAATGAGCAGGTCCTTGCACTTGAAGTCCCCTTCGTCCACCGCCAGTCGAGGGTTTTTTGGAACAAGCTCGTCGCCCCACTGCGGAAAGAAGGTCAGCGGGAAATTGGGGGAGAGAGCGAAATCAGCTTTGCTCAAGATAGCAGCATCGACCCCTAAAGAACATATATTAAATAAGCAAACTGTTTAAGAATATTTACAAGGTATACATAATTAAAGAACTGATCTCTTTACTTCCACATTCCACACCAAGAATTTAGTAAAAGTATACGTTTCCATGGCAGCCGCCAAACAACAGATGTCAGTCTAGCAGTTTTCCCATGATGGAAAGACAATAAGTACACTCTAGAAAGTATAAGTAGTTAGTTTCTTCGTATACATAAATTAATCATTTAAATGACTATAGTGCCACAAACTGCACTATACTGCTATAATTTTCATGGATATCCATAGTTTTAGGTTAATTCTTAATTACCCATCATGCATTATTTATTTTGTATGAAATGATCTGCAATTTTAATAGTGATTGTTTAAACAGCCATTGAATATAGTTGCTTATTACGTAAGTTAAAAAAATAACTCAGATTCAGCGAAATATCTTATTTTTATTCTTGAAATAGGGCATTGAAACGTTAAGCATATTTAATGATATTCAGATTATTGTTACTAAATTTGTCTAAAAACGTATTACACAAGTTCCATAAACTGGAGATTGGTTTCTCGAGTGGGTTACTTGCACCCGCATAAAAACATATTTAAATAACTCCTGTGGCTGCTGCATGAAAATATAGACGTGACGATCATAAAGTTGTGTGTGACCTTGTGGTTCAGTCGCCATCATGCGTTGGAGTTAACTAACAGCGTGCGTTTGCCGTAGAGGCCTATTTTTCCAACGGAAGTTCGGTGGTTTCAACCCGGCGCGCTTTCCGAAATCGCTTCACTATAGCGCCTTTGGGACCTGTCCCTGACCGGAAATCTATTCTTTTGTGGGTGACAACGTTCAGGGAAACTGGTTCTGTGCAGAAAAATAGAAGTGGAGACGCACGTCCCATCAGAAAATGAACAGACTGTCACAGTCACTTCAGACCGTTATGTGAACATGCTCGAAGAGGTGTTTTTTTTGCCACGACTTGATGAAATGGACTTAGGAGAAGTATGGTTTCAGCAGGACGGAGCAACAGCCCATACTTCCAAGAGCATCGATGGCTGTGTTGCGAAATCACTTCCCAGGGCGCCTCATCTCACTGAGAGGCGATTTGGAGTGGCTGGCGCGTCCTCCCGGTTTGGCCTCATGTGATTTCTTTTTGTGGGGGTATTTAAAATCCCGTGTCTATACTGACTGCCCACAAACTCTGGAAGATCTGAAAAGAAACATTCAGGGAGAAACGACCAACATGCACATCAATATGCTGGAGAGACTGATGATAAACAGCAGAATTTGGTTCACCCAGTGTATCGATAATGGCGGGCGTCACTTACCCGATATAATTTTTAAAAATATGTAAACCACAACTTTAAAGGTGTAACTTTTGTATAAAAAAATAAATAAAAATATATCTTTACTACTTTTTGTTTTATTGCAATACGAAATAAGGAAGTTAACTTGTACCCTGTATTCATTTTTTTTTTACTTTGGGTCCACAGTTTACAGTAACCACAGTTTACAGCATATGATTCTCGGTTAAACAAACCTATACGGTAACGTTTTTACAGTAAAATTTTACTGTTTCTCATTTTAGAATTACATACATAGATAGTGGTATTGTGGTATGAGACCTAAATACCACTTAAAATGTTCAATGTCAGCAATCGAAGTTTATTTTTAACTCTCCGTTTTACAAAAATACCAGACCATTTTAAATTCAAAGGGAGTTTTAACTAACTAAGAGTTTTTACTCTTGAGAGTGTGATGTAAATTGTTAATATAAACATAGTTCCAATCGTTAAAATACCTACTGACCTTTCAAACATTGGACAACCTCTTTTGGATACATTGAAATTGAATATGTGTCGTTAGCACAACCAACTGTTTTTGCTAATCGTTGTGAGAGTGCAACGTTCTTTGTATTATTATCTGAGTACTGAGTGCCCGGAGCTCCACTTTGCAGTATCAATCTTGTGTACAGTCCTTTGGCCAATGGTGAAATGGTCAAAAATCCGACACTAATGGCTCCTGAACATTGACCGGATATGGTAATTCTTGTTGAATCTCCCCCGAAAGACTCGATGTTTTGGTTGACCCATTTCAATCCTTCCAATACGTCCCAAAGTCCTATAAATGAAATGAAATTAAAAGTTATTTGATGCATTTGTAATATTTCATGTACATCTCACCCTTAAGTGAGTCCAAATTTTTTTTTAAATAAGGTTATAATTGACCTCGTCTTTAACATATACTATAACTTTCTATTTCGAATTTTTACACGCGTGAAGTTTTAGGGCCGCAAATTTTTGGACGCCGAAGTTTTGGCCGGGCAAAGTTTTGACCCAATACCAAATTGCATAGAGAGAGAAGCACACGTAAATATATGACGCATGTGAACTGAGTGTCTTTGATCCAGATAGCATTAAATAAAAATACTTTCAACCTATAAAGAATTATAATACTGGTGTCATATCTGGATTAAACTTACAAAGCAATCAAATGTTTCGATTTTCTGCTTTACAAATTTGTTTGTCTAAGGACAGTTTAGGCAAGTTTTTTTTCATCTTATTGAAGTAAAAGCAAGTTCAATAACGGTTTTTAAAGTTTAATATCATGATTGAATGGAATAATGTCATTATAGTAAAAGTAATCTTAAGACCATATATTTTTTTTAACATTTCTACATTTAAGGCAGTAAATGTTTTCAAATTAGTCTAAAATAAATTGATGCGGCACAACACAATATATTTCCTGGTGAGAATATATCACAAGTGTTAAAGTTCCAATTTTAAATAGTTAACGTGTTTACAGTTACTATAATAAACAAATATTTGAATTTTAAAAGTTATTAATGACATACATTATAACTGTGACATTAACATTAGATGAACAAGCAGTCAAAATATGTTTTCTTATAACCTGTACATTACCATAATCAAATATATAAAAAAGTATCTTTCAATTGAATTGTTAGAGAAAATTCAGCAGAGGACTACTAAAATGGTTCAAGGGTTTTCAGGCATGAATTATGAAGATAGATTAAGAAATTTGAATATGTATACTCTGGAGGAGAGAAGGTTTAGGGGAGATTTGATTCAACTATTCAAATTTATCAAACAAGGAGATGTGGAGAGTTTAGATTTTAATATGAGTGATAGAACGAGAGGTCATGGGTTTAAGTTAAACAAATCCCATTTTAAACGGGAAGGGAGAAAACACTATTTATATAATAGGGTTATAAACAAATGGAACAACTTGCCAGTGAATATTGTTAATTGTAAAGGAAGAAGTTAGATATGCATTGGGGGATAGTTAAGAGGTACTAGATGGACCAACCTTGTTGGGTCTTGAGCCTGTTGTTGGTCGTCAATATTTGTATTTGTAATTTAAATTCAGCTTACCAACGTTTCCGGGTGCATCCTCTGAGCCTGAAGACAAATATCCGAAAGGACCCAGTCTGTGGTTCACTGTCACCACAATTATGTCACCCAGAGAAGCCAGAGCAATTCCAGAATACAATTCGTCTTGGATGGATCCATATCTGAAGCCACCCCCATGAATCCAGTAGAGCACAGCTTTCTTATTTGTTGGGCTTGCATCAACAGGCGTCCAAATATTCAAGTAAAGACAATCCTCGCTTTTGTCAGTTGAGTTTATATAAAAAGGATAAGGTTGCGTAGTGTACTGGGGACAGGCTGGAGGATTGGTGATGGCCCAAAACACCGGAGGATATCTAGGAGTTGGTAACGGCTTTTGGAATCGAAGTGATCCTAAAGGAGGTTGAGCATATGGAACACCTAGATACTGATTAACTTCACGTCCTAAGAATTTGACTCCTTGCCCTTTGATGAAGCTGTTGTTGATCTGAATAGTCGCGGACGTATGTCCATTCTGGGGTAAGCTGGCGAGAATTGTTACGCACAGCATCAACATTTGAAGAACTTTCATGTTTGTTATCTATAAAGGATGAAGCATATAAAACAGATTGATATTTTCATCAACTAAGATCGGTATTTTATATTATTAGTGCAGATTTTATTTTTTATGCCACTAGAATTTGAGTATATCGTCTAATTTTCTTCATTCAAGAACAAATACAAACTTCTATCCAGAACTATTATGTTTTACAAGAAATTACGATACAAAATTTTTTAATGATTTTTCAATAAACATATAAAAAAAACTTTATAAATAATTTATTTAGTAAGTTCTTTGCTTATTTCGTCCAAAATATCGTTTGTAACGGAAATTCTATGCATTAAGGCATATGCCTGAAGACTAAAAAACTTTTGTCGCCTTGTTTCTGTCTATCCTCAGTACCATGAGGATAAACCAATGTAAGGTTGTGGTATAGAACGACGATTTCATATCATCGCCGAAATCAAAATTTCTGATTCTGCTGCACCTATTTTCATGTTTGTTTTATTTAAAATGGCATAATCATATATTCCGTACATATTTTTATTTGTCGTATTCACTAAAATAAAAGCGAGGCCGCCTACAATTTGTAACATGTAAACCTGAATCTAACATGCCTTATAGAAAATGCAGACCTATTTAATACAGGGCTACAGGGATAGAAATGATTCATCGGGTTTCGAAATTCTTGTATTTAGAAGTGTAAGACCCACAGAGATAGGTGGGTGAAACATGAAAAGATAAATACAAGTTTCATGTACAGCCGCGGAAAAAAAAAACGAACCACCGATGATTATTTCGTTAGTTTTTATAATAGAACTAAACTTAATATACCATTTTGTAGGGAATAAAGTCTACTATGCATTGACATACAAAATATTTGCATAGGGGACTATCTTCATACTCGAATCCGCACCAACTTTAAAATTTTCAATAGCAACACCTACTTTTGATAGCGCAGAAATGTTCTCCTCCCTCAAAATAATCTAATTATAAATTTTCGTTAATTTCCTACATTTATATGCAGAGGTATTAGACGATATGTATCTATCTTATTTGAGGGGCTACTTCCACATTGGACAAAGTATTAGTGAGACTTCGAAATGAAGTACGCTGGTAGAAAATGTTTTGGCGTTAGCCGTTGTTTTTATTTTCTCTTGGTCATTCATTCCCCCACTCCCGTATACCCCTCGCCTTTATATAAGAATTTAGAATTTTATTACAACGCGATCCCAGCGCTTTTAATTCTCAAAATTAGTATGTTTCTGTTAAGCTCTACAGATTTTAAAATTTTGTATGACCCCTTAAATGATCATTTGAGGCACATTTTCATATAGCCGAAAAACTACAAAGAGGAAAATCATGAAATTTTAGATATGCATATAAAACGTTTTTCTGAATCCATCACTATGAAAATATAGCATGGTTGCTATTCATAAATTTTATGAATATTAATATCCTAATTTAAATAAAATTAAAAAATATACATATAAGTAATGAAAGTTAGTGTATTTTATTTGGGTTGTTTAGAAGTAACACAGATAAAAATATCAGATTACTAAAAATATTATTTCGAAAGATATGATTAAAAGTTTAAGAAATTCATTTAACATTACGAGTTCTAAACTTTCGATATTCATAATTAAAAAACTACTTAACCAAATGACTTGCAAATTGATATTCAACGATAAATTTTGTCGTAGATTCTAAATATTGAATCAAAATTGGGTGTTGCTATTGGAAATTTTAAAGTTGGTGCGGATTTTAATATGAAGATAGTCCCCTATGCAAATTTTTTGTATATCAATGTGTATACTTTATTCCCTACAAAGTGGTATATTAAGTTTGGCTCTACTATAAAAATTAACGAAATAATCATCGGTGGTTCGTTTTTTTTTTCCGCGGCTGTACCTAGTACAGTTGTTAAATGCATCGCCTATCTTTTTATGTCTTATACTTCTAAATAAAAAGTACAGTAAAATCTGTTTATAACGATGCCGGGAATAACGATATGCCCGTTATAACAATGTAAAATGCAATGGAAGTTTGGATTTCTATAGCAGTCCATGTTAATTTTTCCGGATATTACGATGCCGGTTATAACGATAATCCGCATGTAGCGGTTGAGTTTCCCTCGTCTTATGTTAAAAAACACCCCTTGGAGAGGGAGGGTGGGAAAGCCGTTTGTGCAATAAACAAGCTTCAAGTGAACAGCACGTGGACAATAATGCCCGAAATTTGCGAAGAGATCACCGGTTCTTCTACGATGTTAACAACAATTGGAATTTTATGGAATCCTATTATAATGTCAAATCTAAGCAAACAAAAATAACTGACCATACTCAAAAAAATAACAGCTTATGTAATTACCTTTATCCTTTACCTTAATTACCTTTTATATATATATTCAACTGTCATGTATGTATGAGTATTATACTTTCTTATTAAGCAATATGTTTCGCGATTCGGTCTGGTTTTGTTAATGCACAGTGGGCTATTGGCGACGGTTCGGGGTCAATCTCGAAGGAAAGACCCGGGAACACATACACATTCACCACACATTCATACATGCACCTCGTTATTTTAGAACCATGGTCAGATGACGAGGAAACATCTGAACTGGCACCCAACGCCTTCAATAGACGTCGGGACTTTGGACCCCGATCAGATTTATCGTGCACCAGTCCCGTATACACGCCAGTATAATTTGTTGGATATTCTGGACGACTTTCTAGTATTTTTGTAGCGAAGCTGGCAACCCTCCGATCGCAAGATCACTACTTTTTTACTTTTCTATGTCAAGTCTATTTCACGGATTCGAACCACCAATCCTCCGATTAGTAGCTGAACGGCTTACCAACTGAGCAACTGGGGCTCCTTCGCGATTCGGATATAACGATTTCCGGATGTAACGATCAAATTATGACGGGTCCCTTGAAAATCGCTATAAGCGGTTTTTACTGTACTTTGAAACCCGATGGATCACTTGGTCATTCGCGTATTAAGGAACAAGATAAATTTCACATTCAGGTAATTTATAATATAGCATAACGCTCTTAGAAAATTACACTCGACACTAAATTCACAAAGGCGAAATTTAAATTACTTACCTCAGTTGAAATCATGTACTGGACTAAAACTTTACAGCAGACAAAAGTGTTCATTTCATAAATTACAGGTGGCTTCATATTACCACTTAAGAACAGCTGGCGAAAGTGTAACTTTAAAGTCGCACTAAGAATAGAAAGTTTTCCATTGCATTTACATGTGATGAAACAGTGTCAGGGTTGTGTATGCATATAGAAATTTTATAATGCTTAATTTTGGATTTTCGCTTAGTCATTGAGTCACGTGATTTTTGACGAAGCAAGAATCCTCAAATTTTTAACGAAAGTATATTACTCGGATTTCTTTCTGGTGGTATGTCAGCTCATTTTTCTCTACGTATATTGTCTCAACTTAAGCGAGCTTTTCTGGCTGAGTGGGCAGGGCGCCTGACTTTGGCCACAAGAGATCACTGGTTCGAGTCGGTTGCCGGTATTTATTTGAAATCGTTGTCAATTTTATTCAAAAATAACGAAAATTTCCTTAAAAGTGTACACGCAGTTTTAACAGCGCTGGCCGTACTCAAACATAGCCACACCCAATTGTTTTTGTAATAGATACTGTTAAAAATTATAATTACATAAGTTCTGTTTATTTTTTAAACGAAAAGAAATAATTTAACTAATTTATGAGGATTTTGATAATAAGATATGAAATATATATTCAATCGAACATACAGAAATACTTAAGTAACAATTTATTGCATATCAAACCATTATATTCGAAAACCACGTGCATTATTGGTTTCGTTCCATCATTTTTTTTATATAAAAAGTCACTTTGTTTATAATATTTGCGACAATCTTCAAGCGGGTATTTTTGGCTGAATGGATAGGGCTTTGGACCCTGGAACGAGCAATCTGCAGTTCGAGTGAGCTCGTCGATGTTCTATTATTTAGAATCGTCTTCATTTTTGACGAAATAAATTTCGTTAAAAAATGACAAAATTATTTTACTCAATTTGACCAAATATTTAATCGGAACATAATATTAGGCGTCTGTTTCGTCAAAATTGGCAAAAGTTTTGTCAAATATGATAATGTATTTTTACAACGTGTTTAAAAAGTAAAAATAATAAATAGAATTATTATTACAAGTTCCCGTGGAATAGTGTGGCAACGGTACGAGTTTACGCAAATTGAAAATTTTCGTTTGCATCCAGTTCCGATTTCAACGAGAAAGCTATTTTTAAGATCTATCGTTAGAATAATTAACATTCTTAATCTTTATAATTATTATATTCTTCCTAGTTATGTTCATTTTTTAATCCGTTTTAAAGATAACTATTTCCTGCGCTATAAGCATTGCCGAAAAAGAATTCTAGGAAAGTCAATTCACAAGTAAGTACGTATTCGATTTTTATTTAAGTTCCAAGTTAAATTCGTAAATGAAAAAGATTGTAAAGTTTTATAAAATTAATCCAGTTTTCATCAAGAACACCATCTTTATTTTTATTTAAATTTGAGGTTAATTAGTATTATAAATAAATGTTTTTATCTTCGATTCTTGTTCGATGTGAAAATAAATCACCAAATGTAAATCATGGAATATTGGTGTTAAAAAGCATTATGAAAATAAACCTTCTTGTCGAATTAAATAATAACTTGAATAAAATAGAACTTTCTAATTACAAATTCTGCCAATTTTGAGAAAACTTATTTCTCATTTATTATCATCGAAAAAGATTGCATACTTGTATATAACTTTAAGTGGGAATCCATATTCTATTTATGTCCCTTTTAATTCATACCACAGACGATTTTTATATCTTTTAAAATATTATGTTTACTTTTCAACGGATAGAAAACGAATGGTATACATTTTATTGTGAATTTATTTTCTTCTTGACAGTTTGTTTTAAAAGAGGTATAGAATTAAACTATATTAATGTATAAACAATGTTGAATATTCTAAATTAGTTATTTTGGGTTAGCTCTTTCGAATTCCCTCATACTTTCACATTATTCTTGTTATATATATAGTTTATAAATTTATATTTTGTAGAATATAGTAAATTTTTCGAAAATAGTTGTTTTTAATTCGAATAAACCTATATAATATACTAACAATACAATAATTGATAATTCGCTAAATGAAATTAATAATAGTGTTTCAAGAATCTTTTAAATAAATAACAAATGCATCTATTTATTGATTAAAATAAAGCACAAAGAACATTTGAAAGCATATTTCTGTTCTTTCAAAAAAAATATTTCAACACGGAATTAGCTTTATAACGATGATACGTTTAATGTATATATGAATATATTCAACTATAATGACAAACTTGGAAAATCGCTTAAATATATATACAAACTTTTTTAAATATTCTGATAAAAATATATAGGTATTGTAAATAATATTCAAAAAGTATACATGCATACTTTGTTTCGTGCATGAATTATTCCCTTACCATACAAATATTGCATACGAAACTTAACAACTATATATACAACTATAAACTTAACAACTATACTTTTTATAGCCTGTTCATGGCGGATTTCACTCTTTTCAATTTGCACAGGCGAAAGTTTTCCGGTAACGTTGCTTTTCCTTAGTCCAGTTAGTTATTATTTTAGGTTAGTCAGAGTCGGCAACCTGGAGGCCTCATGCAGCCCTTTGCATAATATTTTTGCGGCCCTTTCGAAAGTTAGAATATTTCAATCATTTTTTAACTGATAAAAGAAACCAAATGAATTAATAGTTTTATTTTAGTTTAATGTTTCTGTTCCAATGAAATAGTTCAAATTGGAGTAGGATTAGGAGGTTTCAGGATGACAGGAATTAGGTCGCAATTGCATTTTTTCCATAGTACATGTGATGAACATTTCAACTTCAAAGTCAAAAATTTAGCAGATATTATCTGATTATTTTCTCTTTAACTTCACAAGTTAAAATTAATTAAACAGAAATTAGTCGAGGAAAAGGAACTTTGTCTATTTCCTTCTAAGATCAAAAATTCTCACATTAATTCATAAAAATTATTTAATTTAAACGGTGTTTATATTATTAAAACAACATGCACAAAGAAAGGGTTCAGTATATTCTCAATTTAAAACTATATATAAATTATTTGTATAGATTGTTCACTACCTCTCATTACTTTTCTATGACTTTTGAAAGAGTTGCAATTTCTTATAAACGTTTTGAAACAGCGTTAGGTATAATTGTTTGTTCTATTTTTAACTTGAACTTAATGAACTTATTTAATAAATGGGAGCTTCATTTGAAGTGTTTTAAATCGATAATAATTTTACTAAAATGAATTAAACAGAAATTAGCCGAGGAAAAGAAACTTTCTTTATTTCCTTTAAAAACTTTCAAGAGATGATTTTAAAAAAAATCTTATTCCCACACAAATTATTACAAAGTATTTAATTTAAACGTTGTTCATAGTATTAAAACAAGATTCAAAGAAAGAGTTCAGAATATTGTCATTTTAAAACCTTAAATAAATTCGTTGTGTAGATTGCTCAATAACTTTCATTACTTTCTATGAATGATTTTTAAAGAGCTGTAATTTCTTATAAACATTTTGAAACAGCGTTAGGTATAATTGTTTGTTCTATTTTAAACGTGAACTTGATTAACTTACTAATAAATGGAAGCTTCATTTGGAGTTTTTTATATCGATAATAATTAGATTAGTAAATTCAGGGAACTTACAACAATTTTTGTAAACATTAAGAAACGAAAAGTTTACGCTAACTGCAAATATACGGATGTATGGATGTAAAATTTCCTGCGTCAGATTTGAATATGATAAAATATATTTTTAAACAGACGCTACGATTTGAAGTTGTTAGATATTGCACGTCAAACTCTCCATCGACTAAAAATATATATTGTGTGAAAAGAATTATGTATGTATACTTCGTTTACAACTGATAATTATAAATATATAAATATTTAATCAAGAATGAAACCAAATATATTTTTGAAAGATTTTTTTTATTGTACAACTGGGAAAAACTCTTTTTTTAAAAGGTATTTTTTCTCACGGAGTAAAGAAAAAGGTGGAGATGATTTGGCGAGATTTCATGAGACGTAAGTTAGCAACCCCAAGCTAGGAACAAACAAACCTAGTTTGCAGTAGTTTTCCTACGAGGAATGCATTATTTTGAAATTAAGTTATCGCCAAGTACTGGTACAAAGTAGTGCTTTGTAATAGCGCCAAATACTTCGCCAGTTCCTACTTTTTGAGCGATTGCTTACTTCACATTGCAAACCGGTTTCAGACTTGTTCGGACCTCCACCTTCTTCTTTACTCTGTGATTTTTTCTAGATATTGGCTCTTATACCAATCACTTGCAATAAATTTAATATACAACACAAGTTGATTTTCAAATACATTTTATCAAATTGATATCAAATCACAACCTCAAAAAAATTGTCTCAGGAAATTACAGTTGTTTAAATGTGGGCCGACGTCATTCCTTTCTGTTACAAACTTATCCCCGATGTACTTGAAAGAAGGGTTTTCTTTGGAATACAAGGGCCAAGGTGTGCTTGGTTTTCTACGGAAAATAAGAAACACGATATTTATATTTACATAAGTTACCTGCAAATTAAAAAAATACATCTTTAAAAATATTGATAAACTAATCTAATGTATTCAATTTGATTATATTTTACAATTCTCTGAAATTGCAGGGTGAACAGTTATAAATAAAAATGATTCCTAATTTATTTTTCTTCAGAAATTATGTTCAAAGACGAATATATTGACTCCGGTCGCCAATTAGCACAAAAAAAACTTCGCCAAATACGATAAATTCTTTCCATTGAGAATAATGCAATATTTTTGTTTTTCTTTTATATATTATTGCATCGTCAGCATTTAAACTGATAAATATAACAAAATATATATAACAACATTTATATAACAAAATCTTATATTTCGAAAACCACTCAAAGTAATTAAATAAATCTAGATTTTTCTCAAGTTTACTTTTCACAGGGCGCAGAATGCATATATATGATACGCGACTGGCTATGCTAACAAATAAAAAAAATCGCGCACTTCTTACACTCGCAAATTGACCATGAGAACGCTGGGCCCATAACCTGTAATATTTTATAGTAAATATATTGTTTAGTTTTATGATACTTGTATTTATTAGTGTAAAAATAGGTAAATACGATGACCAAAGCAGTCAGAATCACATTGACGGGTTAAAATGTCTCATAATAAACAGTTTTACTAAACGATTTCGATTTTCATAAGAAACTCTATTTATATAATACTAAACAATAATTTTTTAAGCATTATTCTGTATAGTTTTTTGTTCAAAAAGACAATAAAATATCTTGTGTGAAACATCACACAAAACTTGCGCGAAACTTTCAAATTCACCGACACAAAGAAAAACAACGAAATTGTAAAGTTGTTTTTTTACGTAAAATGGTTTTACGCACATGCAATACGTGCTTTAATAAAAATAATTTCAAAAGCCTTATAGTGCAGTTTAAAATTGTAACTGCGGAAATGACTAAAAAACTCACTGTCACTGTAAAATATATAATTTCAAAAAATATTTGCTTACCCATTTTTAACGAAATCACTCCAAATATTGATCATTTGTATACTCAGCGATACTTCAGATGATTGATACATCTTCGGATTTAAAACAGGTCGGCCAAAGACAAACTGAACTTCTTCGAAGTGTGTGACTCCCATCCATGTTGCCCAAGGCGTGACACTCGGTCTGTGAGTGAAGAAATAATAGTACACATTTTGATTCTGCTCAGCACACTTCTCAGCGTAATACACTGAAGAACAGACGAGGAAAGCGTCTTCCAATGCAGTATACACTTCGTGTCTTATCCTGTAGCTAGCAGCTTCTGGGATACTCGTTGGGAGGTAGTATTGCACTACGGATGGTACGTTTAGAAACGACAATGAGTCAATGGAATTCTGTATCGTAGATTGGCCAAATGTTTTATTAATGCGCGGATTTAGTTCTCCAAAGAACCCGTACAGATCAGGGTCGGAAGTCGTTATCTGAAAAATAAAAATAAAATTAAAGAATATTATTGAAAATATTACATTTCAGTTTATTTATTTCATAGGTTTTTTTTTAGATAAATTTGGCTATTGATATTTGGCAAAACTATAGAACAACTGCTAAATCTATTTCACCTCATATAGATACTACTACAAAATCATTGATATGGAATTATTCTGCATTGTAATATTATATAAAAATAATATAAAACCTGTTATTGATAACCACTGTTAAATTACGAGGAAAGCACTTGAATTGGTACCCACAACTATTTCCACATCGCATGTAAAGTAAAGAGACTACTTTTCCTTACAATTTACATAAAACCCTAAACGTAGAGTAATACGATAGATACACAGTAATACGAAAGATGTTGCGGTGGGTCACAGTTTTACCCTTGCTGTGTTGTTGTTTTGACATATTTCAAAATAAATACTTTGAATCGCTATAGCAGCATCATCATTCCCAGTGTGCAGTTTCAATGAACACGTGTTACAAGAAAATCGCCTGGTGTAAACGGTGCATAAATACTTGGAAGGAAAAACTAATGCTTATAGCCTTGACTTAAGCATTCTTATGCAAGCTTCTCGCGAAAGAATGACCCAACTGCAGAAAACAGAAGAAATTTACTTAACATTGTACCACAAAAGAGAGTACAATGGGTGGTGGCTGTGCAGTGAGTTCTTTGCAAGATACTCCAACGATTAACTCATTTTATTCCGCTGTCATCTCAAAATAACAATAATTTCTTAAGGCTCAGGTTCTACTAAATAAACGAGATCATATAGTTCTCGAGATTAAAAAAAATATGTTCTTTCGTCAACTTGTTGTCTCACTTAAAAACAAAACATATTGTAGTTTTTTGTAATCCAGAAACACAAAAAAAAAATTTAGAAAAAGAACGGGAGAAAATATTTTTTTTAAAGAACTTTTTTGGATTTTAACGGTTTAAAAATAGACTATTTCATACACAAAGAAAAGACTCGCATGTATATTTTGTGCTTAAAGATTTACAGTAAATAACTCACTACAAACGATCCTTCGTCCTTATTAATCCCAATGAGCATTTCTTTGCAATTGAAATCTCCTTCGTCCACCGCCAATCGGGGATTCTTAGGGAGAAGTTCGTCTCCCCACTGCGGAAAGAAGGTCGATGGAAAAAGGGGGTCGAGTGCGAAATCGGCTTGACTCAAAGTGACTGAATCTACACCTAAAATTAAAAGATAATAAGTCAATTGCTTCAGAGTATATCTGCAAAGTGTCCATAATTAAAGTACTTATATCTTACGTCAAAAATTGTTGGGCGATGATCATTGTTTGTTTTGCTTGCCACACTTGCATTTTGGCATAATTAAACATTATCTTTGCTCAACAATTTCGTTACATTTTAAACTAGTGGTTCAGCTCTAGTAACTACACAAATTTGTTTTGAAGTAAAACAATAAAAACGTTTTACTATTCGTAGTTTTATTTGCCAAACAACTACCATCGCTCAACAGTTTTTTATATTGAAATACATGTATCAACAGTAAGTTGATTCAAGATACAAAATCTCAAATTAACGATTAATCATTTCCTCAACGCATATGACGCAGTGGCTATGGAATTTTTCTCAAAGACTATGACCTATACAAGAACTGACGTTTAAACTATTTTACATTTAAATCAATATAATTAAATATCTTTTTTGCAACACATTTATTGGGTGATAGTAGGCAGAAACCATACCTAACATATCGATTTATTAGCCAATGCAGGCATTGATTTTGTAATCGCCAATTTTTGAAAGAGCCAGATACTTTTCAATACAAAATTCCTTTTACCCTTCGGGCGTTTAGAGGAAATTCCACTTAAGAGTATAGTGTCAATATAAACTTAATACCAATCGAAGAAACACTTACTGACCTCTCAAGCATTGGACAACCTCTTTTGGATGTACTGAAATTGTGAATGTATTATTAGCACATCCAACCATGCTTGCTAACTGTTGAGATAGTGCAACATTCGCAGTGTTATCATCTGAGTATTGAGTGCCCGGAGATCCACTTTCCAGTATCAATCTTGCGTAGAGTCCTTTGGCTAGTGGTGAAATAGTAAAAAGGCCAACAGTAACTGCGCCTGCACTTTCCCCGGATAGGGTAATTCTTGTTGAATCTCCCCCGAAAGCCTCGATGTTTTGGTTGACCCATTTCAATCCTTCCAATACGTCCCAAAGTCCTATTAATAAAATCAATCAAAAAGGTATATATATATATATATATATATATATATATATATATATATATATATATATATATATATATATATATATATATATATATATATAAGAAATATACAAATTGAAGAGGTCACAATTAAACATGGGGGGCACATGAACTGCGTATATTTATCTATTTAGCAACAGTAAAAATAACAATAAAAATTTCAATCAATAAATGATAAAACTAATGACATATCATGGTTGATCATAAGTTTAAATTTATGCATTACATATATACATGTTTCATAAAAAAAATTCAACTTTCTGGTCGTAAAAACAAGTTCCACAAGATTGTAAAATTGAATGTCGATATTAAAAAGTATAGGTCTCTCAGTAAAGAAAATATAAGACCATAAGTTTTTTCTTGGCATTACTACTCTTACAGGACTACACTTTTGTAAGTGTGGCTAAAAATAATTCAAACAAACTATAATTGCAAGTGAGCATAGATCACAAATGCTAATGCTTCATTATTTTATTAATGTACTTATATTTCATAAAATGAACAGTTATTCAATTTTTAAAACTTATTTATGCCATGCATTATTAGACATTAACATCACATAACAATCAAATAAATATGACTTCTTGTACCATGTAGTTTGTCATAATATCGTACAAAGAAAAAGCTGCTTCCAAGTTTCCAAATAAAACTCAACTTACCAGCGTTTCCCGGAGCATCTTCTGTGCCAGAATACAAAAATCCAAGAGGACCCACTCTGTAGTTCACTGTCACCACAATTATGTCACCCAGAGAAGCCAGTGGAATTCCGGAATACAGCTCGTCCCTGATGGATCCATGTCTGAAGGCCCCGCCATGAATCCAGTAGAGCACAGACTTCTTATTTGTTGGGCTTGCATCAGACGGCGTCCAAATATTTAAGTAGAGACAGTCCTCGTTTTTGTCAGTAGAATTTATGTACCAAGGATAAGGTTGAGTAGAGTACTGGGGACAAGCTGGTGGATTGGTGACGGCCCAAAATACAGGAGAATAATTACGAATCGGTAGAGGCTTTTTGAATCGAAGAGATCCTACAGGTGGTTGAGCGTATGGAATTCCTAGGTACTGATAAACTTCACGTCCTAAGAATTTGACTCCTTGCCCTTTGATGTAACTGTCGTTTATCTGAATAGTCGCAGAAGTATGTCCGATCTGGAGTAAGCTTGTAAGAATTATTCCGCACAACATTAACATTTGAAGAATATGCATGTTTGATATCTAAAAAGGATTAAACATATAAAAGCGATTGAGATTTTCATCAACGGCGTATTTTTATTCTATCCATGTAAATACTATGCTATATTGCCTTTAGAGCATATGCATGTCGTTAACAATCTCTTTAAACAAAAAAAAAAGACAAAGTTCCTGGTGAGTTCAAAGTTCGAGTAGAGTCTTGATGTTCTGCGTGCATCAATTTTTTTAACAAACGCGTAAAAAGTGTTTTGCAAATTATATATTTCCTTTCTAGGAATCTTCCAAAATATCTTTGTTAGTATTTTATGAAAATTCGCTACATAATTTTTTTTTGTCTGTTCATTGACTTAATGTTAGCTCATTCAATTGGCCGGCCATCAATTAATTTTTGAGGAGGGTTTTAGTGAATAATAAGCTATGTGTAAATTAAATTAGAATAGTAATTATTTTTAACCCATATTAAGGTAAAATTATTTATATATTTTTTACTTGATATAATTTTCTAGACCGCAAAGTAAGAAAAATTCCACATGGAAGTTGTCTGCAAATAAAATTGAAAAGAACCAATAAAAACTGTTGGAATGCAAGAACTTGTGCTATTTTCCCCTTGAATTATTCATTTCAGAACCAACCGATAGCCATTCTGGAGCAAAGCCATCACCTCTTATTAGTCTTTATTTAATCCATCTCCACCCTCCTTTTCTTAATCTGAAAGCGTGGTCAAAGTGTACTAATTTTAACTGTTATGGTTGAACTCTTCCTTTAATAGAGTAGACCGAAATTCCCATAAAAAGTTTAAGCTCCGTGAGTTATTTCTTGATTGCCTTATTTCTGTTGAACTTAGTTGCATAAAGATCAACAGATATAAGGTTCTGGTTTTGAACAACATTTTAATTTCAACAACCAATTTAATCTTTTAAATGTCAATTATAATCATCTTCCACAAAAAATTTCATGTTATTTGTTTTAAAAGTAGCATTTTTTTATTCCTTATCTTTTATATTTGTCCTATGCAGTTAAATAAAAATTAGTGCCTTTTATTTGCTTTTATTATTTTTAATTTGGAACCTGTAGACTCTGAACCTAACATGCATTATAAAAACCCAAAGTTGTTTAAATTTTAGAAATTCTAAAAGGAAATTCACATTCGGGTATAAACATGTGGCATGGATCAAGAATGTCCAATATCACAATTAACAATTTTGAGAAAATTGGCTTCAGCGGCTGTTATATTGCAATGTTACAGAAATCAAGAAATTGTTAAATAAGAAGGTTAAAGCAGCCGGCCGACATTGTTTTTTACTTCATTTAGAAGATTAAAATTGATATATTCAAGATAGTTTTGTTTAGTTTATAAAATTGACATTGGTTGTTCTTGTTTCAAGTTAAAGCAATATACTTCAATGGATCCCCAGCAGCACTGGACCACGAAGGTATTAATTTATATTACAGAACACACATTGTTAGAAAATTGCATTCAATACTTAACTCAAATACAAATTTTAAATTACTTACCTCTGCTGAAATCAAGAACCGAACTGAAACTTTACAGGAAGCAAAATTTAAAGCATTCATTTCGTAATTTAATAAATTACAGGTGGAAAAGCAACAACACGTACGGACAGCTGGTGGAAGAGTAACTGAAACTCGCAATAAGACCGAAAAGTTAACAAATCATAATTACATTTCGTGTCTGGAGTCGTGCTACTGAAACAGTGTCTGCTTATAAAGGTTTATATTAGAAATTTTATATCTGGGGATTTTTGACGGGAATACGTTTAAAAATCAGTTCGGGTATATCACCGCAGGGAATTGTAAACTACAAAACGATATTTGTAAAATCCCTATAACTCTACTTGGAATTTACTTATGGGGGATAATTTATATAACTCCACCCTACAGCTTCACGCAAAAACAATTTTAAATATTTTTGTTAAAACGATTTTTAGTGTTAAGTATAAAGATTCCTCAACCTAGCATCATATATTCTTGATAGGTCTGATTTTGGAGAGAATCATGATTATATATTTCAGTGTTTGTATTGGTAGTAAATTATAATTAACCCCTTCATGGTCGGCTACGTATGCCATACGTTCAGCATTATCTGACTGTAAAACTACTGTTTTCAATAAAAATACGGTTACTTTTCTTGATTATTCATAGTTGTAGGTTTATTTTAAATATTCCATCACTTGTTAATTCCTATTTTAAGTTATATGCAATTTCGCAAGTCATTGTTTAAATAGCAATTGAACAATTGTCTTATTAAGTGATTTTTTTTTTAAAGTAGTGAAATATTTTATTTTTAGCCTTGAAATTGAACAGGTTGGTCAAAATGTTGGCAAAAGTGGCCCCCAGAACTTATCTCAAAGACTTATAACCTGTACAAAAAATGATAAATGATGTATAAACTATTTTACACTTCAGCCAATTTTATTAAAAATCTTTTTAACAATACATTAATTGTGTGAAAGCAGATATGGCAGAAACTATACCTGCCAAACCGATTCCCTAACCAAATCATAGAATGACTTTGTAATCGACAATTTTTGCAACTACCAGATACTTTTCGATACAAAATTATTCTTACTTTTTAAGAGTTAGAGGTATTTACTCTTGAGTGTATAGTTTCAAAGTTAATATGAACATAGTACAAATTGAAGAAATACCTACTGACCTCTGAAGCGTTGAACAACCTCTTTTGGATATACTGAAATTTATATATACTGAAATATATATATATATATATATATATATACTAAGAAAAACTTTTTTAAAGGTATTTTTTCTAGATAATGACTCATATACCAATCACTTACAATGTATTTAATATATAGTACAACGGGATTGTCAAATGCAATTTAATCAAAATTATTATCAGTTTTACAATCACAACCTCAAAAAAATGATCTCAGAAAATTACAGTTGTTTAAATGTGGGCCAACGCCATTCCGGTCTGTCACAAACTTATCCCCAATGTACTTGAAAGAAGGATTTTCTCTGGAATATAAGGGCCAAGGAGTGCTTGGTTTTCTATAAAAAATAAGAAAAACGATATTTATATTCACATATGTTACCAGCAAAATAAAAAAAAAATCTTTAAAAATATTGATTAACTAAACTAATGTAATGAACATCAATTTCATTGAGTGAATATAATTCTTAATGAATAGTTTTACAAAAGTTTCCTTGATAAATACAATTATATGTTTATAATACTATGAAATATTTTATAGTAATTAAATTATTTGGTTTTAGAAAACTTGTATTTATTATTGTACAAATAGGGTAATACAGTGACAAAAGTCATTGAAACCACACTGACGCGGATAACTGTCTCGCAATAAACAGTTTTACTGAACATATTTGTATTTCCTAAGAAACTTCATCTATATAATAATAAAAAATAATTTTTTTAAGAATAATTCTGTTTAGTTTCTTGTTCAAAGAGACAATAAAATATATTGTGTGGAAATATCACACTAAACTTGCGCACATCTTTTAACATCCGGACACTAAGAAAAATAACAAAATTGTAAAATTGTTTTGTTTTTTTCGTGTTATATATGCAATAAGTGTCTTAAGACTTAATTAAAAAACCATTTAGTGCAGTTTAAAATTTTAACTGCGGAAAAGACGAAAAACGCTCACTTTTACTGCAAAAATTTAAAATTTCAAGAAATAATATATGCTTACCCATTTTTAACGAAATCACTCCAAATATTGATCATTTGTATACTCAGTGATACTTCAGGTGATTGATACATCTCCGGATTCAAAACAGGTTGGCCAAAGACAAACTGAACTTCTTCGAAGTGTGTGACTCCCATCCATGTTGCCCAAGGCGTGACACTCGGTCTGTGAGTGAAGAAGTAATAGTACACATTTCGATTCTGCTCAGCACACTTCTCGGCGTAATACACTGAAGAACAGACGAGGAAAGCGTCTTCCAATGCTGTATACACTTCGTGTCTTGTCCTGTAGCTAGCAGCTTCTGGGATACTCGTTGGGAGGTAGTATTGCACTACGGATGGTACGTTTAGAAACGACAATGATTCGATGGAATTCTGTATCGTAGATTGGCCAAATGTTTTATTAATGCGCGGATTTAGTTCTCCAAAGAACCCGTACAGATCAGGGGCAGAAGTCGTTATCTGAAAATTCAGAGTTATTTGAAGTATGTTATTGAAAATAGAACATTTCGCTTTATGTGCAACCCACTGCTTTTACCTTATGACATATTATTACATATCCCAGAACCATTTGCCTCCCGGCACTATGTTAGATTTTGTTTTTTTTTATCTAAATGCTATATTTATTAATTATTTGCTCTACCAGGATCAAACGCCATTTTCAGTTTTTACGTTTTTCTTTTATATGTCCTGTATTTATCTCTTGTCTTTTAACCCAGATATTGCAGAAGTTTAGTTGCCTATTAGCCCATGTTTATATTCAAACGTATCAACTGCTAAATCTATTTAGATATTGTGACAAAATCATGGATATGGAATTGTTCTGCATTGTTTTAATATATAAAAATAATATAAAACCTGTTATTGATAACCATTGTTAAATTACGAGAAAAGCACCTGAATTGGCATCCCACAACTATATTTCCACATCACGTGTAATGTAAAGACACTACTTTTTTTTTACAATTTACCTAAAACCCCTTTAAAAGCAACTAAACGTGGAGTAATAGGATAGATACACCACGTTGCGGTTGGTCACAGTTTGACCCTTGCTGGTTTGACCCATTTCAGAAGTAATTTACTTAACATTGTACCACAAAAGAGAGTACACATAAAAAATAGTGATATATGTACAAATGGTGGTGGCTGTGCATTGAATTCTTTGTAAGATACTCCAACGTTCACCCATTGTATTCCGATGTCATCTCAAAATAATAATCTGTTCTTTTGGCTCAGGCTCTTCAAAATAAACCAGATTATATATTTCTCAAGATTAAAAAAAAAACATGTTCTTCCGCCAACTTGTTCTCTCACTTAAATACAAAACATATTGTAATTTTTGTAATCCAGAAACATAAATTTTTTTTTAGGGAAAGAACGGGAAAAAAGAAAATTGTTTTTTTAAAAAGAACTTTTTTGTAGATATAAGGTTTAAAAATAGACCATTTCATACACAAGTAAACGACTCGCACGTATATTCTGTGTTTACAGATTTACAGTAAATCATCGAACTCACTGCAGACGATCCTTCGTCCTTATTACATCCAATGAGCATTTCTTTGCAATCGAAATCTCCTTGGTCCACCGCCAATCGGGGATTCTTAGGGAGAAGTTCGTCTCCCCACTGCGGAAAGAAGGTCGATGGAAAAAGGAGGGAGAGTGCGAAATCGGCTTGACTCAAAGTGACTGAATCTACACCTAAAATTAAAAGATAATTATTAAATTGTTTCAGAGTATATCAGAAAAGTGTCCATAATTAAAGTACTTATATCTTTACTTCTACATTCCACGCCTAAAATTGAGTGAAATTTTCCGTTTACATGGCATCCCCAATACAACAGAATTCGGTCAAGGAATTTTCTCACAATGGACAGACAATAGGTGCACTGTTCATCTCACATATTCTTCGTGCGCAGATATAATTAATGTTAAAGAATGTAGTGTCAAAAAACCAACAATCATCTGATACCACTTTGGGATATCCAAAGCTGGATAATTTAGAATAAAATAATTATTCTAAATTATCCATCACATGATATTTCATATTTTAAGTAATATGCAATTTCACAAGTGATGTGTTTAGACAGCCACTGAACATTTGTCTTAGAAAGTATATTTTTTAAATAGCGCAATATTTGTTTTTAGCCTTGAAATTGAATAGGGTGGTCAAGAATTGTTGGGCAATAATCATTGTTTTTCTTTGTCACACTTGCATTTTGGCATAATAAAACATTATGTTTGCTCAACAATTTCGCTTATATTTTAAACTAGGGGTTTAGCTCTAGTAACAACAAAACAATTGTTAAGGGGGTCCGATACCTTCGACATTTTTTTTTATTTTTATACTTGTACAATCCAATTTTTTTTTCTCTTTCTAAATATGCATAAAAAACCATTTTAAGAAGCTCAATTTTTTTTTTAAATTGCACATTTATTTTTAAATTAAAATTTTAGTAAATTTTTTAACAACTTTAAAATTCCTACTCCTTTTTTGTTTTTCAATATTTTGAAGCATTTTTTTTTAATTTAAGATCTTAAATAATATGTAAATAGATGTATGCATTCAAATTTTGATTCAGATACATCACTTTAAAAAAATAAAATATATTAGAAATTTTGGGAAAAAAATTGACGAAAAAAAAATAAAATTCCATTTTAAGTGGTTTTAAAAAACAAATTATGGTAAAAATAGGAAATCTGAATGCATACATCTATTTAAAATATATTTATCTTGCTATACACACAAAAATTATTATTTTAAGTATAATAGTGAAAAAGCCTTAGCATTTTTAGTGTTCATTAAATTTCAAAACCACGAACAGAGATATTTGCTTTTAAAGTTTACATATAGTGATACAACTATGTTATAGGAACACATCATTAATATAGTGTCTCTTTAAAACATTCCTAACTAAAAATGTAATAGGAATTTTTTGAAGCAGTTTTTTGTAAGTTATTAAGATAAGTTTGAATATTATTTTTTAAATATAAAAAAAAAAATGACTTTTTTTGCGAATTTTGGGTACCGGACCCCCTTAAAGTATAGCAAAAAAAAGTTGTATACTACTCGTAGCTTTATATGCACCAAACAACTACCATCGCCCAATAATTTTTGACCAGTTTTTTATACAGAAATGCATGTATAAACAGTACGTTGATTCAAGATGCAAAATCTTAAATTGGCGATGAATCAGCTCCGCAATGCATGCAACGCAGTGGAAACGAAATTTATCTCGAAGACTATGACCTATACAAGAACTGACGTTTAAAATATTTTACATTCGAATCAATGTCATTAAATTTTTTTTACAACACATCAATTGGGTGATAGTATATATGGCAGAAACCATACCTGCCATACCAATTCAGTAGCCAATGCATGAAATGAATTTGTAATTGCAAGAGCCTCAAATACTTTTCCATATAAAATTCCTATTACCCTTTGGGCGTTTAAAGGTTTTTACACTTGAGAGTGTAGGTGTCTACTTCACAAACATTGTACCAATTAAAGAACCATTTACTGACCTCTCAAGCATTGGACAACCTCTTTTGGGTATACTGAAATTGTGAATGTATTGTTAGCACATCCAAACATGTTTGCTAACTGTTGAGTTATTGCAACATTCGCTGTGTTATCATCTGAGTACTGAGTGCCCGGGGATCCACTTTGCAGTATCAATCTTGCGTAGAGTCCTTTGGCTAATGGCGAAATAGTAAAAAGTCCAACAGTAACTGCGCCTGCGCTTTCCCCGGATAAGGTAATTCTTGTTGAATCTCCCCCAAAAGCCTCGATGTTTTGGTTGACCCATTTCAATCCTTCCAATACGTCCCAAAGTCCTATTAATAAAATCAATCAAACAGATAATTGCAAAATTTATGATTTATTATACATTGTGTTTAACTGTTCTTTAATTTAATTATAATATATATATATATATATATATATATATATATATATATATATATATATATATATATATATATATATATATATATATATATATATATATATATATATATATATTTATATATATATATATATATTATATTTATATATATTTCTTTCTTGACGAAAAAACAAGTTCTACAAGATTCTATAATTGAATGTCGATATTAAGCAGTATAGGTTTCTCAGTAAAGAAAGTCTAATATCAAAAAAAATTTCTTAGCATTACAACTCTTACAAGACTACACTTTTGCAAGTGTGGCTAAAAATAATTCAAACAAATTATATTTACAAGTGAGCATAGATCACAAATGTTAATGTTTCACTAAATTATTAACGTACTTATATTTCATAAAATAAACAGTTATTCAAATTTTTATTCTTATTTATACCATGCATTATTAGACATTAACATCACATAACAATCAAATAAATACGACTTCTTATACCCTGTAGTTTGTCATAATATCGTACACAGAAAAAGCTGCTTCCAAGTTTCCAAATAAAACTCTACTTACCAGCGTTTCCCGGAGCATCTTCTGTGCCAGAATACAAAAATCCAAGAGAACCCAGTCTGTAGTTCACTGTCACCACAATTATGTCACCCAGAGAAGCCAGTGGAATTCCGGAATACAACTCGTCTCTGATGGATCCATATCTGAAGCTCCCGCCATGAATCCAGCAGAGCACAGACTTCTTATTTGTTGGGCTTGCATCAGACGGCGTCCAAATATTTAAGCAGAGACAGTCCTCGCTTTTGTCAGTAGAATTTATGTACCAAGGATAAGGTTGAGTGGAGTACTGAGGACAAGCTGGTGGATTGGTGACGGCCCAAAATACAGGAGAGTAATTATGAATCGGTAGAGGCTTTTTGAATCGAAGAGGTCCTACAGGTGGTTGAGCGTATGGGATTCCTAGGTACTGATTAACTTCACGTCCTAAGAATTTGACTCCTTGCCCTTTGATGTAGCTGTTGTTTATCTGAATGGTCGCAGAAGTATGTCCGATCTGGAGTAAGCTTGTAAGAATTATTCCGCACAACATTAACATTTGAAGAATATGCATGTTTGATATCTGAAAAGGATAAACATATAAAAGCGATTGGGATTTTCATCAGCCGCGTATTTTTATTCAATCCTTGTAAATACTATGCTATATTGCCTTTAGAGCATATGCATGTCGTTAACAATCTCTTTAAACATAAAAAAAAGAATAAAGTACAAAGTTCGTGGTGATATATACGAGTAGAGTCTTGATGTTTTGCGTGCACAATTTTTTTTTAACAAACGCGTAAAATGTCTTTCGCAATTTATATATTTCCTTTTTCCTTTTTTGGGAATCTTCCAAAATATCTTCTTTTATGAAAATACTCTACATAATATTTTTTGTCTGTTCATTGACTTAACGTTATCTTATTAAATTGGCCGGCCATCAATTAATATTAGAGGAGGGTTTTAGTGAATAATAAGCACTGTGTATATTAAATTAGAATAGTATTTATTTTTAACCCATATTAAGGTAAAAAAAATTATATTTTTTTTACTTGATAGAATTTTCTAGACAGCAAGGAAAGCAAAATTCTACATTGAAGTTGTCTGCAAATTAAATTGAAAAGAATAAAAAAAAATTAGAATGCAGGTACTTGTGCTATTTTTTCCTCCTAAATTATGCATTTCAGAACCAACCGATAACTATTCTGGAGCAAAGCCATCCCCTCTTATTAATCCTTATTTAATCCAGCTCCCCCCTCCTTTTCTCTTAATCTGAAAGCGTGATTAAAGTGTACTAATTTTAACTGGTATGGTTGAACTCTTCCTTTAATTGAGTAGACCGAAATTCCCATACAAAATTTTAAGCTCCTTGAGTAATTTCTTAATTGCCTTATTTCTGTTCAACTTAGTTGCATAAAGATAAACAGAAATAAGAGGCTGTGGTTTTTAACGACAATTTCATATCACCAACCAATTAAATGTCAATTATAAGCATCTACTACAAAAAATGTCATGTTATTTTTTTTAAAAGTAACATTTTTTTATTCTGTATCTTTTATATTTGGCATATGCAGTTAACTAAAAATTAGTGCCTTTTATTTGCTTTTTAATATTTTTAATTTGGAACCTGTAGACCTCTGAACCTAACGTGCATTATAAAAAACCCAGAGTTGTTTAAATTTTAGAAATTCTAAAAGAAAATTTACATTCAGTTATAAACCTATGGCATGGATCAAGAATGACCAATATCACAATTAACGATTTTGAGAAAATTGGCTTCAGTGGCTGTCATGTTACAACGTTACAGAAATCAATAAATTGCTTGATATGAAGGGATATAGAGCAGCCTGTTGACATTGGTTTTTACTTCATTTAGAAATTTAAAATTGATTTATTCAAAATAGTTTTGTTTAGTTATAAAATTGACATTAGTTGTTTTTGTTTCCAGCCACATTTATAAACTTCAGTGGATCCCCAGCAACAATGGACCACACAGGAATTAATTTAAATTACAGCACACACAATGTTAGAAAATTACATTCAATACTTATCCCAAATTCAAATTTTAAATTACTTACCTTTGCTGAAATCAAGAACCGAACTGAAACTTTACAGAAAGCTGAGAAATACTAACATGTCGCAAAATTTAAAGCATTCATTTCGTAATTTATTAAATTACAGGTGGAAAAGCAACAACACGTACGAACAGCTGGTGGAAGAGTAACTCAAAATCGCAATAAGAACAAAAAGTTAACAAATCATAATAACATTCTTGTCTGCAGTCGTCCTACATACATAAAGCAGTGTCTGTATGTAAAAATTTATATTAGAAATTTTATATTTTGGGATTTTTGACGGAAAGACGTTTATAAAATCAGTTCGGGTATATTGCCGCTGGGAATTGTAAACTACAAAACGATATTTGTAAAATCCCTATAACTCTACTTGAAATTTGCCTATGGGAAAAATTTATATTAGAAATTTTATATTTTGGGATTTTTGACGGAAAGACGTTTATAAAATCAGTTCGGGTACATTGCCGCTGGGAATTGTAAACTACAAAACGATATTTGTAAAATCCCTATAACTCTACTTGAAATTTGCCTATGGGGAAAAATTGATACAACTCCACCCTACAACTCCAAGCAAAAACATTTTTAAATATTTTTGTTACAAGGATTTTTAGTGTTAAGTATAAAGATTCTTAAACCTAGCATCATATATTCTTGATTGGTCTGATTTTGGTGAGAATGATGATTGTATTTTTCAGTATGCTAGTAAATAGCAATTAACTCCTTCATTGTCGGCTACGCATGCCATACGTTCAGCATTAACTGACTGCAAAACAATTGTTTTCAATAAAATAAACGATTCATTTTCTTGATTATTCATAGTTGTAGGTTTATTTTAAATATTCCATCACTTGTTATTTCATATTTAAAGTTATATGCAATTTCACAAGTCAGTGTTTAAATAGCAATTGAACGCTTGTCTCATTAAGTTATTTTTTTTTAAAGAAGTGAAATAATTTATTTTTAGCCTTGAAATTGTATAGTGTGGTCAAAATCATGCGATAAACATTGGTTTAATCACATTTAGCTGTGTTGGCATAATAAAACATTAGTTTAACCCAACTACTTCTCTTATACTTTCAAAAAATTATTCCTCTCTAGTAATAACAAATAAAATAGTTAAAGTATAGCAAAAATAATAATTTATTATGGGCACTTAAACCGCCAAACAATTGCCATTGCCCATCAATTTGTGAACATTCTGCATATAGAAACACAGGTATCAACAGTATGTTGATACAATATGCAAAATCTCAAATTGGCGATGGAATCACTTTCTCGACGCATATAAGGCAGTGGTCCTGGAACTTATCTCAAAAACTATAACCTGTACAAAAAATTATGTATAAACTATTTTACATTTCAACGAATTTTATTAAAAATCTTTTTTACAAAACATTAATTGTGTGAAAGCAGATATATCAGAAACTATACATGCCAAACCGATTCCCTAGCCCAGCGTTCGGCAAACTGATTACTAAACAGAGCCAAATATCAACAGTATAACGATTGAAATTTCTTTTGAGAGCAAAATGTTTTAATCTTAAACGATATAGGTAGGTAAATTGTTATTAACTTAATTAGGGTTTTCCTAAGCCTGGGCGCCAACAGCCCACTGTGCAATTCTAATGCGACGTTAATTAACCAAATCAAACTTAAGCTGTCCTTTTCTAAAAACGTCCTCAATCTGATTGACGTGCGTTCGCTGAGATAGACCCCTTCCAATTCTCCCACCCACACTCGTCTTGTAAACTTGTTTCATATATCTCCTTTCCTCTCTATATGTCCAATCCATCTCAACATACTTTTCTCAATCCTCGACACTACATCTTCTTTCACTCCTCAACGCTCCTTAAAATTAACTAAAAAAATCTTCACTTAAAGTTTTAAGTCTTAGTTAAACTGTAGGTACGTTGAATAAAATTAGATATCATACTTAATAACGATATCATTTATTGATAAAATTAGTTGTAAGGTTGTTATGAATAATATAATTAAATCATAACAATGGCAAACAAAAACTAATGTGAACAATGACCTTTGCATCTAGTTGGAAAGTTTGATTAAGTCAAGTTTGTATGTTGTTGTTCTTAATTTTGGCCCACGAAGTTTTATGACACATGGGCCATTACGTTTTAATCGCACTGTGCGTGCGCACCCGCACGTGATATTATGTGGAAGAGCCACACTTAAGAGGCCAAAGAGCCGCATGCGGCTCGGGAGCCGTGGTTTGACGACCACTGTCCTAGCCAAATCCTGCAATGATTTTGTAATCGACAAATTTTGCAATTACCACATACTTTTTGATACAAAATTCTTCTTACTCTTTAAGCGTTAGAGGTATTTACTCATGAGAGTATAGTTTCAAAGTTAATATAAATATAGTACCAACTGAAGAAATACTTACTGACCTCTGAAACATTGGACTACCTCTTTTAGATATACTGAAATTTTGAATGCACTGTTAGAACACCCAACTATGCTTGAGCTAGCGTAACATTCGCTGTGTTATCATCTGAATATCGAATGCCCGGAGATCCACTTTACAGTATTAATCTTGCGTAGAGTCCTTTGGCCAGTGATGAAATAGTAAAAAGTCCAACACTAATTGCGCCTGCACTTTCCCCGGATCATGGCCAATCTTGTTGAATCTTCCCCCGAAAGCCTCGATGTTTTGATTGACCCATTTCAATCCTTCCACCAATAAATCCTATTAATAAAATCATTCAAAAAAGTAATTCCAGAATTTATGATTTCATATACATTGTACCTTTAACTCTCTAGTGCATAGTGTAGCATATGTGCTAAACAACTTTAAAATGACCGCTAGTTGAATCTGTTGAGTTTTATGTTAACTATTATAGTATTATCACATAGCTAAGTATGTGAGTAGTTCTTACAACCGCCGCTAGGTCCCGTATCTTTCTAAAATGATTGTGATAAAGGCAATCAGTTGCTTCGAGGTCTGTTGTTCTAAAACTGGCTCGTGTAGATAAAGTTTTCGAAAATTGTTTTATTACTTATAAGTATAATATGGCTTTACAAAAAATCCTAGCTAATACCAGAGATATGTAGATTGTTTTTAACTATATTTTCATACATTTTCATAATTATTTTAGTAATTGCACATGTTGTTGCATATACGCTGCACAACGGTTTTAATTAATTATTTAATTAAATAGGCGCTTAGGATTTTTTTGTGTATGTTTTCAGTGGTCCAGCCGCAAAAAGAAAACAAACAAAAAATTAATTAAAAAAACAATCATGCACTAAAGGGGTGTAGCGAAAGTTCGTTTTATTAAGTCATAATTGTACTTGTGTTTAATTTTCTAATTCGACACCTAAATTTTTTTTTCCATTTTAGATTTCAATACAAAGTCATGACACCCTTTATATGTATTTCATGCAATATCTGATATGAAAAGCTGGTGTTTCGTGATATGTTTGATTAAACGTTAGGTATTTCGTTAGATAACGTTAGATTTAGTGGTGGAAATATTTATATTGCGTGTATGGACTAGACATATCATGAAACTTCAAAATATTGGAGATTTTTAAAAGTTGAAACATACGAAATATACAAATAAGATTGAGAGACGCACACGTAAACATGCGAACTACGTTTATTTTAGACAGTTAACCTAAAATAAAAAAAAAATTAACCAATAAATAATAATAATGTTGACATATCTTTGTCAATCATACGTTTGATTTTATGCATTACATATTTGCTTACATTAGAACACTTTTAACAAGTTTTTCAACCGTATTGAATTATTAACGAATTCAATAAGGTTTTTTTTAAGTTTAATTTCGATATTTAAAAGTATAGTAGTTCTAAATTTTTGCATTTTTGGGTTAAAAGTATTAATGGGGCACTTAGGTAGTAGTAGTTGGGGTAGTAGTAGAAGTATTTTCGTTAGTGTTTCAAATAGCGTAAGAACTTGAAAAGTTTTAAGTTGATTGAATTGAGACTCAGATAAAAAATTTATTAAAAAATAAGTACGAAACCCGAGTGCAAAAATATAATTTTACTACTAATTGCTACCATTTATACCTTCGAGCATGGATCCTTTGTAGTAGAGGAGTCATAACGCCAACGTGCATGACCTCAACCACGTGGTTAATTACGTCATTCCATTCATAAATTTTCACTGTTACACATTTCCCAATTCATCAGCCAATCACGAGTATTTTTTAATTCATAATTTTGAAGAGATGGCACGTGATATGGTCCTTTCGCTCTGAGATGTGGGCTTCACGATTATGACGTCATATTCTCTCTACTACAGACCATTCATGCTCGAAGATTTTTACACTCTTTAGAAAAAATATTACTCATTGGTTTGTTCTCAATGTTTATTCCTTTTCTTTCATTTTTTTGAAGGCAAAATAATTGTATTTTTCAGACATCTCCGAATTATTCGTTAGTTTTTCAGTTGAAGCATAATTATCAGAAAGAGTTATTTCGCAAAATCAATTTTTGAACGCCAACTTCTAATTGTTTAAAACAATAAATATATATTATTTTTTCAAGATATCAGGATTTTATAACAATGTTTTTTTTTAATAGTAGATACAATAGAATATATAGTAGATATACTATTTTTTTTAATTACGTTTCTAAAACAGTTTAAACGTAAAATTAAACGAAATTTTAAAATTACAAGCCTCATGTGCTTTATTATAGGTTCATAAGTACCTATATATAAATTTCAGACTTATTTGAGAACTGGAATATAGTGTTTTGCGTGCCACAACCACACACAAAGACAGACTCTTTCTTTTATTATTATAAATTATGTAGATATTCTGTGCATAAGTTATAATATTTTACAATGTTATAATTAAAAAAAAGAATGAAAAGTATTTTTTACGGTTTCAAATTATTAACTTGTGTTTTCTCTTAGTTAAACTACAATACATAAAAATCTTTATTATGTGTATACATCAATACTCAAGTTCACGTTCTTAATAAATCTTAACTCAAAGATTCGTTTGTTGATAATTGCAAATGTGTATTATTATTATTTTTATTTAACTTCAAAGTCAAAAATTCAGTGCGTATTATCTGATTATTTTCTCTTTAACTTCACACATTAAAATGAATTAAACAGAAATTATCCGTGGAAAAGAAACTTTCTCTACTTTCTTTAAAAAATTTCAAAAGATTAAAAATTCTCACACCATTTATTAAAAATTATTTAATTTAAATGTGTTTATATCATTGAAATAGCTCGCAAAGAAGGTGTTCAGTATATTCTCAATTTAAAACCTGATATAAATTCTTCTTTGTGTAGATTGTTCACTACTTTTCATTACTTTTCAATGACTTTTTAAAGAGTTGAAATTTTTTATGAATATTTTAAAACAGCGTTAGGTATTAATTTTTTGTTCTATATTTTACTTGAATTTAATTAACTTAACAAATAAATGGAAGCTTCATTTGGAATATTTTATATTGACAATATTCGGATTAGTATATTCAGAGAACTTACAACAAATTATGTAAAATTAGGAAATGAAAAGTTTACGCTAACTACAAAAATATACAGATATATGAACGCAAAATTAACTATGTCGGGTGTGAATATTATAAAATCTATTTTGAAAAAGACGTTACGTTTTGAAGTTTTCAGCTACTACACGTCAAATTGTCCATCAAATAAAAATATATATTGTGTGAAAGGAATTATGTACGTATACTTTGTTTGCAACTGATAATTGTAAATATATAAATATTCAAACTCCCAAATTTTTTTCTTATACAACTAGGAAAAACTTTTTTTCAAAAAGGTATTTTTTCTAGATAATGCCCCTTTAACCAATCACTTGCAATAAATTTAATATACAACACAAGTTGATTTTCAAATACATTTTAATCAGAATCATGAGTTATAAGATCACAACCTCAAAAAAATGGTCTCAGAAAATTACAGTTGTTTAAATGAGGACCGACACCATTCCTTTCTGTCACAAACTTATCCCCGATGTACTTGAAAGAAGGATGTTCCCTGGAATACAAGGGCCAAGGTGTGCTTGGTTTTCTATGGGAAATAAAAGAAAATTATATTTATATTTACATATGTTATCTGCAAAGTAAAAAAAAAAAACGCAAAATTAACTATGTCGGGTGTGAATATTATAAAATCTATTTTGAAAAAGACGTTACGTTTTGAAGTTTTCAGCTACTACACGTCAAATTGTCCATCAAATAAAAATATATATTGTGTGAAAGGAATTATGTACGTATACTTTGTTTGCAACTGATAATTGTAAATATATAAATATTCAAACTCCCAAATTTTTTTCTTATACAACTAGGAAAAACTTTTTTTCAAAAAGGTATTTTTTCTAGATAATGCCCCTTTAACCAATCACTTGCAATAAATTTAATATACAACACAAGTTGATTTTCAAATACATTTTAATCAGAATCATGAGTTATAAGATCACAACCTCAAAAAAATGGTCTCAGAAAATTACAGTTGTTTAAATGAGGACCGACACCATTCCTTTCTGTCACAAACTTATCCCCGATGTACTTGAAAGAAGGATGTTCCCTGGAATACAAGGGCCAAGGTGTGCTTGGTTTTCTATGGGAAATAAAAGAAAATTATATTTATATTTACATATGTTATCTGCAAAGTAAAAAAAAACATCTTTCAAAATTTGATCAATTAAACTAATGTAAATGCGTAGCAATTTGATTGAGTGAATATAATTCTTATTGAACAATTTAAAAATAGTTTCCTTTATAGATTAAAAATACTGTGAAACATTTTATAGTAATTACATTGTTTGGTTTAAGAAAATTTGTATTTATTAGTGTACAAATAGGGTAATACGGTGACCAAAGGAATCAGAACCGCAATGACGCTTTATAGTGTCCCGTAACAGTTTCACTGAACATTTTTGATTTTCATAAGACACTTCATTTATATGATACTACTAAACAAAAAGTTTAATAAGTATTAATTAGTTTAGTTTTTTGTTCAAAGAAACAATAAAATATCTTGTGTTAAAAATAATACTAAACTTGCGCAAACATTTCAATATACCGACCGCAGAAAAACAATAAGGAAACTATAAAATAGGTTTTTTTTCGTGTTATATATGCAATAGGTGTCTTAAGACCTAATTAAAAAAAATTAAAAAACTATTTAGTGCAGTTTAAAATTTTGACTGCGGAAATGACTACAAAATTCATTTTCAATGTTAAAATATGTAATTTCAAGAAAAAAATATTTGCTTACCCATTTTTCACGAAACCACTCCAAATATTGATCATTTGCATACTCAGTGATACTTCTGATGATTGATATTTGCCCGGGTTCAAAAGAGGTTGGCCAAAGACAAACTGGACTTCTTCGAAGTGTGTGACTCCCATCCATGCTGTCCAAGGCGTGACACTCGGTCTGTGAGTGAAGGAGTAAAAATATACATTTTGATTCTGCTCAGCACACTTCTCAGCGTAATAGACAGAAGGACAAATCATCAATACGTCTTCCAATGCAGTATACACTTCATGTCTTATCCTATTGCTAGAAGCTTCTGTGATGCTCGTTGGGAGGTAGTATTGGACTACGGATTGAGAGTTTGGAAAGGACAATGAGTCAATGAAATTCTGTATCGTAGATTCGCCAAATGTTTTATTAATGCGCGGATTTAGTTCTCCAAAGAACCCGTACAGATCAGGAGCGGAAGTCGTTATCTGAAACATAAAAAAGCATTTAATGAATATTATTGAAAGTACAACATTTCAGTTAATTTATTGCACTAATTTTTTTAGATAAATTTGGCTATTGATATTTTGAAATACTATAGTTTAATTGCTAAACATATTTCACCACATATAGAAACTGTTAAAATATCATGGATATGGAATTGTTCAGCGTTAATATAATATTACAAAGAATAGTATCGAACCTGTTGTTTGTAACCACTGTCAAATGAAGAGGAAAGCATCTGGTGCTGGCACCCCACAATTATTTCCACATCATATGTAAAATACGGACACTGTACTTTTCCTTATAATTTACATAAAATTCCTTTAAAAGCATCTATACGTAGAGTAATAGGATAGGTTTCATGTTTCAGTGGGTCCCCATTTGATCCATGACGTTTTGTCATTTTGTCCCATTTCAAAATAAATACTTCGGCTCACTATAGCAGCCCCATCATCTCCGGTGTGAAGTTTGATTTGGACACTTGTTACAAGAAAATCGCCTGGTGTAAACAGTGTATAAGTCCATATTCCAAGGACTTTCGAATACTTGGAGAATAAAAATTATTCTTATAACCTTGACTTCAGCATTCTTATGCAAGCTTCTCTAGAAAGAATGACCCAACTGCAGAAAACAGAAGTAATTTACTTAAACCATAGTGATATATGTGCAATGGGTGGTGGCTGTACAATGAGTTCTTTGCAAGAGCCTGCGCAGATTTAACCATTGTATTCCGCTGTCACCTCAAAATAAAAATCTGTTCTTTTGGCTCAGGTTCGTATTCATATAGTTCAAGATTAAAAAAATATGTTCTTTTGTCAGCCTGTTCTCTCACTTAAATACAAAACATATTGTCATTTTTGTAATCCAGTAGAACAAAACTTCTTTAGGAAAAGAACATGAGAAAAGAAAATTGTTTTTTAAAAAGAACTTTTATGGATTTCAAAGATAGACTATTTCATACACAAGTAAACGATTCACATGCATATTCTGAGTTTATAGATTTACAGTAAATCATCGAACTCACTATAAATGATCCTTCGTCCTTACTATTGCCAATGAGCATTTCTTTGCAATTGAAATCTCCTTCGTCCACCACCAATCGGGGATTCTTAGGGAGAAGTTCGTCTCCCCACTGCGGAAAGAAGGTCGCCGGGAAATGGGGGGCCAGTGCGAAATCGGCTCGGCTCAAAGTGACTGAATCGACATCTAAAATGATAAGATATAATTAAGTCAGTTATTTCACAGTATATCTGCAAGGTGTCCATAATTAAAGTATTAATATTTACTTTTACATTCCACACCTAAAATTGAATAAAATTGTCTGTTTCCGTGGCATCCCCAATACAACAGAATTCGGTCTAGGAGTTTTCTCACAATGGACAGACAATAGGTGCACTGTTCATCTCGCATCTTCTTCGTGCACATAAATTATTAATGTAAAAGCCTGTAGTACCAAAAACTGTATTATACTCTGATACTATTTTTAGATATCCAATGTTTTAGGTTTATTCTAAATAAATTATCCGTCACATGTTATTTCATTTTTAAAGTGATATGCAATTTCATGAGTGTTTAGACAAGTATGAACACTAGTGTTAAGAAGTGATTGTTTTAAACGTAGCGCAATATTTGTTTTTAACATTGAAATTATACAGGGTAGTATAAAATTGTTGTGCAACAATCATTATTTGGCTGTGTCATACTTATTTATGTTGGCATAACAAAACTTTATGTTTGCCCAACAATTTCGATTATATTATAAACAAGTGGTTTAGCTCTAGTATACACAAAAAAAGTTATAGTATAGCACAAAGAATTGTTATATTTTCGCAGTTTTATGCGCCAAACAATTACCACCGCCCAACAATTTGTGACCATTGAAATACATATATCAGCAGTACATTTATTCTAAACGCAAAATATCAAATTGGAGATTAATCAATTCCTCAACGCATGTATTCAGTGGTCGCAGAACTTATTTCAAAGACGTATGATGCGTACAAAAACCGAAGTTTAAACTTTTTTACAATTAAGCCAATTTTATTAAAAATCTTTATTACAACTCATTAATTAGGTGATAGTATATGGCAGAAACAGTACCTGCCATACCGATTCAGTAGTTAAAGCATACAATGATTTTGTAATCGCCAATTTTTTTAAGTGTCAGATACTTGTCAATACAAAATTCCTTTTACCCTTCGGGCGTTTAGAGGTAATTCCACTTAAGAGTATAGTGTCAATATAAACATAATACCGAATGAATAAACACTTACTGACCTCTCAAGCATTGGACAACCTCTTTTGGATATACTGAAATTGTGAATGTATTGTTAGCACACCCAACAATGCTTGCTAACTGTTGAGCTAGTGCAGCATTCACTGTGTTATCATCTGTGTATCGAGTGCCAGGAGATCCACTTTGCAGTATCAATCTTGTGTAAAGTCCTTTGGCTAGTGGTGATATAGTAAAAAGTCCAACACTAATTGCACCTGCACTATGCCCGGATATGGTAATTCTTGTTGAATCTCCCCCGAAAGAATCGATGTTTTGGTTGACCCATTTCAATCCTTCCAAAACGTCCCAAAGTCCTAAAAGTAAAGGTAATTGCAGAATTTATGATTTCATATACATTGTACCTTTAAGTGTGTTTAAAGTTTCTTTTGTAAAGCCATAATTGTACTTGTCTTTAATTTTCTAATTCGACGTTTAAAATGTTTTTAAATTTTACTCTACAGTACTAAGTTGCTACACCCTTTAGTTCTATTTCAAGTAATGCCTGATTTGAAAAGCTAGTGTTTTGTGAGATGTTTAACAAAAAGTTGGAAATTTGGAAAGTGGTGGAAAATTTGATATTTTGCGTATAAGGACTACAGACATCATGAAATGTCCAAATATTGAATATTTTTGCATACAAAATATAAGCAAATAAAAGAAAGGGAGGTTACATGTAAATTGCGTCTATTTATCCATTTAGCAAAAATAAAATTTGAAAAATTTCAGCCAATACATGATACAATTAATGAGATATCATGTTTGATCATAAATTTGACTTTATGCATTATATATATATACGCTTGTTTTAAAGCATATTTTTAACAAATTTTTCAACCTTGTTTATTTAAAAAAAAGTTATTTGAGATTTTAAAGTAAAATGTCAATATTAAACAGTTAGTTTTCTTAGTAAAGAAAGTTTAAAACCATAAATTTTTCTTCGCATTACTACTCTTACAGCATTACACTTTTGCAAATGTGGCTAAAAATAATTTAAACAAACTATATTTGCAAGTGAGAGTAGATCACAAATGTTATTGTTTCATTAATATAATAACATACTTATATTTCCTATAACGAACATTTATTTAAATTTCAAAACTAATTTACGGTATATATTTTTACGCATGAACATCAGATGAACGATGAAATATGAAGTCAAATTCAAGATGAGCGATAAAATTACTTCTTATAACCTGTAGGTTGTCATAATATCATAAACAGAAAAGGCTGCTTTCAAGTTAAACTGAGCTTACCAGCGTTTCCCGGAGCATCGTCTGTGCCTGAAGACAAAAATCCAAAGGGACCCAGTCTGTAGTTCACTGTCACCACAATGATGTCACCCAGAGAAGCCATTGGAATTCCGGAATACAGCTCGTCCCTGATGGATCCATGTCTGAAGCTTCCGCTATGAATCCAGTAGAGCACAGCTTTCTTATTTTTTGGACTTGCATCAAGCGGCGTCCAAATATTTAAGTAGAGACAGTCCTCGCTTTTTTCAGTGAAATTTTTGTACCAAGGATAAGGTTGAGTAGAGTACTGGGGACAAGCTGGTGGATTGGTGATGGCCCAAAATACAGGAGAATGATTACGAATCCGTAGAGGCTTTTTGAATCGAAGAGATCCTACTGGAGGTTGAGCGTATGGGACTCCTAGATACTGATTAACTTCACGTCCTAAGAATTTGACGCCTTGTCCTTTGATGTAGCTGTTGTTGATCTGAATAGTCGCAGAAGTATGTCCGATCTGGAGTAAGCTTGTGAGAATTGTTCCGCACAACATTAACATTTGAAGAATATGCATGTTTGTTATCTAAAAAGGATGAAACAAATGAAAGTGATCGTGATTTTCTTCAACAGAGAATTTTTATAATATCCTTGTAAATGTTATGCTATATTGCCTTTAGAGTATATGCATGTCGTCTACACTTCCTTTAAACAAGAAAAAATACAAAGTTTGTGCTGATCTATAGAGTCTTGAAGTTTCGCTTGCACGAATTTTAGAATGATTGTTTCTAACAAATGCGTAAAAAATCTTATTCGAATAATACATTTTCTTTTCTTTCTAGGAATCTACCCAAATACGGTTGTTAGTGTTTGTGGAAAATAAAATACATAAATGCTTTTGTCTGGTCAGTGACTGAGGGTTAGCTCATTGTATTGGGTGTGATCAAGTAGTTTTAGAGCGGGGTTTTAATACATAAAAAGCTTATGTGTATATTATATTAGAATAATATTATTTTTTAAACCATATAAATGTAAAATTCTTTATATTTTTTACTTGATAGAATTTTCTTGACCGCAAGGTAAAAAAAAATCCACATTGAAGTTGTCTACAAAAAATAAATTGAAAAGAAACAACAAAAATTTTCGGAATGCAAGAACTAATAACAATACCATGAACTTGTGCTAATTTTTCCTTACATTATTAATTGCAGAACCAACCAATAGCTATTCCGGAGCAAACCCCTTCCCCTCTCCATTTTTTTTAATTGAAAGCGTTGTTAAGTGTGCTAATGTTAAAGTGTTATGGTTGAACTCTTCTTTTATTTGAGTAGACCGAAATGTTCATAAAAAGTTAAAGCTCTTCTGAGTTATTTCTTGTTTCCCTTACTTCTGCTACACTTCAATGGCATATTAATAAACAAAATTAAGGCTGTGGTTTTGAACGACAATTTCATGTCACCAATCAATTAAAAAACTTTTAACTATCGATTATGAGATTCTGCCACACCAATTTTCATTTTTACGTTGCAATATCACAGAAATCACGAAATTGTTTGATTTGAAGGTTTATAGAAGCCAGCCGACATTAGTTTTTACTTCATTTAGAAGTTTAAAATTGATATATTTAAAATAGTTTTGTTTAGTTTATAAAATTGACATTAGTTGCTCTTGTTCCCAGCCCTATATACTTCAGTGGATCCCCAACATCAATGGACCACACAGGTATTAATTTATATTACAGCACACACATTGTTAGAAAATCGAATTCGCACCAAACTCAAATGCAAATTTTAAATTACTTACCTCTTCTGAAATCAAGAACCGAACTGTTGCTTTACAGGAAACTGATAAATACTTACATGTCGCAAAATTTAAAGCAATCATTTCGTAATTTAATAAATTACAGGTGGAAAAGCAACAACACGTACGAACAGCTGGTGGAAGAGTAACTCAAATTCGCAATAAGAATGAAAAGTTAACAAATCATAATCACATTCGTGTCTGGAGTCGTGCTACTGAAACAGTGTCTGCATATAAAAATTTATATTAGAAAGTTTATATCTGGGGATTTTTGACGGGAATTCGTCTATAAAATCAGTTCGGGTACATCGCCGCCAGGAATTGTAAACTAAAAAAATTATATTTGTAAAATCCCTATAATTCTACTTAGAATTTGCCTATGGGGATAATTGATATAACTCCAGCCTAAAACTCCCGACTCCAAACAAAGATATTTATAGTATTTTTGTTAAAATGAACTTTAGTGTTAAATATAAGGAATCTCAAACTAGCATAATGTATTCTTGATATGACTGATTTTGGTAAGAGTCATGATTATATTTTTCAGTGTTTGTTTCGGAAGTAAATCGATTTTAACCCTTTTATGATCGGCGTCAGATGTTCAGCTTTATCTGAGTCCAAGACAACTGTTTTCAATAAAAAAACGGTTTCCTGACAAAAGTGTTTTAAATTTTAGAATTCAGAATTAAAGGCAAATAATTCTTTTCAAATATAAGAAAATGTCTTCTTCAGAACTGAATTTATTGTGAGTGTTGAGAAGACTTTTGAGATTTTTTATATTTCATCAAAAGTGCTTTTGATGAAGGAAATAGACGTTTTGATCTTGAATGAAAAGGAAGGCATTATTCTTGTTAAATAAATTAATAGAAATTATCATAATGTTTTATTAAAGTTATGAATAATTAGAGATCATGTATCCGAACTTCTTGGAATTATTAGTCTAATCGGTGTTCGATTACATATTTAAAAAAAAATACCCCCTAGTCTGAATGGTATGTATGGATAGGTTATGAGCTATATAATACGTTATTATGTGAAGCTCATAACCTATCATGCATACCCAAGTAATACCTTGTAAAATAAAGTTCAAACGGAATTGTTTTCATGTTTAAAAAGATGTTTTCTTGGTTTTTTTTAATTAACAATGTAGAAAAAAAATTAGTTTCTAGTTTAAGATAAATTTATTTATATTGGATATAGGATGTTTCAGTTAAGAACCGTGTGAAAAAAAATTCGGTTATCCAGAATATTACAGCGGAATTCCTAATTAACCGAATCGATTGAAACAAAATATTGTCTGATTCTTAAAATAACTTTTGTTGGATAGAGAAAATAATGCAACAATATTTAACCTTTTTATCTTAATGTTATGTGTTAAACTTCCAAAACAGATGTTGATTTTAGATGTAGATGACTGCATTTCTTTTTTATATCCTTGTAGTACATCTTTGTACATCTTTTAAGCTGTTATTGTGAACACAGTAATTGTCATATGGTGTTTCCAAAAGGCAACAACTGTAAAAAAAAAATTAATTTGAGGGCTTTACATGCACACTTTCCTGTTAACTTTGAGGGCTGAAACTTCTTATACAATCTGTTAGTAATAAAAGGAATTGATAAACCCTGGAGAGCAATATTTTTTTTAACAAAATTCGTGACATTATAACCCTGTATAATACTTACAATATTATTATATTTTGTAAAAAAAGAGGTTACGTTGTGAATTTTTTAGATACTGATCATCAAATTCTTCAATTAAAAATATATATTGTGTGAACGGCATACTTTGCGTGTATTCGGTTCCAAACTAATAATTATAAATATATACATATTTAATAAAGTATGAAATCACATTTACATTTTAAAAGTTTTTTTATTCTATTATGAGGAAGAAGTTTTTGTTTTCTAAAAGGTATTCTTTCCAAATGATGATACATATACCAATCACATTGTATTTAATATACAAAAGAAATTGATTTTCAAATACATTTAATCAAAATTGTTATCAGTTATAAAATCACAATCTCAAAAATATGATCTCAGAAAATTACAGTTGTTTAAATGTGGGCCGACGCCATTCTTTTCTGTCACAAACTTATCCCCGATGTACTTGAAAGAAGGGTTTTCTCTGGAATACAAGGGCCAAGGAGTGCTTGTTTTTCTATGGAAAAGAAGGAAAACGATATTTGTATTTACATATGTATTCTGCAAAGTAAAATAAAATTCTTAATAATATTAATCATATAAATTAGTGTAAAGTATAGCAATTTAATTGAATGAATATAATTATTATTGATCAATTTAAAAATAGTTTTCTTCGGAATACAAATATAGGTTTAACAATAACCTGGATCACGTAATAAGAGTATATGTTATAAGTTATCATGTTATAAGTTATATTATTATGTTTTTTTTCTAGTTCAAAGAAAATAAAATATATATTGTAATACACCACACTAAACTATAAATATTTCGCACTAACATACCCAAACTAAGAAAAATAACGAAATCATAAAGTTGTTTTCTACGTAAGATATTCTTATACATATGCAATACGTGTCTTAATAATTAAAAACTACTCAAATGCCTAAAAGCGCAGTTTAAAATTTTAACTGAGGAAATGCCTAAAATACCTCACTTTCATTGCTAAAATTTATAATTTCAAAACATTTTACCCATTTTTAACGAAATCACTCCAAATATTGATCATTTGTATACTCAGCGATACTTCAGATGATTGATACATCTCCGGATTTAAAACAGGTCGGCCAAAGACAAACTGGACTTCTTCGAAGTGTGTGACTCCCATCCATGTTGCCCAAGGCGTGACACTCGGTCTGTGAGTGAAGAAGTAAAAGTACACATTTCGATTCTGCTCAGCACACTTCTCAGCGTAATACACCGAAGAACAGGTGATGTATACGTCACCCACTGCAGTATACACTTCGTGTCTTATCCTATAGCTAGCAGCTTCTGGGATACTGGTTGGGAGGTAGTATTGCACTATAGATTGAGAGTTTAGAAACGACATTGAGTCAACGACTTTCGGTATCGTAGCTTCGCCAACTGTTTTATTAATGCGAGGATTTTTTTCTCCAAAGAACCCATACAGATCAGGAGCTGAAGTCGTTATCTGAAAATTAAAAATTATTAGTTTATTTAATGCACTCTTTTTTATATATATATAAATTTGTCCGTTGATGTTTTGCAAAACAATACATCGACTGCTAAATTTATTTCACTTCATATTGCAGCTGTTAAAAAATCATGGGCATAGAATTATTCTGCAATGTAAATATAAAAATATATTATTCCTGTTACCCAGGTATCACGACCATATGGGCCCACTTGGTTTGGTAATGGTTATACATGTGAGCCCTGATGGGTAGTCCATGTGGATCCAAAAAGAAACGACACATTTTGTTCTATACTAATGTGGTACTATTCAACTGAGCCCATATGGGATTACCCATCTAGGCTTTTTTTTTACTGTTTTGAATTTACAAAAGTTATTCTGTAGTATGAAGGATTTATTAAATTTTGCAGCAATATGCAGCAATATTTCCCTTCCGTGAAACAATGTTGTCATTCTCTTACACAAAAATAAGTGAAAAATGTGTGCTTAACATTTTACTGCACATCATCGAACTCACTATGAAGGATCCTTCGTCCTTGTTGTTTCCAATGAGCATTTCTTTACAATTGAAATCTCCTTCGTCTGCCGCCACTCGAGGGTTCCTAGGAAGAAGTTCGTCGCCCCACTGCGGAAAGAAGGTCAGCTGGAAATAGGGAGCTAGTTTGAAATCGGCTTTGCTCAAGGTGACTGCATCCACACCTAAAGATATTAAGTCAAGCTGTTTAATTATATCTGCAAGGTGTCCAAAATTAAAGTACGGATCTCTTTACTTCTATATTTCAGAATTAGAATTGAGTAAACTTAACCATATCATAAAATACAAATGGAGTGTCCAAGATGCCCCCATTCAACGTTAAGAGGTTTCTAATCTTAGGAGTGCAATGTTGCTGTTAATATAAACATCGTGGCAATTGACGAAATATCTATACTGACCTCTTAGACATTGGACAACCTCTTTTGGATATACTGAAAGTGAATATGTGTGGTTAGCACACCCAACTATCCTTGCTAACTGTTGAGTGAGTGCAACATTCGCTGTGTTATCATCAGAGTATCGAGTGCCCGGAGATCCACTTTGCAATATCAATCTTGTGTAGAGTCCTTTAGCCAATGGTGAAATAGTTAAAAGTCCAACAGTAATTGCACCTGAACTTTCCCCAGAAATGGTAATTCTTTTAGAATCTCCCCCGAAAGCCTCGATGTGTTGGTTGACCCATTTCAATCCTTCCAATACGTCCCAAAGTCCTATAAATAAAATCACACTTTTAAGAACTTGTATTAAATAAAAAAATTTAGTTTTCATTATATGCTTTTAATTATATTATAAGAACAAATTTATTTGTTACAAGAATATTTTCAGAATATATTTTAACATTAAACCACTACACTGTTTAAAATTTCAGTTCAACGATGTACCATATCTTGGTGCAAAACAGATATCTGCAGCAAATTACACCATATTATGGTGGAATCTAGGTTGAACCAAAAATTCTTCATTGTAAAAAAGCGGAGGTTTCACCTATAATTGGTTCAACAATTTTAACTGCGACTGAAATTTTCGCTGTCGCCGCATCAACAAGCCGAGGAATCACATCCAAGAAAGACACAGACAAACAAGGGCTTCCGTGGTCCAGTGGATAAGGGTGTTCAACTATGAATTAGAGGATTCCTAGTTGAGTAGGATTCCTAGATTAATAGTAGCCCAATCGGTGGACTTGACAAAAAAAAGTGTTTATATAGGGTTGCCAGCTTTGCTACAAAAATACTATTACTAAAATACTAAGAAAACTCAAATTTTGAGTTATATGCAAATAATTTTTAACTGTATTTGAACAAGCAGGATTGTTTTTTTTCCAAAAAAAATGCCGGCGAGGTTTCAGTGAACACTTCAATTCGGCAATTAGACGCTGAATCCGTTCCTATTCTTACCTCCATGATGGCAACGTACAGGTTATAAGAAATCAGACTTTCTGTTTGTTCATCTGATGGTGTTAATGTGTAATAAGTAATAATAAGAGTTATTTGAATTTAAACTTCAAATAACTCTTCATTTTACAAAATATAAACACGTTAATAATATTTTTTAATTTATTCAGGAACACTTGTAATCTATTCTCGTCCGAAAATATAGTGTATTTATAAGTACCCCATCAATATATTTTAGCCACACGCCAAAATGCAGTTCTGGAAGAGTAATAATGTATAATTTTATTTTTCTAAGGCCACTAAACTTTTCAAAAACGACATTCAACTTTAAACATGGTTGTCATAGTAAAATATACAGAAAATAGTAGAGAAAGGATAATTGCTTCTAAGTCAAATTCAGCTTACCAGCGTTTCCCGGAGCATCTTCTGTGCCTGAAGACAAAAATCCAAAAGGACCCAGTCTGTAGTTCACTGTCACCACGATTATGTCACCCAGAGAAGCCAGAGCAATTCCGGAATACAGCTCGTCCCTGATGGATCCATATCTGTAGCCACCACCATGAATCCAGTAGAGCACAGCTTTCTTATTTGTTGAACTCGCATCAGCAGGCGTCCAAATATTCAAGTAGAGACAATCCTCGCTTTTGTCAGTGGAGTTTATATAAAAAAGGATACGGCTGAGTAGTGAACTGGGGACAGGCTGGAGGATTGGTGATGGCCCAAAACACCGGAGGATATCTAGGAATTGGTAACGGCTTTTGGAATCGAAGTGATCCTACAGGAGGTTGAGCATATGGGATTCCTAGATACTGATTAACTTCACGTCCTAAGAATTTGACTCCTTGCCCTTTGATGTAGCTGTTGTTGATCTGAATTGTCGCGAACGTATGTCCATTTTGATATAAGCTTGTAAGAAATGCCCCGCATAACATTAACATTTGAAGAATATTCATGCCTGTTATCTAAAGTGGATGAAACATATAAAAGCGATTGGTAATTTCATAAAAAGTGTATTTTTATACTATCTTCTAACATTAATTTTCTATACCCACTAGATTAATATGTCATATCTACAGACTTTCTTTAAACAAGAACAAATACAATGTTCGTGCAGATATATGGAGTCTTTATGCTTTACGAACAAATACACTACAATATTTTATAAATATTTGTCAAATAATCTTATACAAATTTATTTCCTTCCAAAATATCATTGCTTGTATTTTTCATAAACATTCTCTTAATAAATGCTGATGTCTGAACACTGTTACCTACAATTGAATTTAAATCAGCGGCCAGGATGGTTTCAGAGGGTTTTTTAGAGTGTATTACAAGCGATGTGAATATTATATTAAAATACTATTCATTTTTAAACAATTTTAATTATTAATCGTTTATAATTTTTTCCAAGAGATAGTTTTCTAGACTACCAGGTCAAGGAAAATCTTCATTGAAGTTGACTACAAATTAAATTTAAAAGAAACAAAAACATTTGGAACGCAAAGAGTAATAACTTTTGCAATTTTCTTAAATTATTCATTTCAGTACCATCCGAAAGCTCCTCTACCCCTCCCCTCCCTCTCTCCCACAAATATTTTTGTTATATATTGTCTCTACATCCCAACTTTCAGCGTATAAATTGGAAAATTGGAAATCAAAAACCGTAGTTAAAATTTATTCATTTTTGCTGTTTTGAAATTCTCATAAAAAATTTAAGTTCCACGAATTATTTTACGTTTGCCTAACTTCTGTTTATCCTCAATTGCATAAGAATATACAATAATAAAGTTGTGGTTTTGAACGACGATTTCATGTCACAAACCAATTCAAACTTGTAAATGTCGATTGTGAGCTTCAATTGCACCGATTTTTATGTTAATTTTATCTAAAAAGTAGCAGTTTTTCATCCCGTAGCTTTCATATTTGTCATACGTAGTTAGGGCTTTTTATGCGTTATTTTTTTTTATTTAGAACCTGTAGACGTTAACCTAACATTCCTTTTACGAAATCCAGTCTTGTTTAGGAGCCCCAGTTGCTCAGTTGGTAAGGCGTTCAGCTACTAATCAGAGGATTGGTGGTTCGAATCCGTGAAATGCACTTGACATAGAAAAGTAAAAAAGTAGTGATCTTGCGATCGGAGGGTTGCCAGCTTCGCTACAAAAATACTAGAAAGTCGTCCAGAATATATCCAACAAATTATACTGGCGTGTATACGGGACTGGTGTACGATAAATCTGATCGGGGTCCAAAGTCCCGACGTCTATTGAAGGCGTTGGGTGCCAGTTCAGGTGTTTCCTCGTCATCTGACCATGGTTCTAAAATAATGAGGTGCATGTATGAATGTGTGTATGAATGTGTGTGTGAATGTGTATGTGTTCCCGGGTCTTTCCTTCGAGATTGACCCCGAACCGTCGCCAATAGCCCACTGTGCAGCTCTAGTGCGACGTTAATTAACAAAACCAAACCAAACCAAACCAGTCTTGTTTAATATTAAGAAACGATATAAATTTCACATTCGGATATCAAGTTTCGGCTTGGAAGAAGAACAACAGATGTCATAGCTGACAGTTTAGAGACGATTGGCTTCAAGCTAGTTGGCTCAGTGTTGTTGCAATTTTATGGAAATCCCAGAATTGTTTGATTTTAAGGGTTATGAAACCTGACGACATTGATTTCTATTTCATTTTCTAATTTAAATAATTCATAATTCAAAATATCTTTTTTTTTAAAGTTATTAAATAGGCATTGGGTGTTCTTCTTTCAAGTTACAGAAATATTTTTCAATGGATCCCCAGAAGCATCGGACCACGCAGGTAGTAATTTATATTACAGCGCACGCATTGTTGGAAAATTACATTCAATACTAAACTCAATAAAAATTGTATATTACTTACCTTTCCTGAAATCAGGAACCGAACTAAAACTTCACAGAAAACCGAGAAATACTTATATGTCGAAAAATTTGAAGCATTCATTTCGTAATTTAATAAATTGCAGGTAGAAAAGCAACAATACGTGCGAACAGCTGGTGAAAGAGTTCAAAATCGCAATAATAAGAATGAAAACTTAACAAATCATAATCATATTCATATTCGTGTCTGGAGCACTGATCTCTAACTGTAACTTCTGGATAGGGCAAGGCATTTTGTTGACTTGAAGCCGATGTAGAGGCAGCCATGATGTGCCCCGCTTTCTTTGCTGCCGCAATATTTCGTATATTTTTCATGTTAAAATAAGCCGACGTGTATTGCTTTTGGCTGAGTTTTTTTATATTTTCTTTTTAAATGCAATCTGCTATTAAAATAGAAAGTCATTTGCAAGTCAAAGTCGAAGTAGATAAAAAGCAAGAGCAAAAACTATTTGTTTGGCAATATAAAAATTAATTCTATAAGAAGAAAATATAATATTTATATATATTTAACATTTCTACAATGCTGTGGTAATAAAAAAAACACCACTAAATCACTTTAAAAAAATATTGGGACACGGCATGGCTGCTTTCAATTGGCTTCAACGCGCCCATTGAGAAAACAAGGTTTGAGCCAATTGCAGTTAGAGTTCAGTGGTCTGGAGTCATGTGCCGAAGTAGTATATGCATAAAAATTTTAAATAGGAATTTTATTTCGGGGGATTTTTGACGGGAATATGTCTATATAATCAGTTCGAGTACATCGCCGCAAGGAATTGTAAACTAAAAACGACGTTTGTAAAATCCCTATAACTCCACTTGGAATTAGCCTTTGGGGATAAATGATATACCATTGTGTAGAGGAAAGTAGGTCGCTTCGACCAGACCAATGGACAATTCCCACATTTTTTTTTTATTTTTTTATTCTATTCGGACAACCGAAAAAGAGTCATCCATCGCAAAATTTTCACTTTCCGATTCGTATTTATTTTTTTATACGACTTCAAAGTTGGTCTTTTTTAAAGTGCGCGAAATCAGGCCAAAAGCGCGCGAAGGGGCTGTGACGTACCAATACCCTAAACACCCGCGGCGAAGGAGAAACCGAGCCACCTGGTACCATGATCTTCGCTAGGTCTCGGGCGGAAGAACCACATCGTCGCGAATTTGCATCATATCTTCCCTTATGTTATAGCCAAAAACTGTGTAGAGATTTTGGCTCAATAAAGATAAGTTGTAGCGATAGTGCACAAATAAATATAATATAACGGACACAATTTATCCTTGCAATTGGGGAGCCAAACATTCAAAACGTGTTTTGTCACATAAGGCGATTCGTGGGGAAACGCAAGATAAGTTTTCCTAAATGCATTTATTGGTTCTTGAATATATTTAAATCTTAAGAAAAAATTCCATTTTGACAAAATTTGTTTCAGGCGAATAAAATAGGTTAGTTCTGTAGAAAATTTGAAGGCGAATTCGGGGGTGTAATAATTTCATTTTCGGATATTTTGGACAAAACTTGAATGGTTACTAATCAATTTTGCATCACCCCCACAGTTGCACAGATACGTGAAATATTCATATCCTGATGAACTCTAGTATAACAACTAGTAATGTATCAGTGACTGACTGATATTAGTATTCGGATAACTGCGTCAGAAAATGCTTACATTAAAGAATGATTCTGAACAGCAGTCATGCACCCACGCAGCCGATTATCTATTCTATTTGCAAACCAAGATCAAAATTCGCAATTGATTCAAAAGTCAAGTATTAAAAGTTATCTCTTAAATACAGGAAAAAATCCAACTACATGTAAATTATGCAGCAAACAATTAGGAAATAAGTCAAAGCTCACTTTTGTTAATTTATGCAGGAAAAAAGCTGCACAAATGTGAAGTATGCAGTAAAAAATTTACTCTTCGGGATCCTATCTCAAGCGCCACCTTTTTGTGAATACAGCTGAAAAACCACACTCGTGAAGTATGCAACAAACATTTTACTAGTAGTTTCTAACTCAAGCAGAACTTTCTCTTGCATACAGGAGAAAAACCACACTCGTGCGAAGTATGCAACAAACAATTTGGAAATAAGTCGAATCTCAAAGCTCACTTGTTAATTCATGCAGGAAAAAAACTGCATAAATGTCAAGTGTGCAACAAGCAATTTACTCGTGGCGCTGATCTCATGCGGCACCTGTTCTTACATACTGGAGAAAAGCAGAACAAATGTGAAATATGCATCAGTAAAACATTTACTCTTTTAAATCCCATCTCAAGCAGCACCTTTTTGTGCATACAGGAAAAAAGCTACATTCTTGTGAAGTATGCAACAAACAATTCCCTTCTGTATTCGATCTCAAGCGCCACCTTTTTGTGCATAGAGGTGAAGAACCACACTCTTATGAAGTATGCAACAAACATTTTACTCGTAAATTCACTCTCAAGCAGCACTTTCTTTTGTATACAGGAGAAATGCCGCTCTCATATGTGAAGTATGCAACAAACGATTTGCTGATGAATTCAATCTCAAGCTGCACCATAAACTTGTTGATTGAGGGAAATAAGACTACCGTCAACTATTAAGCATGTGTGTGGTTTTTTTTTCAGGAAAGAAAATAAACTTCAAACTTTATGCCCTCTATCAAATGCAGTAATATTGAAAATAACGTCGAACTTAAATGTTAGATGATATATTTAAATGATAATTATAAAGTTATATTAGAAAAACGTGCAAACGGTGAATACACAGGTCTCACATTAACAACAAATGCCGATTTAGAACGGACCTATATTTTATATTTAGCATATAATATCCGAAACAAGGGAATCGAATAGTTCAAGAAAATTTTTATGTTTGACATTCAATACAAAGGTAAAGAACGTATGCAATATTAATTATTTAGTGTGTTAAATTATTTTAACTTTATGATGTAAAAATTCGCATTTTTTTCAACCATCCTCAATCTCCAAATACAAGGAACGGTCATCGGAAAGTAACGAGAAGAACGCTTTATCCCAAATACGCTGATCTGTGTTTAGAGTATTCGTACGTCATAATCGGAGCAGCCAATAGCGGAGCGATTCGAGAAGGAGTCAAATTTTGCGATTTTCCTTTCGTTATACTTAACAAAGTAATTTTTTTTGGTGATTATCGTGTGGATATTTGAAATCAGCATGGTTTTCTCATTTAAAAAAAGTAGTTTTTACTCATTTTTAGAAAATGTGGGAATTGTCCATTGTTAACCCCGTTACCCCACTTACTTGTGAACCGCGTGAAGAGAGAATATAACTCTTGTCTGCAATATACGCTTCCCCGCATAACTCCACATGGATTCAGGCTATGGGGATAAAAAATATACCATCGTGCAGAGGAAAGGAACACATTGACTAATTCAATTATATGACTTTGAACCGCGTGAGGGGAGAAATGTCGCACTTGGCTGCAGTATAAGCTTCCGCTCCCCGTAACTCAATGTGAGATCAGCTTTTGAGGATAAATGACATCGTATAATAAAATAAGTTTAAGGCGAAGATAGTTATTTTCTCTCATACAAGTCCGTAGAACATGCCCATGTAGAAGAAGAAATAAGCCAAATTCCTATGAAAAATTATAGTCGTCTAATTCAAAACGCATAAAATTGTGTTTTCAATATTGCTTAAATACCAAAAATAAGAATTGTATTCGTAGTTATGGAGGTAATAGTTTTTTTCTTATTTTCCCAAAATTTTGGTAGCACTTTCAAAAAGTTAAAATTGGCCTGAAATTATTAGCCAATAGTTGAAGCATCTTTGAATCACTTATTTTTGTCTGTCCATAAGAACTTTAATCTCGCACCAGGACCATAGTGTCCACTAGGACTTAACACTGTATAGGGTTATTTTCGATATAATATTCTTATACCTACTTGGTGCTTAAGATATATACTTCAGTTTACAACCTTCACTATCCAACTGAGTTGTAAGCCCTTTACTCTGTCAAAACCACTGAGCTAAAATAACAACTGGAGAGTAAAAGTAAGTAGACTATGCGTGCGCAACCGCTTTACACCTTTTTGAGCCAATGTAGAAAAGTATAGTCATTTCGCATGGTGATTAGCATGGGATGAACTGCAGACACCCTAGGTTTAAAACCACATTCCTGGCTTACAAAAATACATTAAATGTTACACATTTAATAAACATTAAATGCAATACTTGCATTCTTGGTTACAAGAAAAATAAATATTTATTAATTAATAAAAAAAATCAAGATAGACGCCAAGGTAGAAGGTTTTCTTGGTCTTTTTCTTCCTAACTGTATTCATCCGCGCGCAACGGTGAAGTACATTTTCCTTCAATAGGGAGTAATCACTCCAATCATTATTTTAGCTCAGCAACCAAAACCAATTACGTCATAAATGAGAGAAAAGGACACGAAAGAAATTCAGTAATCTATATCGTATTTATGTTAATGAAAAACGTATTTTGTATCCAAAGTGCGTGAAATTTAAATGTTTTCTTTTTTTTCCGAAACTACCCATAGTGAACGACAGCCATTAGTATTTTTGCATAAAGTTAAAGTTTCTTTAAAATTTAACATATAAGAAGATATTTTAAAACAATCTATGTGTCCCAGTGAATTTCTCTATTTTATTCTGATGAGCGCTTTCACAATTGTATTAATTCCACTAAGTAAGTGTTGAATATCAATTTCGTACTCAAATATGTATCTTTAAATTATATAAACAAATACCATTTAATAGTTAGAATATGAGACAATCAAGTATTTCATGAAACTAATACATTTATATAAAATTACCAGTCTCTTTTTATAGCAGTTATTCCATTAAATGCCCTCATATTATGCAATGCGCATTTGATTCCTAATCTTTTTGAAGAAACATTTTGTGAGCCTATTGTCGACGAAGTACCATATTTATATCCACTTTTCATTCTTCCGTATAAAGTAATTGGTGCTAAAGTAAAATATCGATGACTAAGTGCGAAGATGTGTTATTTGATTCGAGGTTATGATTTCATTTGAATTTTCAAATTGGAATTTATATTGCACATAATTGTGGTAGGTGAAGGACAATTATTTTAACTTTCAGAAACCTATGGCGATTGCTGTTCTCCAATCCTATTAGTTACGCTACAAATTTTTAAATGGCTGTCTTGAAAAATTATAAATTCCTCTGCGATTTCTATACACTAAAGCATCGACATACAGTATTATAACAGTATACCGCAAACAAACAACACTTTTACTGAGCATTTTGGGGGGGTTTTGCAGGAAACCTGCCCAATTCTACATAGCAAAATTAAAGCTAAGATATTTAAACCTTTATGTTTTACGTCAGCTTTGAAAAACACATAAACAAACTGTATCATTGACTTGGGTAGTGGAAATAATCAGACTTTTTATTTCATTTAAAAACAATTTAATAAAATAAACATTTTTCATCTATTTCTAGAAAACGATGTGATCGAAGTTTACATTTTTGGCATTTTTAAATCCCGAAAACATTTTCTACAATTCAATTAATCCCAAACTGTTCTTTTTTATGCATTAAACAATTTAATTTTTATTCCATAGTTTAATTATTTTAATCAGTTTTTACATTAAATAAAGTTTATGCACAAATTATTTTGTAACTTTAGCATTGTATGTTATAACACCTAGTATTTGGCGCATCGCGCAGTTGAGAGATTTTGGCTGTTTGGCGTATTTAATCCCAAACAAATTCTCACCAGTGTCATTAATCACAAATTGTTCTCTTTTATTCATAAGCAAATTAGTTTTTAGTCCTTAATTTAACTATTCTTAAAAAATTGTACTTTTAATAAATTTTACGAATAAATAATTTTGTAGTTTTGACTTTGTATGCTACAAAATCTAGTATTTGGCGCAACATAGCCAAAGTAGTTTTTTACAAGATTAAATACAGCCAAAATAAAATTACTTGCATATTTGGTTTTGTTGGAAGTATAAAAGTGAAGAAAAAATATGATTGTTTTTCAGAGACTTCATAAATATTTTCTATTTGTTTAATTTCAAAATTATGTGTGATAGAATTTTTTTTGTCTAATTTAGAAAAACATTAATTCTGAAAAATTGTCTGCAGATGTATCAAAGAAAATATCTAGTACTTATTAAAACTACGATTACTCTTAGATAAAATAATGTAAACAGTGTTGTATCGGAAATATGAACTATTATTAAATTATGTATTGTTTGTTTTTCAGTCGCCATTTTAATTTTTTACTTCCGAAAGTATTTTACTGAGGTAAGCAGAAAAATATATCTTTACATATTAGAAACATAAATTTTGGATTCTTCTTAGATATAAAACCTTGAATACCCTTTGAATACTAAAACCGTCTTAGGCATTTATGTAAACTCTTTGATGCTCCCAGATAACAAAGGTTATAAATCTATTTTGGACTTGGTGCAAGAATAAGCTTATAAAAGAACGGCGTTTGTTAAATTCAAAAACTTACTCTTGACGTTCATTAAGAAGAAGAAAAGAGAAACAAAATATAAAATCGTTTATTTTGTCATATCTCCGTAAATGTGGAATGCAAAAGCTATGAATATACATATCAGCGGCTCATACATCAAGGCTATGAATATACATATCATCATACATATAGCGCTGAATAAGGGAAAGTGAAAAGCAATAAAACTAAATTGTTTGAAAATATTATATGTAATAGTTAAATCGATGGATGGAAAATAGCTAGTAAAAGCAGTATAATTTTTTTCTTACTATTAAAATAATGAGGAAAAGATAGTTTAACTAAAAACTAACTTTGGGTTAACTAGTGTACCTAAACACAAAATTTATAATTTATTTTTTCAGCTGTTAAAAAAAGTATTGTTTTTTGTGAGCTAATATTATTAACTATTACTTAAAACTTCACATGAAAATGTTGTTGTTTTTATTTAGAAATTTCTTTTAAGATTTAATTGAGAAAAAAATATTTATTATTGGAGTCAATAGGTAAAAACATTTTCTTGAGGTTTTAATAATTAGAAGTTTCAGTTATAAATTGATTTACACTTAAGCAATTCTCTCTATTCTATAATTTCCTAAACAACCATTTGAAAATTTAAAATATTCAAAAAGTGTAAAAAAAAAATTTGAGTTTCTATGACAATTGAAAGTTTTATACTAACTCATTTCTTTTACGAACCCCTCAGCAATGTTCTAGCACACAACTTTCTAAGAAAGATAAATCTGAAATACTAAAATTCAAGAATGAATTGACGACGCAATTGAAAGAACTTTCTCAAAAGGTATGTGTTCTCTTTAGAAATACTGGTTCGAATATTATACAAAAAGTAAGTTTTAAAATTCTGTGTTTAAACATATTTTATGCTTATGTAAATCAAAATAATAAACCAAGAATATAGTCAATGGACTCTATGCACGTAACGTCATCTTCAACAAATGACGTTGCCCTCAGACCATCTTAAGGCCGGTTTACACGCTACGATAAATCGTAACGATGTGATTGACAAATTTATTGTTCCAATAAATCGAAAGAGTGAGTATTGTTTACACGCTACGATAAATCGTAACGATTTCTTGTCAAATATTCGTTGTCGACCGCTATAGACCGCTTATTAAATAACTAGCATCTCAATGTAGCTTCTCCTGTGCGAGAAAAAGCATCTTGACGCGATAATTGTTTGGCGGCCACGCGTTACAAAGGTCACGGGGTGAATAAATGGCTAACCTGGTTGACGCGGCTCACCTATGGTATGTCCCATGACGTTATAATATAATGTCTTAGATATTCGTAAATTCATTTTTATAATTACAATAATATTAAAATTGCGAATTACAATCAAATAAATAAATAAAAATCATATCAATAAATCGAATGCATGTTCTTAAATCGTGAAGTTACCATGGTCGCAATTTATCACGCCAATATGCTTTCCCTCGCACAGGAGAAGCTACATTGAGATGCTAGTAGCAAGAAATGGCTGCTACTTGTTTACACATTCCAACAGAGCGTTACGATTCGCAGAAATTGATGCCGGCCGGCGTCAACCATCCAATTCCAATTCCAATTAATCGCTACAATGTCCTGTTTACACGCAACGATAAATCGTAACAATTCGATCGTTACGATAAATTGCTACAATTTATCGTAGAGTGTAAACCGGGCTTTAGTGTATTCGTCTGACCACGTGGTTTGTAATTCACCAATCAAAAAGCAAAATCTATTTTTTAACCACATCTTATTCTCGACACCAGATCGTAAGTAGTATTTATTAATTAGTTTACCTTTTAATTAATATTTATCTTAGAAGTTTGTAAATAAAATAATATATAGATTACTTGAAATTATAGATTATGTAATAACCGCAATGACTGTGACTCAGAACAATTTGATTTAACAATTCTTTTAAAAGAATATTTTCCTTATATATGAATTATAAAGCAACGAAGGCACGGTTTTCAAGTCCAAAATTTTATATTGTTTAATTATTTTATATTAATTTTATACTGTTTCTGACTTTTGATGTCCCATAAGTCTAAATAATTACTTTTTTTTTTAAATTGGTCTGTGAAAAAAATTGGTCTACAACGATTGGTTTGAAAGTTACTACTTAATAAGAACTACTTACTACTAATAAAATAAGGAATAATATCAGACTGTTTCGAATTTTTTAGCTATAGTTCCGAAACGGTTGCAATGATTATGTTTAAGCAGGGATGGCTCAAGGAATTTTTGTGATCTAAGTGAATATGATTTTGGCGCCCCCATTTATACTAGTAATTTTTTAGCCAATTTTTAAACTTGGATCATATTTTTTTAACATTAAAATTAACTTTGTAAATTAAAAAAAAAATTCGCATTGTGTTCACTAAAAGGTGTAAAATTGTAAAAATTGAAGAAAGTGGCTGATCAGCAGGACAAGAGTGCATTTTCACACAATTTAAAAAAAATCCAAGCTACATAACCTAGATATAAAGTAATATATATAATAGATAGAATAAAAGATTAGTTTCGATCATAATCCGGCTTGATGTCACTTTAGTACTAGTCAACGGATCACGGAGAGTGTATGCTGCTTAAATTGAAGATGATGACTAATTCTACCATTCTATTTGACTAGTTGACAGATCATTTGTGTAAATACTGTATGGAGAGGGAAGTGGAACTTTAAATATACAGTTAGAAAAAGAAAAATAATTTAACAGGACCAGTTACGAATCGTATTTTCAGAACGTCGTAATCTCAGAACATTTGTAAAAAAAATTGAAAAAAGGCATGTTATAGCGAAGAAAGGAATTGTTCATGTAAGAATTTTCGCACGAGTATGGTAGTTTTTTTATTTCAACTCGTATAAAGGGGTCTGAACATTACATCTACATTTCACTTCGAGCATGAATGTACTGTAGTAGAGCGAATATGACGTCATAATCGTGAAACCAACATCTCAGACCGAATGGCCTCAGACACGTGACTTCTTTTCAAAATTATGAATTAAAAAATACTCGCGATTGGCTAATGAATTGGGAAATGTGTAACAGTGAAAATTTATGAATGGAATGACATAATTAACCACGTGTCTAAGGCCATACATGTTGGCCTCACTTTGATGTTAGCGTGATTATAACATTATGTTTTCTCTACTATGAAGGATCCATGCTCGAAGACATTTCACTTTTTTTTTTAATATTTGAACACTCACAATGAGTTAGGTGTTTGGAAATCCTTCAAGTTGTTAATATATCAGACTACGGTCACTAATATTTCTAAAAAGTGGTACTGCAATTCAGTAGGATATTCAGAACACAATGCTTCCTTCTTCCGATATTCAGTCCAAGAATATGTGTGACATGGGGGAGGGGAAAGGATAACGAAACACAGACAGAACGTGACATAGGAGGGACTGCATAGTCGATAAATTGTGTGATTTAATAAGCAGGATATTATTCTCCTTATCTGTTCTCAGACCTCGGCTGAGGGACTGGACGTCCCGCCTGTTGTTCAGTTGCAAGACAGGTGGGCTGCCATTCGGGACGCGATACTCACACATCTGGAGCGGGACCAGGTAAAAAGAGCAAAGGAGTTCGAAGATCTGGAGGGGACCATCGAAGACTTCGGAAGAGAGTCGTTATTCTCCAGGTATGAGGGTTGGTTTTGAGCGTGGGTGGATACAGGGGAAAGCCCTCCTTTAAAATAACTTATTTAATAAAAAAATCGTGTGTGACTCTATGTCGGAGCACAGCCGGAATGGTTTTTCCTGGAATGCCATTTCACCAGATTATAGGAATTGGTCTTCTAATTGAATCTCTCCAACTTAATCTCTCTAACTGAAGTAAGATACCCAAGCTGTTCCGTCTGACGTTGCTCCATGTTTTGCTTTATTTTAAGATTTTAAATGCATTGTCATTTAACTTTTTATCGAACGAGACCCAATTTAAGTCGATCGTGCTATTTGGCACGAAGTTAAAGTTGCAGAATTGATTATCCTAAAAGCTTAACAGGATGTTTCTATCGTGATATCCCACATCGGTGTTTCTAAATACAGCAGATTTTAGATTTAACAAATTAAAGAAATATGAAATGATCGCAATGAAAAAACTTCGCCAACATACCGAAGTAGTGTTCCCGAGTCTTGTTGCATAGGGATAGATCACGAGCCATCGCCAATAGCAGACATGCAATTACATATAAGGTTTATATGTAACCACCTGAAGTACCAGGCATTACCCCGGCTTTTTGCAGACTGTTGGATTTCTTCGCCGTGGCGCCATCTGGTGGTTTTATTAAGAATTCATGTCTGCTTTAAGAAGTGGAAAGGAGGATCGGGGTGGTTTTTCAAAATCTCATGTAGGCAGTGACCTTCCTCTTGTTTTGAGTGCCAAGTGTGCAAATTTTCATCAAGCTCAGAATAAAACTGAAGATTTATATAAAAAATAAATTCACTGGCACTCTTCTTTATACATATAGACTGCATGTTATATACATAGATACATACATATAGACTGCATTTTATATACATACATACATACATACATACATACATACATACATATACATATATATATATATATATATATATATATATATATATATATATATATATATATATATATATATATATATATATATATATATATATATATATATATATATATATATATATAGGTAGCTAGATAAAAGGATTTTAATCAGCTTAGCACAAAATATAAATAAGAAATGATCGCCAAAAACAGAATCCCAACAGAAAATACGAATGCTATAACGACAAACTTTGTGGTTCCCCGTCCTGCGTCATTTGATTTAGTTTAAGATTCTTCAAGCACGCCGGCGTCTGATTTCATATCAAAGGAGAACAGAATTATGTCAATCGAGCTTGTTTTCAAGGAGTTATAGTGTCGGAATGGATTCCCTTAAATCCGTAACATGATATTTTTATCCTAGTACCTCATGTGACTCATTTCAAAGACGTTTCACGTCAAAATTCAGTTCCTCTCATTTCCAAGCTTTTACAGTGTTGTCGCCTTTTCTTCAGGAAAACTCTGGAACGGGTTACGAGAAATGAAGAACTCTACGCGAATGAAATGAACAGGCGCCTAACGGAGATCTCGATACAAACAAAAGGAGGTGAAGACGAAAACTTTGGCGAAGTCGTTAATGAATCTTCGTTAAAGGTGATTTTTTTTCATTATTTGTATATACCAAAACAATAAGTACATTTATTTATAATAGACTTAATAAACATGTATTACCAAAAATGACTAAAATAGGCTGGTAACTAAAACATTTTTAACTTTGGCAATTTTTAAATAATATGTAGTTGCAATACATTTTTATGAGCATAAGTACTAAATTGCCAATATTTCAAAACCAATTTTGAATTTCTGGTATTTAATATTTAATTATGCTACTCGATTTCAAAATGTCAGAAATACATGTTGATTTTTTTGCACTTTTATTAACTTGTGGACCGAATAAAGCATTTATAAAACATTGAATTGATGTTTACATTATTATTATTATTGATATAATGACACTGTTTTTAGCTTAAATCTCATTCTACACGAACGGGAAAAACGTGTGGAAGCTTCTCCGTGATTCGAGAATTAATACCACGTGGTATGAGTCTCAAATCCCCGAGAATCTCCCACGCGTTTTTCTCATTCATATAGAATTAGCCAAATATTTTTTATTTATAAATATTTTATTTGTTTATATTACTTTTACTAGGCATTTTATGATGAGAACACTGACAGCATATTCCTTGCCATCAAAGACTGTAAGGAACAAATAATGAGTGAATCAAAATCGAACTGCGAAAATTTTATTCTCGAAATTTCAACTTTCGTAAAGCAGCATAACAAAAACATCGAAGAATTCCTAAACGTCATCATCGATGAGAACGTGCTCCCGATTAAAAAAATAATGGCAGAGACGGGAGATACCATCGAAAAGCAATTTCTGGAAATCTCCCTCTTTGTGAACAGGAAACTTGCGGACGTGCAAGCCCTAGAAGATACGATGAAGTTCTTCAACAGAAAGTTCATCCACTTTGCTGAGAAGTGTGAGACCAAATGGAACGATTCGTGTTCCAGTTTCGATGCTGCGCGAGATTTGGTCTGCGCGGCCAAAGATGACTTGATCTGCAGCTCCACCAAGATGTCCGGCACCTCAGGTTTCCTGACAGATCAGACAGTGGAAAATGAGGAGCTGGCGAGAAGATTTAAGGACGCAGTGCAAAGCGCGACCGCCATTGTTGAGGCACACAAACTCGGCAACAAAAGAATGGAAGAAGTCTTCGGCGCGATCGAGAACATGAAGGGAACTTTCGGGATGATGGTAGAAGAGTACGGTCTCAATTTGAGAGCCATGTCTGAATCTCTGGAGACGCCAAGTCAAAGGTTCGAATCTGTCGTCCAGTACGTGGAAGACTTGGAGTTTTTGAGAGATCTGATGAAAGACATTGCGAACAAGTACGAAGGCATGACGACTTGTGGACACCACGACAATAATGGCCACTTGGAGGACGCGAAGGACGTCGAAACCTCGTCTGTTATTTCAGGTGATGGGATGTCTTCTTGTATGGTCGGTGGCAGTTTCAGTGAGTTCTCTTTTGATGTGAACCAATCCAAAAACGACGAGAACAATCTCCCGAAGAAAGTTAACTCACGGGAAACTCGCAGGCATGCCACGCTGAGGATGATGATGTCAGTTCTTGGCGACGTTTTGAGTAAGAACGCAGAAGTCGATAGAGATGGCAGGAGTTTGGAAGAAAAATTTTCTTCGGAACGAGATGTCAAAAGCAAACTTAGAGTAAGTTATCCATTATTTTTAATTTATTAAACGTATTCTATATTTTCCTACAAGCTTCCAAATCTTGGGTTTATAGGTACTAATTTAAATAAAATGTAACTAGGAATTATATGAAATAGCTTAATTACCTAAGTGTACTTTTATTGTGAAAAATAATACATTTAAAAAAAGCAAAGTTATTAAGTTTCATAAATGTACTCTATTTAACAATTACAGCCATACTATGTGACTTTTTTTTTATTCTTTAAATCGCTCCCTAGACAAAACTTCGATTTTAAGTTGGGAAAAATGCTAAATTGTGAAATGCAGCAATTCTTTCAAATACTAAATATAATTTCGTATTTTAACTATACTAGTCACAAGCTATTTTTCAATTTTATAAATGTTACACATAAATCTAAAAAATTACTAAAATAATATACCAACAATATATATAGCCAGTGTTCACTCTAGAAATAAAACGGGGCAGGGCGCTGTTGCCAGTAAAAGGGAACCCCGTTTTTGAAAAGGCACTTCTTGTTTCTAAAAAGGCACTTTAAAAAAAAAGTTTGGGGCGGGCGTGGCCACTTGTTGGCGCATCGGACCCGTGACCAAATAAAAAACAAGCTCTGATTTGTTGGTTGACATTGCGCTAGAGCTACATATTGTGCTATTTTTTACGGTTCTGGACCTATCTCGAAGGAAAGACCCGTACAAAATTGATGTCTCTTTATAAAGATATTTCTTAAAATCTAAAATTTTACATTTAAAAATTAACGTTTTTCCTAAAAACGAAATCTTTAAGTAGGCCTAATCAAACCCCTTACAAAACTGATGAAAATGCTACTTAAATCCAAAATTTGGTAATAAAATGCTTAACCTAGTAACTTTGCCCTAAACCATCTTCTCTTTAAAAAAAACATAGAAAAAAACTTTGCAAAACTTGTTTAATCGATGCCTTTTTTAAAGAGCCAGAGAAGCAAGGATGCTTGTGTTTGACTGAAAAGGGCATAATAATCGGCAAGAGGGCGGAATTTTTTAAAAAAGGGGCATGAGGGCGCAATCGACATGAAAAAAGGGCGGGCAGGGCGGACCGCCCTTCAAAAAACGTCTAGAATGAACACTGTATATAGCTTTCCCTTAGATAATATTGTCAGTATAATTTAATAAGGTTCTCCTTAACAGAAAATATTACGTAAAACTAGCAATTACAAATGAGTGTGATTATTAAATTAAAAGAAACACATACTCTAACGAATAGTAAATTTAATATCTAATTTAAAAGCATCTGAATCTCGTAGAAAAATAATTTTATGTATTTTCAAGAATTGGAGATTCTTCTCTAGAGCTAGAGGATTTCAGAGACCATCTCGAATATTTTATATATCCCTCATATTATTTATAAAAATACAAATTTTTCTAACTTATCAAACTTTGTGGGTCATTTAGCCCGCCTGCTTCATAGATGCAGAAATTTAATTTTAGCTTCTATTTCTATTTTAGCAAAGAACATTCGACTGGCCTTCTGTTCGTTCTGAAATTTCCTTGAGTGACGTCGACTGTGATGATCTCGTGCAAAACTCCAGTTCAGAACCCGAAAACGAAGAAGAATGCAACGTCTAATTGGTTGCTGTAAAGATTTTAAGGAGATTCAATTAGGATTTGAGAATTTCCAAATGCAAACAACATCCACAAGAATGAACCGGAACGATTTTGTCTGTATTTCAGGGCATTTGGAGAAATTTTTGTATTAAAATATATCGCAATGCATGTTCACGTCCCACTTGTGTATTTTATAATTTAATTTAATAACTATCCTGTCATAATGATAGTAAAAAGAGTTGTTGGGTGAAGGGATCCTTTAGGAAAAATAAACCAATAAATGGTTCGGGAAAAGTATTTGAAAAGGGAAGGCTCGTGGAATCGTATAAAGTGGTATGACATTGCCTTTTGCTGTGCCACCTCATAAAGCCAATTGCATGCAATTCTAAATAATTCCCAAAACAAAACTAAGAGTTCAAAGTAAGCTGAAAGGGAAAGTATTAACATTGCAATTTATGAAGAAGATGTAAAATAAATACTTGAGATTAAATAGGTTCCAGATTTCTTTATTTTCCATATTCCAACACATGGGTAAGTATTCAGACATCTGTTCGGGAGTGGCTTGTGTTCTGCTGTTCCCTGGACTGTTCAGGAGAGGACTTTTCATGAGTAAAAGATTAAATTCAGAACGCGTTTATTAACCAAACCAAACCGCCCCGATCTATAGTTATTCATTGCCAAGTACCTTTTTTTTCCTCACCTAAACCACCACTTAGTGTCTATTTAATCTCGAGAGAATAGTGATTTTTATTACTTAATATTCAGGATAATATTTACATGCTTAGAATGTTTTTACATTCTTATTTACTGAAAGCACATACTACGTTACAATTTTATTGTAACGGAGTATACAAATTTTAGTTTTGTCTTGAAATAACACGTTAAATTGGGTTATATATCTAAGAACGTAAAGAATGAATTTTAAAAACGATTGAGGAAAAAATATACATAATTTTTTTCTTCATAAATTTCTCCTTCCTTTTGGCGATAATAAAGGTTTAATCCATGGCTGATATTTTGAACTGCAAGCATGAGTTTGAAAGGAACATATCTGGCTCATGATTGGAAGAATATTCTGAGAATCTTAAATTCAAATATAATGAAGAAAAAATCCTACAAATCGCATTAATTAATTGCTTTACCATGGTTATTATTTCAAGATTTAAGTTCACATTGACGTCCTACAAAATTATAATAAAAAATATAATATCCATGTTTTCTTTCTAACAAACAGAAAGATTCTCCAATTAGCCTTGAAGCCTTAATCTATGGAAAGCCACGGCGATATATTAGTCCATAGTCTAAAAAATTTAAATATTAGATATAAAAATTTAGTGGCAACATTAAGTAAAATATTTTTTTATTCGCGTTACTTTAAGTATAAAATTTAATACATTCGATATTTTTAATACGGAAAACCGTATGACTTCTTTATCCGCTCTTCAGTAATTAGTAGTAAAATTTAAATTTTGAATGGTTTCGCTCATAAAAATGCGGACAGAAATTGAACTTCAAGAATGCATTAATATGCATTTTGTTTTTCCTGCACTATTGGTCATTGGTAAGTAACTCTATAAAAAAAAAATTCAAATTTGTTCATCAATTTTTATACCGCTTGTGTAAAATCCTCCCAGCAAATAGAAATATATGACTTTTATTTAAATAACTAAAGACTGTTACTGTTACTGTTAAATTACCGGAAAAACATAAGAAAAACACAAGATTTGCAGTGTAATTTGTACATATGATTTAAAGAAAGAACAGGCATCATTTTATGTATAAAACGAACGGCGACGGCCAAATATCAGCGTTAAAAAAATGCATTGGAAAATTTATTCTGAAAACTTTTTTTACCGAAAATAAATTGAGAATTTTTTTAGAAAGTTTTTTTTTAATTCTTAACTTAGATAAAGGCATAAATATACCTTACAAAATTAAAGATAGGTTGCCCATGTCGGTTAATTCCTAGTGTACGCCAAACCCCGCCAAATGTGTTTTGGCGACAATTGTTGGGCGATAAATTTTATAGTTTGGCAACCGTATTTCGGACGTTCCTAGCAATATTATGATGTACTACAACCCTACTTTTTTTCTTATACCGTTTCACGTTGTTTTACCAAGGCCTTAGCGCCAATTTTCTGAATCGCGCCAAGGGAGCACCGTACATTAGGAATTTACCCACATGTCCTCCATCTTTCGTGACAAAAATTTTTTAGACTTGTTCAATACTTTTACTATACTTGAACGAATTGACACATTTTCCTTATCGATATCAGAGCGCTGAAAGAAAGTTTCACTAGGATCTTACATAAAAAATGCCTTCAAATAAGCAAAACATTAATTTTATATATCATTTAGAAAACGCCTTCCAAATATTATAATCTAATTCTATCATGAACAGTAAATGCTAATACATTTTATTAAAATTGTGTTTCGTTATATAAAATTTAAATAGTTATAAATATAATATATTTAACGATAATTAATTTATGCAGGTGTGTGCTTCTTAATAATTTCAAGGATAATTTGGCGAATGGTAAGAATATTTATTATATGTATTAATAAATAAGATTTTTTTATATAAGTAATATGACATTTTTGGCATTTTTCATTAAAATATTATGTATCTAAAATAGTTTAAAATAACATTTTGGTTGTGTGTGTGTGTGTGCAATATTACCAATAAAGTTTGTTGCTTTTCATATGAAAGTCCTAATATTTTCCAGCCAAGTATAAAAATTAATCTGTATTTATCCCACATTATAATTTTTTTAATTAATGTAGAAGCACATTTTCTTATCTAAATTGCAAACAAGACATTGAATAGTTTTTATAGGGATTATAGATGTTCAAACTACTATTTCGAAAACTTCACTCAACTTTTTTTTAACCAACTAACTTGTGCCAACGAAAACAGCCAAGTGCGCCAATGAGGAGGTTTATCAATTCGACTGCTATGTTTTTTTTTTGTATGTATCTTCGCGCATGATTTAGTTCTAATTCAGATATAGGGGAAAATTTGTGTTAGGTAGGGAATGTCTCATTTGGACACTTTTTGTAAGAAATATCAGGCATTTATCTATAAAGAATTCTCAATTATCTGATTGTTTGTAATAAAATATTATCCGTTTTCGAAAATTCTTGTTTTGTTGGATAGAGAAAATAGTTTTAAACATTAATATTTTTAAAGAAAATAATTTATTTTTCTTTAATAGGGCAAGTAGAGAATTTACTGTAAATTAGAAAAAAAGATAGCTTAAATAAGTAAACATTTTGTAGCTCTCGTTCCCCTTGAACACTTTTTAAGCCAATAATTTCATTGACCTCAAATTTAATTACCCATAACATTATCTGACATTAAGCGTCATAAAATATATCGCTTCTTGATGCTTGGCAGATTCATGGATTGTACAGAGCTGTGAAGAGGCTATTTCAACAGACACCTGCCAAGAAAGACCTTCAAAAAGAAGTGGCGGAACTTCAAGTATATATTATCATTTATGCAGATTTTTCTGTTGGCGTCTTTTTATTAACATTTTTGTGAAATATACGATTTATTGGTGCGTTAATGATTTTGAATGGTTATTGTTAGTAGTTTTAGAAAAAAATGCGTACAAATAAAACTTCATATTTTGTTTTCGAAAGTCAAAGCAGTGCCGTCCCACAAAAAATATTTGGGGAGTGGAGAATTAAAGCAAGAAATTTCCCAACTTAACGATTAGAAATTCCCAACTCAAGAGTAAAATTCCCAATTCCAACTTATCGGCATTTTTCATCTTTTTTTTTATGTATTAGGTAATATTAAACAGTTATCCCACAAGCATTGATTTATTGCATCCATATTCCAATGCAGTGTCCTTTCTTGTGTCTAATTTAAATGTAATCATACAAGTCGGTCAATTTCTAATCTTCACTAGCTTTTATTTGCTAATATTATTAATTTTCTTTAGGCATAAATTTTCCCAACCCGAGGATTTTTGGAAGTTGAAATTCCTAACTTTCAGGGTTTCCAGATTATTGGGCGGTGGGGGGGGGATCGTGATCCCCCGGTGGGCTTGCGTACAAGCAACATACCTTATCTTTCTCATTTCATTTACGGTGTTTTGCGTGTCAAAGTTGTAAAGGTAATTCTTAAACACCCTGTATAAACGTTTTCTACGGTAATGCGATTTTTAATTTTCTTTTTCCAATCATTACTCAGATATCCGAAGAGTGGGCCGAAATCAAGCGCCTGATGACTTCGATTAAGGACCAGCAGTCGGGCTACGAGCTTAAACTTCACGCGAACCTGGAGTCCTTCTACGAGCGCCTGCAGGCCGACATCCAGGTGCGCCTGGAGGAGGAGTGCCTGCGCAACGACCAACGGTTCGGGCGGCTGCACAGGATGGTGGACGGCTTCAAGGAGAATTTCGACGGAGTGCGAGAGATGCTTCGAAAGCACGACGAGTTCGTGGACAGGATGCCCAAGTTCCCCATGACAGAAGCCTGGACTCAGACTGAACGCGAGCTCCTGAGGAAAAGGCAAGAAGGACTCGAAAAGGTACTCAGCCACAGAGTTCTAGCAACATTAACCCGATTACTAACAACTCGACGACTTCGCTATTGGAGGGCTGAGAATAAAAATAAACCAATGATCAGCATATTAGGAAATGACTTCAAAGTTTTGAATTTACCATACATCGACATATTTTGGTCTGCTTGTATTATGTCAATTCTTGTTTCCCGTTTCGATAATCACAAGTTCTATATAAATCTGTATCTATAGATATTGATTGACAGATAAACGAAATTAACTTTGTAAGTTTTTGTTCTCACTCCTATAATTGTGATCATAAATTTAAAAGAATATTTTTAATTCAAAATTGTAATATATTTTTTAATTGCACTTTTGACAAATAAGCAATCATATTTCCCAAATTAATTTATTTTCCCACCAAATCGTTGCATTTCACGACTGCCCATTTCGAATGTACGACTGCTGTATATTAAAAGAAAAACCTTATAAATATAAGAGAAGTACAAACGTGACATACTATTGCTACTCAACTATCTGAGTATATGTGATGGGTTTATTTTACAAATCTAGTCTCACTCCGCGCTTAACGATATTTTGCACACTTGACCATCAAAAAATAAGAGCGGTCCCCCTTAAAGCAGAAATTATTTCTTACTAAAACCGCCAGATCGCGCCACTGTGAAGATGTACACAAAGCTCGGGCGACGCCGAGTACTTCAGCTAGTAAGTAATATAAAAAAGTGGCTGATGAACTTATATGAGAGCACTGTGTAGAAAAGCATAAACATTAAATAATTTCCTTTTCCTAACATTATTTGCCATTCTGTTGTAGGACAATAGTGTAGCAGAACACAGGCAACCAAGATCGATCATCACAGTTATAAGGACCGCACTGATGGAATTCCTGAAAGATCTCAAACTGCAGATGTCTTCGCAGAGGAATGAAGCCATGTCGGATCTGAAGAAGGTCTTCGTGCAGATGTGCGATGACAAAGACGACCTCAAGAACACCGTCGAGACCGCATTCTCCACGGCCACCCACCAGACTCAGACGAGCTTCCTGCAGTTCGGCAACGTGGGTCGCGACGCCATGAAGTGCATAGCGGTGCTCAGCGAGAACACCGAGAGGACAATATCCACCAAGTTCCAGGAATGCAGCGATAGCCTGAAGAGGGTCATCGAGCAGTTGAGAAGCGTCAACTTCAATGTTCCGTACATCAAGCAGACTCTGGACAACATCGACGACCGGTTCGACGAGATCTACAAGAAGCTGGAGCTCGGGAATCAGAAGAATGCCGACCACTCTAAAGAAGTCGCCAGGAGTCTGCAGGCGACGGCCCAGGAATGGAACGAGAAGTCTTCCCAGTTGGATGAAAACTGCAAGGAACTAAACCGAGTCACTCACGGTATAAAAGACATGTTGGGGAAGTTGGAAAACACAATGTGTAACGGACCAGCAGGTGCAGTCAATAACCTGCCTAATCAAAACCCAGCCGTGTTTGAGCTGGAGCACGATAATATTGGTGTTTTACTTACAACGGTGCAGGAATGCCAGGAAAAAATTTTCTCCATGAAAACCCAAATTGATCAGAACACGTGTGGAGTAAAGCAATCCGCTGAACTGCTTTCGGATGAGTTGCGATTCCTTACCAACTTGGTGAAAAACAGCGTGGAAACCTTGAAAAATTTAGCCATCGCAATGCCCGATTCGGAAAACCAACAAGATGAAAGTTTTAAACAAGAACATACGGATATTTTTGGCGACATACTCGGTTTCGATACTATCTCAGAAACTACAGAGGAGGACCAAATTGATAAGGAACAGGAAAATCCTAAACTGAAGAATTAAGCATATTTAAATATGACTCGTCATACAAAATACATAAGTGACATTACCAAGAATTCGGAATTTTTCATCAAACCATCCAAGTAGTTTATAACTGCATATTTTAACCAATGGGTCAAGCAAGCCCTACACATTAAAAAAAAACATTTTATAAGAAGTGACTTTTTAATATAGCAGATAAATTATTGTCAAATGCATTAAATATTTTTTGTATAAATATAAGACTCCATACTCTTGGAAATATATCAAAATTAAAAGATTATCAATGACAACCTTATCACAATTTAGACAGGTTTTTTTATACCTAAGAACAAGATAACCTTTAATAATTTTTTAACAAAAATTTACTATATTTGTTACCCATTTTTTTTAAGGGGGAGACGAGTTGCAGTTCAACCGTATTTTTTCTTGAAATATTTAAACTATTTTGCTTATGTATATACATTTAATTACTCGAGAACTTAAATGTATTGCTGCTTTTTTAATAAGAAGTTGTTTTTTTCCCAATGATGAAATACAGGCTTTCTTTATTAAAAAAAATTCGTCTTTCACAACTGTATAGGTTCAGAGTAAAATTTACGAATTTTTCAGAATGTATTCAAAATAGCAAACATGATATAACGCAATAACATGTAAAGTATTCAATAGCGAATACTGAATTCGCTGTGTTAGAAACAATACCGATTTATACAAATTAAGCATAACACGAAAAAAAAAATTATACAATATTCGGCATTATATATTGTTTTAAAAGTTTCAAAAAAAAAAAAAAAATCTTAATTCTCCCAAAGAATAAAAGAGCCTAGAGCAGTTGCTGACGACAATTAAAACAGTTCGGCAAAAAGAACAAAAAAAATTAGCAATGTTCCAAGAAAATTAGAATTTCACAATTATTAAATATCTGGTATTAAAATTTCATGAGTGGACAAGTTACAGAGCTCGCAACACTCTTTAAACATATCCCTATGGGAAAAAGGGATAAACATCTTAAAAAAGGAGAAAAAAGAAACCTACAAAATGTCCAAATTAAATTTCAAGTAATCAGCGAGAGTGACAAATTTAACTGGTACTTACTGCAGAAGATGTCTATTTTTAATGTAAATTAAACAGTATTTTCTTAATTATAATACGAGAAACTGGGAATTTATATAATTACAATCGGCACTTGCACCTGCTATTTACCTGTCTTCCCCTGAACAAGCTCTACATTTACTTTTGTTTTTTATACAATGCATAAACGAGATCCGATGGTCCCGGGAAGACAGGAATTGGTTACATAGGTCCACATTCTACACTAATGTGATTAATTACATTTGTAAAGACAAAAGCAACAAGTCTGTATACGAAAATTAATGATATTCCCCTGTTCTACGGACATTCTGTTTTAACTAAAATTTCCCACAATTGTTTCAGTTTTGCTTCCCAAATGCAAAAGCACGCACTAGTTTTAAAAGAGGTTTGAGAAATCTAGCAAAATAAAGCCATTCAACAATTTTGTTGTCTATATGGTTATAAAGGTTTTTCAGCTATCAAAATAGCATTATTGGAAACAGTGCAGAAAAAACATGAAACCTGTATTATTTTATAAAAATTAGTCAAATCACCATACAAATTTTTTAAGTCCATACATTATAGATTGGTTGTGAATTAACCCTTTGCATTCGTGACATATACTTGACATTTATTTTCTTTCATGGAAGTTAAATCCAGGTTTTTTTAAAGAATAATTCGTCAGAATGTTGTTTTTATGTTAAACATGGATTATTATAAATTAAAAAGTTCTCGATAAAGCTTAATATAAAAGTTGTTTATGACGTGTCAATTTTTTTAAAACGGGTGTTGTGTAGAATATCAATCTAAATAGTTTTATATCACACACATAGGTGGCAAAAATTATCTCTAAATTTATGAGAATGAACTTTTTAAACTCAAGATTATGGATATAAACAAAAATAACGTCATTATTTGGGACATTGTTTGGTGGCTATGTTTAAAAGCAATGTTTTCATTCAATTAGAAAATCAAAAACTCAATTTAAAGGAACGAAAGAACATGTCGTTATTTTATTTACACAATGAAAGATTACATGATGGAATTTTATACGAGCAGCTTCTCGATTTCTTGCTGCAGTGCCTGGATTTGAGGCTTCAACTGCGAGCCCTCATTCGCAGTTATGGAGCAGGCGATAACTGGACGAGACACCCCACAGGCTCTTCCAAGCGCTAAAACAATCAAAATAGTTTTTCCTTAAAATAGTGTACACTCAAATTTTAAATATTATATCAATAAATTAAAAAAGCATTTGAATTCAGGTATAAACATATAATTTTTTGGAAACCGCAAAACAAATACGGGTCTCTAAATGACCAGTCCTCCCAAACTGTTGGGAATTAAAAACTAGTTTTCCCTTGGGGTGCAGAATACATCCAAATGAGGATCGGGAGAAATTTGTGCACCCCAAGGAAATTGTTATTAAGGACGAAATATAAAAATTAAAACAAAGATATCAATTCACAGGGGTTTTTTTTTCTATGTCCTTTTTTTACAATAGAATGATGTATTCATAATGAAATTCAATGAAAAAACAAATTTCATTACATTAATTTAATAATGCTAAAAAAACGCAACATTTGTCTTTAATGCCATGTTAGGTGACGGCTACCCCGTCCTGCTGACAATTCCATGTATTCCCCATGTAAACAGATGATTAATCTTTACAGTATTTATTGTCGAAATTTTGGGTTGGAAAAAAATGTGTTCTGGGGAAATGGTTTTCTCTTCCTACAGTAGTCTTAGAACAAACGTTTTGACAAGTTTTGTTTTTCTACATACAGATTCAAGTGACAAATGAAACAAATTTCAGGGATAATATCAGATAAAAGTTAGATGGTATTTAAACGAATGCATGCGTGGAATATTCATAATATATTGGGCGATTTCAATATGAAAAATTTAACAAAATATAATTCAAGAGCCCTTGTGGCGTCCGAATGATCATATTTGTTTAAGGAATTACAAAAATAAATAATCTTCTTAATATTAAATAATATAGATTATGCAAATAAAACAATGACTGTAATAGCAATAAAAAATTCTTAGAAATAAAACTTACCATGCTTTGATTTGACAAACACGTATGGTACATTCTGTAAAAAACGAGAAATGAATTTATTTTAAATTAAAATATGATAAAAATAACATACCACTTTTGCTTCATTTAAAATAAAGTTTCAAACAAGTAAAATTAAATATTTTCTATCTAAGCACATTCAACTATAGTATAAAAAGTCAATCCAAACAAACTAAAAATAAATTAAACAACTTAAGTTAGAATTTAAAATAATAACATATGATAAATTTACCAAATAAAAAATAATTTACATGTTAACTTAGTAATACCATTGGTGTTGTTAGTCGCGTCCTGCACCTAAAAGTTTCATTGACGACCTGAATTTTACACCCGTCATATTTTATGTTTAACTTATTTTATATATATATATTACTAGCGAAACAAATTTGCTGTTTCAGATTGATATCCTGTTTTTATAATATCACAAGCAGCGAAATTCCGAATTTCTTGTTCTTCTCATTCCTAAACTATTCCTTCGCCAAAACTTTTAATTTTTTCCTATGTATTTCCCTCCTAAACTTTACAATGGGCACTTTGAATTATTTTAAACTTCTACATAAAAAATGACAAGCAATGAGCAGTTATTATTAATCAAATTTTCTGTTATATAAGTCCACGATTGAAATGAGGGCATCAATGAGGGTGATTAGGCAAACGAATATAATTAGCAAAAAATAGCTGTTTTTAAGAAACTTATCAGCATTGATAGCTTGCCTAATTAATGCAATGATAGAAGAAAAAAATAACCACACAAGAAAAAATCACAGAAAAACGGACATAAATGAAAAACTCCTTTCAATGGGAAAAGTCTCATGATGAGAAGATTTTGGTGAGATAACGCATATACAGCAGCAGTATACTTTTTCTTTTAAAATTTTACTCATATTTCTATGTTATTCAGTTATTACTATTTCATTATTGATTTAATTTATCCATTGACATCTTGTTCTGTATAATTTTCAATTTCATTAGTAATGCTGTGTTAACATTTTAATTAGTTTAATAATAGTAAAATCGTATTTTTTTATTATAAAAATTTTAAACTAAATACATTTTTAACAGACCTATACCATCCCCCTCTATTATCTTTAACGAAAGTTTTGTGTTTGTTTTCACACTTTTTAATATATATTGGAATTTTTTATTACTTATTATACATATTTATCTTTTTATCAGTATATAATTTAAGGGCGGATAATTGGGCTACTGGCAATATCTAAACATGATTTTATAATAAGTTGAATAAACATCTTTATAAACAATATACATAATAACAGAAATGTCTATCAAATAATCACTTTAGTAAATAAAAGGGTAATTACCTTGTCCTCACAAAGTAAAGGTAAATGCAATAAAATCTCTATGGGTTTTGCATCGGCAGCCATCACAATGACCTCAGCTAGACCTCTGTTCAATGTTTTGGTAGCTGCAACATAAATTACTTTAGTAAATAAACATAAAAGTTGTACAATTTTTAATATGCAACATTTTTTTAATGAAATTTTGCCTTTTTACACTAACCTGAGTCTTAGTTACTAATAAACACAAAAATATTATTTAATTTGATAAATGTTATCAAAATAGATACAGAAATTAACTAAATGAAAAATTTAATCATTCAAATTATATCTAGCATGCTTTTAAAATAGTGTATGCTTACTACCGTTTAATTAGTTAAGCACAACAAATTAAATTTTTTAATTTTTCTGGAAAAAAAACTTAATAACGAGATTGCAAGATTTTTCTTAGTCTGTTGGGCATGCTCATCTAGACGATTTCAAAATTTGTTTCTTAAAATTATTTTTGTTTAATTTCCCAGCCAACTATCAAGTTGTTATAAACGGCCAGTATTAAGAAGAGTTATCTGCATAGCAGACAGGGTGTTCTATGAATCCCCATCAGGTTGTGCTAGCAATGCAATGGAGTTACATAATGGCCTATTGGCGACAGTGTGAATCATTGATACACACAACAAATAATGCAACACATATCAATAACAAATAAATTTGATAAAGGGCAAATTCGACAGAACACTGGATTTCATGCGAAAAATACTTATGTCAAGCTGGGGAAAATTCACAGAGTAAAGAAAAAGGTGGAGATGACTTGCCGAAATTTCATGAGACACAAGTTAGCAAACCCAAAGTAGGAACAAACAAACCTAGTTGGCAGTGATTTTTCTACGAGGGATGCATTATTTTTGAATTACGAAAACTAATGGTAAAACTTAAAAAATGACTATTTGTGCAGTTGTGGGATACAGTACAAGTTCCAAATCGATAAAGGATGCTATTATTTCCTCTTTGTAGGTAAATTAAATTATAAAATAAATTATCGCTAAGTACTGGTACAAAGTAGTGCTTTGGAATAGCGAAAAAAAAATCGCTAGTAACTACTTTTTAAGCGATCGCTTACTTCGCATTGCAAACCGGTATTTGACTTGATCGCACCTCCACCTTCTTTACTCTGTGGGGTAAATTACTCGTCAAGGTGAATTATTTCCAAATGTGGTTACTTGTTTACTTTCTTTTATGGATAAGTTCCCATACATTAATTAATTTTTCATTTATTTATTAAACGTGATGATTAAAAAATTATATTTGTTATTTCGCTAAAATTCTTTAAAAAAAAAAATCTTTAACACAATGCCTTTCATACAAATAAAAAAATGTATTTTCTTGTGTGTACGTGAAAAAAATGTATTTTCTTGTGTCGAATTGACATCTTGCGACATGAATGACCCCAATATATTGCATATTTTTGTTTCTAATTTTTTTTGTGCGTGATCCCAGTGTCATCCCACTCTGAAAATTGGTATACATGCAGTTCAGATGTTGTAGTATTCAGGGAAAAAACAGTGAAAATTGAGAAATTAGTTTTTGGGGAATTCAAGGTCAAATAATATGACCTTGAAAGGTTTTTCTCCAAACTTTCATGTGTTTCACATCATTCGAAAAGTCATTTAAAGAGCTTTAAAACAATACCAATGTTATTTCTATATGTTAATTAGAACAGGAGTTATGGTAATTTAAATGCAGCCATCGTAGGCAGATTTTACGTCTTTAGCCATTTTGAAATGCAAATAACTAAAAAACTAATAGGCATAGGAGGTTAAAATTTTGCATTTTTTACATTCTTAGTAGGTATAACAAGTTCACCAAATTTCATAAAAATCTGAGATGGTGAGGAAAATGACTATTGATTTGACATGGAATGACCCTTATGTAGTGTAGAATATTCCTCTTTCTCATAACACATCACCAGGTTTTTAATTCGAGATCCCAAACAGCTGCCAATAGCCGTTTGTGCAACTCTAGTTCGACATTAACTTACCAACCAATTGTGTTATGGAAACAGTGCAGTTGCTCACTTATTTTTTCACAATATATTGTTCTGTTTGATAAAAAAAAACACAAAACTTGTACATTAACATTTCATTGGCTACAATAATTTTCAAAAAGGTGCCGATTCAACCTGTAATCAACATTTGTACCAAAAAAGTTTAAAATGTATTCTACGGTATCCTTGACATTTGGCAAATTCTAGTTACCATTTTTCATAAAGATACAAGGAGAAAAGAGTTCTTCGATTGGCAACAAAATTCGGATTTTGGGACCAAGAATGTGTTATAAATATCGTGTTTTCAGAAAATTCGCCAAGGGGTACCATACTATTTATTTAAACTGTTGTTTATATGGCCCCTTTGAGGGACAATAGAGTATTTTTTAATGCTCTATTTTAAAATGTAGTGAACTGTAACCCTTGGCGACTAATCTGAAAATTTCCGATATTTGCCAAATTAACCTGTACTGTACATGGAAACAAAAACTTGTCGCCAATCAAAGAACTATTTCTGATAGTCTTTATAGAACTGCCCAAAAGGATAACCATGAGAAATCAGTCACAAACAATACTTTGAAGTCGGTACTAATTTATAAGCTAATCGTACAACACTACAAAATTATACATTTTACGGATAAACCGAAGTTGTTGAAAGGTATTGATTACTCTTGACATTTTGCTCATGGTACAATAAAATAAACAAGTATATGATCATAATGATACCAACAGCCTAACGTTTTCTATTAAAATGCATAAGCTTTTGTTGGCAAAAAAAAATTAAGTATATTCACCTTCATTGGCGCCTTTTTTTAACTGCTTATAATTAGCAGTCTGCTGCACCAGATTTAGAATTTTTGTGGTCAGCCCAGCGTCAGACAATGGGTAAGCTTTTGGATTTACGTCTTCTGTCTAAAACATAAAATTACTATCAACTAAAAGTAATAAAAAAACAATTAAAAGATAAAAGCATATTCGTGTAGCTGAGTAATTCACTTAAAAATATTACTAACACAATTTTAAAAAGTATTATAACATAGCACATCTACTTAAACTTTATTATAAGTTTACAAGTTTACACACGTTTAGATTTTCGTTACTCTACTACAAAATAGAAATCGAATTCATAATCAAAACTTAAACATACGAAATACCTATATATTGTAATTGACTATTAAAAATCAGTAATCCTAGATATTTAGTTTTATGAAAAATATTATTATAAAACAGCATGTGTTCCCACACGTGTTTTGAAGGCAAACAAACTGTATAGCCGGCGTAACTTTGTTAAGTACTACTTATATGAACCAAGATTCTATAAAATAAATTAATATATATTATTGTCGTTTTTTCAATATTTACAAATTATAATTCTATAAAATAAATTAATACATACCATTGTCGTTTTCCAAATTCAGTCAACAACACACATAAAAATGAAAATGATTTATCAATGGCGGGCAATGTTTACAGTTACAGTGAAATATAGGCAATAGGTTCAAAATATCTAAAAAAAAGTATTTTTATTTTTTATTATAAATATATTAACCCCATGTATTATTTTAGTAAATATTAATAGCGGTTACTTATTTTAAAAAATCCTATTATTTCTAAATATTTAAATTAATTTTAATCTTCACTTTCATCGTGTATTGACCGTTTCACAACCAGTAAGTAAAAAGTTTTTCGACAATATATGAATAATTTTAATTTATTTTAATTCTGTTTAAAAAGAATATTAAAATATATAATACTGGGATATTTATCAAACTCGAAAATCATTTATAAACTATATTTTTCTTAATTTAGGAGATCTTTATATGAGGTGCGTATGAATACATAATACGTCATGAGTATGTGTAAATTTTTTCCTTCAATTTTCATCAAATTCCAGTGAGCATTCAAAGTGAGTTGACATATATGTGAGAGTTGCTCTTTGAGAAGACGATGGAATAGTGTTTGTTTTCAAGCACCCGCACCGTAAGGTGCTGCAGCACAAAAGAATAATCATGGCGTAAGTGATTTCTTTCTCTATTATTTCTAAAATTAGTTAATTTATCTTTGATTAAATCATCGACGCCATCTTGATGACCTAATGAACTTTCCTCTCTTTGATGGTCATAACATGGCGAGATAAGGAAGGATTTGTTCAAAAATTGTAGCGACTTCATTATTTACCTTTCCTATTTGAATGACATGTAATTAAACAAAAAAAAATCATAGATTTTGTTTAAAGATTTAATATTTTGGTCCTACACGTTTTATAATCCCTTTGAATACCACTTAACAATTTCTCTAAATTCCTTTTTCTGTTGCTCAGTTTCATTTAAGAATTAAAAGTGACGGGACTGTTTTTCATTGCGCATTTAATTTTTTTTATTACATTTCTTATTTTCTACTTATAACGCACAACAAGTATTTTTGTAAATAAGTTTATTTTGTTATGTGTTATGACCCACAGTACAACTTGAGTACACCGTACACATTAAAAGGAATAATAATATTTGGGTTTCATTGACATAGCACCAGGCATACAAGTTTTAGGTGGATTTGAGATCTATATATATAAATCGGGTTTTGAAATTTTAGATAATTTATTGGGAACAAATGTAGTATAGGACATTTGGCGTTTTTTTTTTTTTGCGACGAAAAATTGCTGTTAAACAGCGCTATGACGTCATAGGGTTGCCAGATTGAAAGTCGCTACAAGAATCGGAATATACCAACAATGTTAGCCTGTGTTGCCATACTATAAATTTATCGCCCCAATGAAACGCCAAAAAAAACCTAAATGGGCTCAGGTTTACTGTACGGTCACCCTTGGCGCGATTTTTCTACATTTGGGGATAATTTTTTTTAAATGGCAGCTCCTCCGACCCGATAAGGAATTGCAGCAACCCTAATCAAAAACAGAATGTTGGCCGCCATTATTTAATTTTCGTTCTTTAGATCACGCTCGTGCAAAATGGCGAGATTTTGAAAAAGTCGCCAAGGGTGACCGTACAGTAAACTTTTACCCCTAAATGTCCTATACTACATCTGTACCATTTATTAATTGTTAATTGCAAGGTTTGATTTAATTCTCGTAAGTGCCAAGCACCGATGGAATTTCTTTCAAGAGCACATGTGTCCTATCTCTGACTTGTGCACATTATAGATGTGGCGTGCCATGGTAACTAAGTATATAACATAATTTTAGTGAGTTTGTAAGGGAAATTTTCATACAAATGTATTTTGCATCTATGGCATGTTTCCACACAATCATTAGGCTTCTATACAAACTTGTGTATCCAGGATACACAAGAAATTCCAATCCTTGTGTAGAGATCAAGATGTCACAGACTACTGCCATATGGGCTAGTTGGCTACCAGGCAGTGTTAGTTCCAAAAATGGACTACCAACATTTTTCATATTAGGCAGCTAACATATCTTTCATTGTGTTAAGTGTTGTGGTCTTAGTTCAGTATGTGAAATGTTTGTACACTGAACATTACAGCCAAGCCAAAGTTACAAGCTTTAAATTCACTTTTGAATGAATTCTGTTTTTGACTTCTACTAGAATGACCTTATATTTGAGGAATGTTACTGAAGTAAAGACCAGCCTTGAAATTGATAAGAGCTGAATTGCCATATTTCTCGGTTTATTGTGATTGGAAATATTCCAGGCAACTGTCTTGTCATTTTGAAGAGTCGCACTATAATCAAAATGCCCTTTGTGAAAGTTTGAAATCCAGCGCTAATGATCATCTTGTCATGTTATAAGGCCTTCATAATTGTGAATAGATGTTGAATTCTGGCCAACTATCTTTTGTAATAATGCAAGGTAAATTCAACCATGGTTTATATGTAGGTAATTGTGAAAGAACTAGGGATGAACCGGATAGTGGTTTTGCCGGATATCGGATATCCGGCGCACATTACAAACCGGATATCGGATATCCGAACTAGATTTTGCCGGATATCCGGCAGTTTCTTTTTTATGAAAATATCTTCTCATACACACTAGAAAATACGGAAATCGGTCAAAATTCACGAAATATTTTTTTATTCTATAATATTCCCTAATTACTTACCCTTAAGGTGATACCAAGATTGAATAAACATTCAAAAAACTTTTTTATTTACAAAGGGTTAGTCTAGGGTGCTGCTATCCAATGGGCGTATGTTTTGTACACTTTAAACTCAATTTCTGAATAATTGTATTTTTACCATATGCTTTTTCATTCCAAACATAAGAAATCAAGTTTGCTTAAACTTTTGAGAAATTTATTTTTATTTTAACTTTATATTAGTTGTGATATGTTATGACCCTCCACAATAACGATTCATTAAAAAAAAATTAATAGAATTTTAAAGTTAAAAACGAGAAAAATTCAAGGGAGAATCTGCACACTGTTAATACATTGGTAGAATGAATATTCAGGAAAATACTTAAATACCTTATTCTTAGCAAAGATAACTGACCGCCACAAAAAAATCTTCGATGTTTTATTCATCCGGCTTGGAAAATCGGATATCCGGCACTTTACTTCCGGATATCGGATAGTTACCGGATAGTTAAAAATCAGCCGGATACCGGATAGTTACCGGATATCCGTTTCATCCCTAGAAAGAACACTCTTGGGATTTTCCCTTTATATTTTTTTTAATTGTACCTTTCCAAATCATTAATCAAAATCTAAAAGTATAAAATACTTTTAAATCTAAAACTAAGTGGTTTAACACAATCTTGGTAAAAATTAAAGTAATATTTTTCAAAGGCCATAATAATCGGTATATGGACAATTTTACAATAAGCTAACCAAAAGATAAAAAAAAAATTAGTTTTAAGTAAGGTGTAGGATGTTAACTAATGAACAACAGTTTTTAACCTATTCTGCGAGTCTGAAAGAATCCTACTTATAAATTCATAATTTCGATATATTCAAGCATTTTTTCTTAAAATTAGACATACAAAGTATTAATTACTTTTTAAGATTTTAATGCATTTCAGAAAGAAAATTATAAATATTTTATACGTGTGAAACCAATCTAAAGTATGCCGAGTACCTCCAGCCATTTAAAGTGAAATTTTGAATTAAAAGAATATCTTTTGTGAGTCCAGAAAACATTAAGTGGTCACATACTTCTAACCTACAAATATTAAATCTCCATTTATTTTTAATTTAGAAGTTCCAACAAAGTTAGTTTTATCTATCTGCAAAATCTAAAATTTGGCAATTCATTTGAGAAAATTGCAGTAATTATCTTTTTGTCTTGGGATATAATCACTGTACCACTATTAAGAATATATGGTATTAGATCAAGTATACAGATTCTAAAATTTATAAATGTGTGTTTTGACGACAAAGGACCTTTTGCTATCCAAAAATGATTAGGAGTCTTGTGTTAGCGTTTGGTGCTCATATGGTGATGTTTTATATTTATAGGTTTTTCCAAAATGTGGTCTCCACTCCTCCTTCAGTGTACCTGGTGGTTGGTATCAAAAACAAAAAAAGCAATGGTCGAATACGAACTCAACTTACAAGGGTGGCTGGACGAAGCCACCCTCTTTCCAGCTGAGCCCAGTGACTACGGATTCAATTTCGATGAGCTCCTGAACGGCGGGAAGACAAATTATGAAGCGGAACTCGTTACTGGTCTGCCTGGTGAGTGTTCTGTTCACATTTGATATGGTAAATTGTTAGTACGCATTGCCGTTTGGCGCAATTCTGAAAAAATTTCACCAAAGTGACATGTTTTTCCGTTTATTGCCAATTCATAATGGCGAACAATAACGGTTAGTTAAATAAGTTTGCACAATTGGCGACAGATCAGATTTTGCATTTAATCAATAAAAATGACAAAATCAAAAGTCTTAAACGTATGTACCCATGCTCTAATGTCAGAGACTCGTAACCTTCGGATTATGGTGCTTGCAGGCAATCCATCAAATAGTTGATTATGATTTATCTTCACCCCTGACATGGCACACCTGGCGAGTTTCGCCAAGAAACATTCTTCCATGAAGCAAGATGCATTCCTTTTGTGCAGCGACAAATCTTAGTCAGCAATCCAGCATTCATACAACAATCAATGACTGTTTGCCTTCTACTTCCAAAAATACAAAAGTAGTTACTACTAAAAACTGCAGCATACACATCCGTAGTGAAATCAAAAACAGTCACGAGTCTCAAACGCAGTGCATAAAATGTCAAAAGAATTTCCAAACATGTGGGAATAAAATTAAGGGTTGCCATGTAAACTTTAGCGGGCACCAATATTCGCCAAATATCCCATTTGATGGTGGCGTCATATATTCATTGTCATCGCTGTGACTTGCGATTGGAGAGGGTGGAATAAAAATTACCAAATCAATATCAGTGTTTAACAACCCTTATTTAGAATATAAAAATTACTAACTTTTTTAGTGGTAATTTGCTAGTTTTTCCACTAGAGTGGGAAAAGGCTTCTTTAGTTTTGGGTGAGAAATTACAAACCCAACCAAAAGTAAAATTTATTTAAAAAATTTACAATTGTTTAACCAAGGCTCATTCTTGCATTTGGTGATACAAACGTTCATTTATTGATAACACAGGATTTGTTTTCTGGAATGTTTTACTACATTTGGTTGGCTGGTTTCAAATATGAGAAGTGTTTGTCCTCTATCAGCTCTACTTTTTGAGATGACTTAACGTTATTTACTTTATGCACATTAATTTATTAAAATAAGCACAGCAACACTCCCAACTGAGAGCTTAACATGAGAAATAAAAGGTGGAATTAAATAGAAACAAAAGGTGAAAATGAATTACAAATAAAAAAAAAGTTTTTTTTTTTGCAAGTTTTCTACTTTGAAAGTTTCTTTGGTTTGAAATTCTTGAGTGTACTTTGTTTCCACAAGTGTCTGCATATTCCAACAGTAATCTGTTATCATATAAATATTATTTTATCGAGCGTTTGGCGCAGTTTGACCCTTGAGGTCCTTGTACCAGTAAACAACCAACCAAACAAACAAATCATATAAATATTCCATCTGTCCTGGTCCTGAAATCATTCACTTTGTTCTTCACTAATATCTCCAGAATTTTTAGGGAAACTATTCTATATGAAGATACCAGCACAAATGAAATGTTCATATGATGGCATATTAATGTTGGAATATAGAAAGAAACGGTAGAAATAATTTCAAACAAAAAAAACTCATAATATAAATTTGCAAAAAAAAATCCTCTTTGTTCCTAATTTTTGTTAAAAATTTCTTTTTGTTTCTAATTTTTAAATAAGCTATTGTAGTTTTACATGAGTGTTGCTGTGTATGTTTCAATTAATTTAAATGGTTTATAATATGTATTAAAAAAAGATTTTTAATTTAAAGCATTTAATGTGTAAATATGTATAACACTAAATTGTATCTCAAAAAGTAGAGCTGATAGAGGAAACAAAGGTTGTTGTTTTTTCTCTATGACGTTCAATTAATTGGGACACACAAGAATGTTGGTTTTAAAAAAGTGAAACTTCTTAGTTTTATTTTAAAAAAAGCTAGATGTTTTATAAGTTTGTCAACTAGGTTTGTAATTTTGACAAGTACAAAATCACAAACCTAGTTAACAAACTTGTGAAACATTTGGCTTTTTTTTCTTCGTTTTATTTAAAAAAAAAAAAGCTGAATGAATTGCCTACGAGCTTACTTCAAATTACATGATTTGGGTGTAATACACATATAGAGGTAAAGATTTTTCTTTATATTCTAGTTTTCATGAAACTTATATTTTATAAAACTGGAAGATTTATATATTTGTTTAGTTAAAATATTTGTATTAACAAAAAAAGTGCAGTAAACCCTCTTATGACAGTCTTAAGTCCAAATCTCCTTATAGTTTGTAATGCAACAAGTTTTATTATTTATTGCAGACTTTTTCTTAAAATAGCCTCCTATTGGTCATGTGAGTGTTCATTTCGAAAGTGTACTGTATACACTTCTGAAATTTGTCATAAATTCATGATACATTTTCTTTTATTCTAACTATTTAACCTTAATATTTGTGACTATGTATTATTGATATCTGATATTAATATATAAAGTATATTAATTTGTCTTGTAAAAAATTTACTTTCACATTTTTTATTGCACCATGCCTTGCTTATTTGCAAATCTGTTTTCTGAAAGAAATTTTTCTTTAAAAAATTTTATCAGGTGCCTTTAAAAGTTTGCTTTCATTGATATAATTTTCTTTTCTTTGGAAAAGTATAAACTTGATCAAGTTTTTAAAAAATTAATACTCTGTACAGGTATTTTGTTTTTGCAGTTTTAAATGTGACAAACTTATTTAAAACATTTTTTTTTTCAGACCTTGATTGGTTGGATGCACAAGCAGACCTTTCAATCCTGGACTATCCTAAGGATCTCAATCTCCAGCCTTTTGACATCGCAGATCCTTTGAATCTGGATGATGCAGCTAACCTCTTACTAGGTCTGATAGACAACAGTAACCTGGACGATTCATATTTGTCTTCCGACGTTTCAAAAAATGAACTAAACGACATCTTAAATGCAGGCACACAAATTGAGCAGCAAATGGCTTCTCCCGAGATTCCAGATGTCCCCATGTCATCACCTTATTACGAATCCATATCTGAAGAAGCCAGTTCACCGGCTAGCACTTCTTGCAGCTCCGAGAGATTGAATTCTGATGTGTGCCTGTCTCCTGGTGGCATCTCGAGCATAGATGATGGTGGCTACGAATCCATCTCTGAAGCCTTCACTCCTGGTGCAGCATCAACCAGCTCTGTGTTAGATTCTGGTGCCATCACTGTCACGGTCTGCGATATGGACACTGACAACAGTCCTCTCCAACTTGACAAGACCGTCAGCATAGATGAGATAACGAGATCGGTTAGGAAGAGGAGATATGTGAGCGATGGGAAAGATATTCCGAAGGTCCATGTGACCTTGAAGAATGTCTTCCACCCCTACGCGAAGGCTGCCCCCAAGAGATCTGGCGGGAAGAAGGAGAGAAAGAAGATCCAGAACAAAGAGGCTGCCGCTCGTTACCGCATCAAGAAGAAAATCGAGGAAAAGGTGATTGGGGGCGAAGTGGAATGTCTGGAGAAAGAACAGGAAGATTTGAGGAAGAAGCACGATGATCTCTTCAATGAGATCAAGTATCTGAAAAATTTGATGAGGGAAGTCCTTCAGAAGAAGGGAATTCTGTAATAGATTTTTATTTGCATGCTGTGTCAGGATTTCATCTGTTATTGTCTGTAGTTAGTGGATTCATGTATGTTGATCCAACCACCTGTATTTTCTTTTTTTATTCTTATTATTGTAATCATTAAACTGGGGAAAAAAACTTAAATTGTGTTATGTCATTTATTGCGTTAAAAAATATCATCAATTTCTTTTATATAAATATTGTCTATGTCTCAAGTCAATGAGTTGATATTTAAAAAATGTAACTGAAAGAAGAAAAAAAATCTAAATTCTGTTATAGTTGTTCCATCTATATGAGTTTACCTGGGTAAATACCCATATTGTGGGTATTTATAGTTTCGATGGTTTTAAACTCAATTTACATTCAAATAAGCTGTTGGGAAAGTATTGAACAATTCTTTAATATCTGATGTATAATATGTTTTCCAGTAATTTTTTTAAACTAATCATTATTAGGGACCAATATGTATTTTGGAAATCATAAAATTATTAATAATTAAATAGTTGAGTTTCTTATGGAATAAGCTTTTTTTTATTTTTGTTAAATCCTTTGAATTAAATCATAATTAACTTTTATCATACTGCATCGTAATGTTTTTTCACACTTTAAATCTCGTAAGAGTTAATTTTTTTTATATCCAAGTCAGAACTAACTATATAATATCTATAGTTTAGAAGAAAGGCCAATGTATAATGTTAAACGCATCCTTGTTCCAAATCACAAATTAATAGAGCAATTTTATAAAAAAAAAATACATCAGTTTTTCTACATGCTTGGAATTCTGTCCCCGAAAATATACAAATTACTGTATGTGAACAACTGAGTTAATTATGAACTAATAAAGAAATCTCAATTTTGAAGTCAATAACAACTTATGTTTTATCTCTAGAAACAACTAAGGATATCTAAATTTGATACACTATTAACCTAAAACAGCAGACGCCAAATTAGATATTCAAGAGGGTCGCAGTTGTTCAATGCACTTTTAGGTATTCTTCACATAAAGAGTTCGAATGTGGATATATTTACAATCAAAAATCAGTTTTTAATACTTTAAATCTAAGGAGAGTAAAGACAATATAGTAATAGTAAGGTGTGCCGTCTCCAGCACTTTCTGACGGAAGGCGGGGCATACAGACAATGGGATGTGGAGGGTTTAGATTTTAATCGGGAAGGGAGAAAACACTATTTCTATAATAGGGTAATAGACAAATGGAACAACTTGCCAGTGAATATTGTTAATTGTACAGGAGTAACGGATTTTAAGAAGAAGATAGATATTCATTGGGGGATAGTTAGGAGATACTATAGCTGGAACAACCTTGTTGGCCCTTGAGCCTGTTGTTGGTCGTCAATATTTGTATTTGTAGGACATACTGACGTAGCCCCGACCGCAGTACACTGTGGATGTGTCTAATGGCCTTGACACGAACCACTTCAACAGAATCTTGACGCTATTTCCTTATTTTTACAAACTTTTCTGGTTGACCATGTATTTTTTCGTCGTCCCAGACTTTTCTTTGATTCTCATAGTCAATTTACAGACAAGCCCTTTGGACATTATAAAGAATTCGTGATTTAAAATGCAAATGTAAGGAGAATATTGCTCCGTTATCTTTCATCAAATTTTTTTATAAGCGAAATAATTTTTGCCTGTTTAATAAGGGCCTCCGTGGCCCAGTGGATAAAGGCGTCAGCTGGGAATTAGAAGATTCCTGGATCGATCCTGTGCCACGGACTTGACAAGGAAAAGTAAAAAAGTAGTAATCTTGTGATAGAAAGATTGTCAGCTTCGCTACAAAATACTAGAAAAGTCGGCCAGAACATCCACAAAAACATATCGACGTGTATACGGGACTGGTGCACGATAAATCTGATCGGGGTCCAAAGTCCCGACGTCTATTGAAGGTGCTGGGTGCCAGCTCAGGTGTTGTACTCGTCGTCTGACCATGGTTCAAAAATGCGAGGCATCGTTCCCGTGTCTTTCCTTCGACATAGGCCCCGAACCGTCGCCTTTAACCCACTGTGCAGCTCTAGTGCGATGTTAATTAATCAAACCAAACCTGTTTAATAAATTATCGTTTGTGCTTCACATTATTTTCAACATAAGATTAATGTACATAAATATTCGCAACTTTAAACAAATATATATTTTTTTTAAAATAATAATTACTAGCACATTTAAAAGAAATTCTGACGGCAAAATGTTTTTAAAACAAAGTTTTACATGTTGCAAGCAATAAAATCGAAAAGAGTTGACTTTCTAACAGTTAAAAATAAAATATTCATTACATTTATGAACTTTAATCAAAATCGTTTTATTATTCCACTCCAAAATCATCCATTCCAAATCGTTTGCAATTCCATTGAGTTTTAATAGGAATTATTTTACTATGCACAGATATTTTTATAAGTTTGAAAGACATTATATATACGCTTGATATCTTTAAAAGGTAAGGTTTTTTTATTTGAGATATATTTTTAAAAGTGTCTTGATTATTTTAGTATTATATAGTCTAAAATGTATACAAAACAAATTATAAATATGTAAACGAATTATAGAAAAAATTTTGAAGTACACATTGATTTTTAGTATAAATTAATTCTAATAATATTTATACTTCTGAAATTTTAAATAAATTCAAGCCATTAACATTAAAAAAATAAAACGTAAAGTAAATAGTATACTATTGAAAAGAATATTGTCAAATGATAAAAACTTTCATTTGTTCGAAATTATTCTATTTAATACACAAATTTTTAACAAAAAGTTGGTCCGTATGCGTATTCCATGAAAGAAAAAAATAGCTGTTAAAATTGTTTGAATAACCCGCAATTGAACTATATAGAAATATACCAATTATTTGTACGTGTGATTTTGTCAAATAAAAAATTGCGATCTTTTTTGTTTTTACGTGAAAAAAATTGGTACTTTATTAACCTAGAAAAAAAACTTACTGAAATACACGAAATCTTCCATCGAAACAGGCAGCAATGAGAACGATTAGAGGAAAACGGATCTGAAATGACGTCAAAAATGTTCTACCCTGCCCATCTTCAAAAAACTGCTGGAGACTGCCCACCTTTCTTTATTAAATAGTCCTTACTCTCCTTGCTTTAAATAAGTAAGATTCTTGCCAATATATTAGAATTATTCTCCAAATTTAGAAAAGCATTTATTTTCCTATATAATCTACACATTTTTGAATTTTCAGAATATTCAATATAATATCTCTGTAATAAAGACTGCAGCTCTAGTGCGACGTTATTTCAACCAATACTGCAATAAATACCTTGCAAAACCTCTAAAGCCATAATTTTAGTTAAATCTATGCATTGCTTTTAGAAGGTAATGTGCACAGTTAAAATGGAAGGTCAAATCTAAATGTACTTATTCTGATACATGAATTTTTATGGAAGACAATAAAGATTTAGTAAAAATAGTTAATTACTTAAAATGCAAAAGATCAATATTTCTGGCGTTTAAAATTGAAGAGTTAGAATTATATATATAATACTTTTAGAATTTAATATATGTATTATAGTTTCATCAATGATATATTTTACTCGACAAAACTTTTTCTTCACTTCTCTTTTCTTCCACTCAACTGAATATAGGGTTTGGAGATTTTCTATTTAAATAAAAACTGCAAGATAAACAAAATTTAAGGAAAACATTCGAATAGAATTTTTTAAATTAGCATAATGGGGATCTAATTTAGAAGGGGGGGGGGTGGTACTAGATTTACCAGTATTTCATTTAAAGTGGAAAAGGGGGTTGTTGTCTTAAACATAAACTGTGTCTTAGTATTGTTAGAGAATTACATAAAAACTTGGACACATAGTAACGGGAACTTTTTATTTGCGGTCCTCTTACATTTCGACAAATTTCCAGAATCAGTTGATGGCTCGTATTTAACCTTGCAATCAAGAACCTGAAATATACAAATAGAAAAACAATGAAGTACAATAATATGAATAACTAAAATAATATTGACATTATGAATATCCATACATCAGCTTTAAATTGGATAGGTGATGTATGAAGTAGAAAAATTGCGTGTGTTGAATTTACTCATCAGCATTACACTTTTGCTGACGCAGTGTTATGCAGATTAAGAAGAACTTTTAGAAACAAAAAAAAACTTTTTATTCGCTTAAAAAATTACTTATACATTTTTTAAAATTGTTGCTCTTATGTACGCAAATAACGATATTCCAAGTTCCATATGGTAAAAAATATAGCTGAGTTGAGACAAATACCATGATCTAAACACCAGTAGTGTAGCAATTCTAAAATATTTACCAATATAAAAAATAATTGCTAATTAGTAATAAGCCATTATTTATCAATTAGTTGTTAATTATCAATAAATTGTTAATTACCTAATTGAATAAATGTCTTAAGAAATTAACAATTTTGTTATTGAAATTTTTGACTTGAAATCCTATTGCTTCCTACGCGCATGCTAAACATCGTTGTTGGTTTTTTTACTTTAGAAACCAATTAGTTTTGCTCATTTTCGTTTTAGTTGGTTTAAAATCAACTGCAGGAAATAAAGTCGAAGCATACTTGTTTCTCCTTTTCCGCAATCGGGCACCAAATATTTCCACTGGCATGTCCCAGCTCGTGGATTGAAAGCCAATCCGGTCTGACAATTCATTTTGGATGCCAATCCGCCATTGCATTGGTAGAATATGGTGCAACTGTCTGGTTTGGCGAAAATTCCGTTCTTTCTCGGACAATTCTTGCTCGACTGGGGAGTTTCTAGAAGAGAAAAAGAACAAATTCAAAAGATCTGCAGGGGAAAAAAATTCGAAATTTTACTTCAAGAAAATCATTTGACTAAAATTCTGCTGCCGCCATGGAACGGGCGATTTTACCCAATTTCAAGAGAGGGTTGTATAACACAAGAGTGAGTGCAAATCGTGATGGCTGATAGTAGAATATTGAGAATTGGCTGATACAGTTTAGACGTGTATAACTATAGTGGCTGGAGTATAACGTCTTCAAAATCGGATCTCTATAAAAGGGGGCATGTCGCCAACGAAAAATGGTTATGAAAAATGTCACGCTAATTACCCTACTTTTCATATACTCAGGAAGATGAAATTTGGTAGAGGGGTTCCTTATAACTCAAACAGTACAGAAAAAAACGTTATTCGCAAATTTTTAGTTGAAGTTATCCGTTCTACGCACAAGGTTAAAATAACTAACCAAACTACTTGTCATAAATATAGGAAAATGAAATTTGGCAGAGTGATTCATTATACCTTAAATAGGTAAACTATGCTATTTGCGAACTTCTAGCTTAAATACCCGTTCTTCTCACTTGGTTAAAATAAAATGAATAAATCACTCATTCTCCAATCGTATACCCAGGAAAATGAAATTTGGCAGAATTGACCTTTGATGCATTTGGAGGTCTTAGATGCAAAGTAATTATAAAGACCCCTTTCAACCATTCTTGCAGGAAGAATCATTGCGGAAAAATGGCGTCCTTTCTTTTAGCTAATTCTCAAACATTGTTAATAAATGGTATAATTGTTAACGTGGAATCTTTCAATTTAGCTGTCTACTGCTATCTGTCAGAGACTAAAACGTTATTGCTATATTTTACGAGCTAACGTGGAGCATTTATAATACGGATATCTTCATAATAAAAATGCGTTTGGTTCAGTAGCATAACGGACGGGTCTGCGAGGCGGCTCAGGCATCCAGAGGGACCGCAAAGAACGCAATGGCGAGGCGTGAATTTTTGCGATGGTTATCGCCTCGTGCGACAACTCGTTTCCACTGGCATTTTCATATTTGTTCCTTTTCATTTAACTCAGAATCTTGCAAATGAATGTTCATTATTGAAATGTTTGGTAAAAAAAAATCACAGGAAAATTACTAAAATTTTTTACGTATTAATTATTTACGTGGAAAGTAGCTCAAAATGAAAAAAGAAATGAGAATTTTTTCCGTGATCGTCGGTGAATCTACCGATGACTGGACACTTCGCCACTGAGTGGAGGGAACAAAATACTTCTTATACAGTAGCGCAGTCATCGGTATGGCAACTGTCATACCCACTTTCAGCCCAATAATGTGTTGGTAAATGTATATCGCAAAATACTTTAATTGAAAACTTCAGGTTTCCTTGTCATACCTCTCAAAAATAAGTTCCGGCACCACTGTTTTAAATAATTATCAATTTCAAAATGTACATCTCTTTATTTTTTTAGTACAAATAAGCTTCCTATTGTAATGTAAATTACAATAGTGAGATAGGGATATTTTAGGGTATGTTTAGGGATATTAGGTTTTATGGTTTAGGGATTATAGGGATATTTTAGGGTTTTTAGAAGACTTACGTAAGTACTCTCTGTCCCCGCACGACACCATGAAGGGGAAGTCGCATCTCTCGTACAGGGGGTTTTTGTCGTTGAAGACCATCCCGTCCTTGCAGAGCTTCTCCTTGGCCACCCCCTTCCGGCACTCGTAGTACAGGTCGCACTGCTCGGGGTCCGCATAGTACCCGGAGTTGGTGGCACTGGGACACTTGAACTCCTGCGAAACAGCTGAAACACAGAAAAACCGTTTATAGTTAGTTGTTTGCATATACATCGTATGAGAACTACACAAATAAGTTATGTACTATTATCTACAACCGCAAGAAAACCCATACAGGGGTGCCCACAGGGGGGGATCATGGCGCAAGATGCGCCATCAAAATTTTTTGGGGGGATTTTTTTACATAGCTTTTTTATTATTATTTTGTTTTAGGGGGGAAATGTTTTGGGAAAAAATTATTTAATAAGTATAATACATTATATAATGTGCCTTCAATCACTGGAATTTCCAGCGAATTCGAGAAACGCCTCTTCGGCACATAAGCTGGATGACATTGTAAAAAAAAATTACGTACACGTTTACTCATGTTTGTCCGGTTCAAACATTCAGAATGCACTTCAGTGCTGAGATTGAAATTAAAAAACGCTGTGAGGCAATAAATTTTCCATTGGCAAGAATGTATAAATAATAACAAAGATGAAGAGTGCTACAAACTCAGAACCTGAATTCTCATTTCATATCCTTATATCATAAATTACGATTACATTTCAAAACATCTAAGCTGCAACAAATTTAACTTTTCCGCTTGTGATGAGGCATATGTTTTTAAAAAAAACTGCAATGAAGCAGACTGTCTCTTCATCTCAATAACACGTATAACATAAATTACGATTTTTATATACAACTTCACTAGAAACTAATTACTTCCATTTCAAACGTTTGTTTACTAGTAAGTGTAGACGATTTTACTGTATTTGGGTTTCGTCTTGGCAATTATTTCATAATTAGGGAGTGATTTACTAACTTTAAAAGTACATAGTTATTGACAACTGTTAAAAGTAGTTTATGACAGTGATAACTGTTGCTGCCTCGATATTCAAATGCCAACGTATTCCTTTTTACTAATGAACATTAATAAATTTTTTGAGAAATTTTTTTTTTAAGGGGAAGAAGTTTGTTGATGTTTTTTTTTTTTTTTGGGGGGGGGGGGGGAGAGGAATAAGTACCTAAAGAAATCCGCTGCTCAGTCACTGAACCTCCCCGCCCCCATGACAAATCTATAAATACGTGCCTGGCCAAAGTTATACTTTATTTATTTAACTTTCGATAATTTGATTTTCTGATAAATACAATACTTTCAATACAGATATATTTTTTACTTTTATAATATCTTTAATAAAATATTCTAATGCCACAAAGACTTCTAGAGTTTAAATGCTGCAAAATATAAATTGACAACATCACGAAAATATTTTTCCTGAAATAAAACAATTAACATATAATAGTCTATATGATTAAATAATGTTACTATAAAAGTTTTTAAATAGTTAATTTTCTCAGTTAGCACCAAATAGAAGCATTAAAAACCGTAATTTAAATGAAAAGATTCTTGTTTTAAATTTTTTTTTCAACACGTTGTGACCTTTTTATCTAAAATATATGTCTAACAAAATTTTACAAAAACAAGGCCCGTCACTTTATACTATAATTCATCAACTCCTATGGCAACTCATGTCATTACAGCTGATTGTACTGATTGGTCGCCAACAGATGGAAGATAAACAAGCTGTTTCGTCTGACGCCGCGGTTACTCCCCCCCCCCCCCCCACACACGTCTCATATGTTTTGTTTATATCATGAATTTATACGCATGAGCTCCTATTTCCTATTAAACGAAGCTAAATCTATGTAGTGTGCTATTCGTCACGTGTCGAAATGGACACCTTATCATGATATTTCTATCCCGATTTCCCATGCAAATGATTTAAAGACGTTTCACGTTAAAAACCGATTTTCTAATTTTTTTAAAGAAATTGTTTCCTTGTCAACGCGGGGCCCCACATAAAGCAGCGGCACCTGTGGCACACCCTTAATGGTGACCCTGCTAACATAAACGCGTTTGTTGAAAACGGATATTCAGCCAGGAGATTATTGTAGTTTCTAAAAGTTGCTGGTTTGGTACATGTTGAATAATAATAAAAAAAAGGAAAAATAGAGATTGAAATGGAGAGTGAACTTACATAATATAAATAAGATGTGGGGGGACATACTACAAGTTTACGCGGGGGGGGGGGGGGGTACAGTCCTCCCCCCCCCCTTTGGCTACCTCCTTGGGGAGGGAAGGGTAGAGAAAAATTTGGGGGGGGGGATTTGCGCTATTGGGTTTGGGGGGGATGGGCACCCCTGAACCCATAGATTGGTTTATTTTGATTGAGAGTTACAATAGAAACGGATGATTTTACTCAATTCCAGGATAAGTTTGCTGATAAGTAGAAAACACTTTTAACCTAAACCTTCCACTCTATCGAAACCTTATTAGTGGGCTTTCATGTGACGGTCACACAGCAGATGATGGTTCGTAATGGATCCCAATCCCGTTGGAAGAATAGCAGGGCATATTTTAGAATTGGTGGGGCATTTTCCCCACCATTGCTAAGAAAAGCCCCCACTACTCACGAGATTTGACGCCCATTTTTTTATTCGTGTCCTAAATATTTTCTAGAACGAAAAATATCGATTATTTTTGTTAAATTAAGGAAATTAATTCAGTTTGAATTGGCAAACAAATAATTTTTAGTATTTTTTGCACGAAGTTTTTGTTAACCTTTACATATAGGCTGGGCCAACAAGTATCCCATAGAGTATCTAGTGATGGACTTGGGACACTTTCGAACCATGGTATGGAGGGGAGGGAGATCTTGTGATCTGAAGTATGTTGTTTGCGGCATAATAGGTAATTACACCTGTTCGGACAGGTGACGTTTCTCTTATTTTTTCGTCTTTAGGTTGCGCTTTTCAGTATTTCGACATCTAAATGGCCCTTCCCCAAATATGCGTGCTTTGAGAAAGGATTGTTAACGATCTATCGGTAATACAGTTACACGCCTCTTATTGTAAAGCAAGTCATCCGTATTTGTACCCCAGCGGCGGCTCGTCCACTACAGCAAGTACAGCCGGCTGCACCTAAATTCATTAGTGTATTTTAAAACTAAAATCAGATATTTTACTAATTTTCTTAAATGAAGATTAGAATTGAAAATGAAATTTCTACGGTAGTAAACAAAATCTCCGATAAATAGCACGCATGTTACCGTAATACACAATTCAGGAGGAGAAAAAACTCCATTCAATCAAAACTGCAGCTAAAAATCGAAATTCGAAATCGGCTGCATCGTTGCCATGGCAACCTCTACGTAGTATGGAGATTTCCCCCATGCTAATGCACTGCATTTGTGAGAAGGTACAGCTGAAATGGATTTTCTTGTTTTAGCTGCACTTGAGGTTCGATATGCTGATTGGCTTACGAGAATATCTCACAACGGAAATGGTTTTCGTGATACATTTACTGTGTGCTGTTGTTTCAGGACATGGTCCTGCTATTGTTTCGTTATGTAAGTTAATACTAAAATTGATCGATTTGCAGGTTTAAAAGAAAGCAGGATTGCTATAATATTCAAAAAATAAGTAAGTGTTTTCCGTGTTTTTCGCATGTTATCATTTCGTACAAATTAAAAGGAAATTTTGATTTGAGTAGTGAATAATAAAGAATTTCCGTTCATGTATGGGTTTTGGAAAATAGGGGGGGGGGGGGATTTACATGATTTCGGCTGTACTAACATTTTCGACCACGGGCCGCCACTTTGTCCCCACCAGTGAAAATTCCTTAAAATATGCTCTGAAAAACAGTACCTCTTAATTTCGGAATATATAGATCAGATGACAACATCTGGATGGCTTCACAATTCCTACTAATAAATAAAAGGTAGCCTAATATGTCTCTTAACCGGATAACCGAACTGCAAAGAAGGTGCTGGGAAATTTATGGTGTGGGGGACGTGACTAGGAAATCTTCTACCACCTAGAAAATGTCCTAGAATTGTCACTATGCCAACCTGTATCCCATATATCAATCAGGAAATCAAAAATTCGTTGACAAGGAGCTCTGTAAATAAAAACTCGAAATATATAAACAAACAAATGACGGCTTTCTCGTTTTAAATAGAGCGAATACAAAGGTCTACCTTTGCCTTGAGCAAGCACGCGCCAGCTGACTGATCGGACAACGACATCTGCTCAAATATCGGCTGGCCAAGGTGTGGAAACTATCGGAAGTCGGTGTGTGTTACTTTTCAAATGCGGATGTTTATCTGTTCTACATTCGGAGCTTGGACATCGGTAATTCTCATTCGAAGAGGAGTCACAGTTAATTTAAATCATTAAACTAAACTCTGTGTGATTTTTTTTACTTGGGTTAATTGTATTTTGATGATACTGTGTTTGAACAAAATATTTATTTCCTGAGTTTTATTGTTTGAAAAAGAATGTAAGTCTCTGTATCAAATGTTTCGGAATGGTGAAAATGTATTCGATTGACAATATTGTATACTTTCACTATATGTAGATAATGCAGAAACGTACACTGCTAAAGTTTAAATGGCGCTCAAAGGCCTTAGAACAGGATGAAAAATAGAATAGTTTATTTTTATCCATTTTTTGACATAAATGCGTTTTTAAAATCGATCCAGGTGCAGTGGTCATTGGCAGCAGGCCCGTCGCCCTATAGTATGAAAACCCTAAAATAGGGAATTTCAAGTTTTAAAACTCCCCGTGTTGCGAAAATTTATGCCTGAAAAAAAATAATATTGTTAGCAAATGAAAGCGAGGGAAGATTAGAAATTTCCCAAATTGTAAGATTACATTTAAATTAGACCTCAGAACGAACACTGCATTGGAATATGGGTGCAACAAATCAATGCTTGTAAGATAACTGTTTAATATTGCCTAATAAAAAAAAGATGATAAATGCTTAGAAGTTGGAACTGGGAATATTCAGTACTGTTGAGTTTGGAATTTCGAATCGTTGTGACGGCACCGATTGGCAGAAACTTGCGCGGTATCAAGTGTTTGTATTTCAGACCCCATATACTTTCTTGTTTGTTAAACATTTCAAAAGACACCAGTGGCGTTGCAATTCAAAAGATATGGGGTGGGGGGGGCCTCAACTTGTTCCATATACGGAATATTTTTTTTAAAAAAACACTAATTAGCAGTTATATAATTAGCCATTATTGCTAATTAAAACGGCTAAATGTCAATAATTTGTTAACTACCTAGTTAATTGCATAAATTCCTTAAGAAATTAACAATTTTGTTATTATTTAAAAGTATGATTAACAAAATTTTCATAAATTGTACGAAAAATTTGGGAGTTTAAGATCTTATTTTGGGTAGTGGTAGAAAATTTTGACTTGAAATCCTATAGCACAGTTTGCTTGAGTCCCCTGAGCTATAGGACACCTTTCCTAGACCTATTAAAAAGACTGGTATATGTTCGCTTTTTTTCTTAAAGAATTTTTTAGAAAGATCCGATTTTTTTTTTAAATTGCTATGACTGGTGCTCTAATATCAAAATCGAGTAATTGATTTTTTGTAAGTAAATAAAGACGAAAGATAACTGATAGTCAAGTGACATGTAAAATAAATTAGAATGTTAGTTAAATTAGAAATATAAATTAAGATATACAAATGACACAAAAATAAATCTGAAATGCATCACCAGTTAAATTACGAATGTTAAAAATGATTGAATTATGTTCAATTTGCATCTATATTTTTAAAATGAAATTTGCCGACAAACAAAAGCCTATTGCCCATTTCCGAAATCAGAATAAATAATTTCGTTATTTGCTTAAGAAATGCGTCCAAATTCTTTTGACGTCATTCAATCACGTGATTATTCGAAAGGCAAAAAAGAAAAGCAGTAAGAAATGTTGTGCGACCTCATTTCCAACAAAGGCGCCGCCTTTTCTCACAATTTCGAGAAAACCCGGGGAAATGATTCGATGAAAATTCAAAACGAATATCACTCACCTATTTGACAGTGCAGGACCGCCATTAACAAAGTAAGCAACAACCCGTACATTATTACTATTATTATTGAGCGCGCGAAAATTTCAGTTCGGGACAGCAAAAAAAGTCGTCTGAGAGGAGTTTTGGAATTGCCTGAAAGACTTTGGCAACAGCTATTGAGGCTAGAGAAGAGATGGAAAGGCGAGGGGAAGGATCTAGACAGGTTCTTGGAGGTTCAAAAGTTAGGACCGAGGTCTCAAAAAGACAAATACGCCCATTAAATAACAAGATTCCCCAAATCGAAACGAGTTTTTTTTTTTTTAGAACAATCATTCAAGCAATTTTTTGTCGTAAGGATTTCAGGACACACTTTATCAAAAGAAAGACCATTTGTAAATTGCGTCTTGAATAGCATTTGGGCAAAACGAGGTTACATAGAACTGGTTTCAGGTAATTTTTGATTTATATGTAATGGCATGGGTTGTGTTATTCTCAGTGGCGGCTAGTGAGCGGGGGGGAGAAAGTGATGGCCCCTAATCAGAACAGGATCCATGCTAAGTCCTTAAAAGTTTGCTGGAGAAAGCTTCCTTTTTTTTAGGGCAACGGATTTGTTTTGTCATTTATTACAGCGCCGGATTTAAGATTTTTGCGGCCTTAGGCCAAGTTTCTTAAGCGGCCTCCTCCTCCACCCGGTCTAAAATTTTGAAGTAATATATGTATTTCAGAATAACAGCGTAAACAGAATTCATTTTTATTTTTTGTATGGGTATTTTTTGTGGGGAGGGCATTATCCTATTAACCCCCAGTGACATACGAGGGTCAGAACCCATCCCAAAGGTCTGTGGATGTCAAGTTTTTAATATACATAGATAATAAGAAGGGGTTGTAACACAATAAGATTTAAAATTGCACCTTAACCTCACCCATACAACTTTTCTACTATTTACTTACGCTATTTTTAACCACCTCTAATAACTATTCACACTAAAAACTTGAAATATGCACTACTGAGAGGGTTAAGAATCCTTCCTCCCCTTTGCATACGCCACTTCTTCAGAAGTCACTTGACGTCATATTAGTTCTATCAATTTTAAAGCCAGTAGATTATTACTATAAAAAAAACGGGATGTCAGTTAACAAACTTTTTCGAGTAATTAAGAACCATACAAAAAATTGGGCATATTAATTTATTTTTCAAGCAGAGTAACTTAACTAACGTAAGAATATTCAGGAATTAAATATTAATTATTTTTTTTATTCTATAGGTAAACACACAAATTTTTTTTTTATAAATATGTCTAAATTTTTTTGTATTTTTTGACAAAAGAGCCCAATCTTAAAAATATATATATCTGTAGCCTGCGGAGTGCCTGAGCCCGCGGGTCTAAGAAATGGCCAGTAGTGAATCCACACCAGTGGCGGCGATTGGGTTCTAAAAGTGTGGGGGCAAGATCAAGAGGAAACAAGAAATGAGTGTGGGGAAGGGGGGGAGGAAATATTTTGACCATCCTTTTTAACGCTGAAATAAAAATTATGCTAATCATTGTCTTAAAATTTTATTCGTAAATACTTTTGGGCCAACGTATAAAGGTCAAAGGTGGGAGTGGATTAATGGCCAACCCGGTTGATGCGGCTTACCTTCTTCTACACAATGGTAGGTTTTTTTATCCGCAAAGGCTGAATTCCTGTGATTTATGGGGGGGGGGGCGAAGGAAGCGCATACTGCAGTCAAAGGCAACAATCACTTACTTACGGGGCAAAGCTCTAATAGGGGAATTAGTTAATAATCGGCCTAGTCGATGCATCTCACTATCCTCTACACGATTGTAGATTCCCATATCTTGATCTGCAATTAAACCTGTGGAGTTAATAAAGGTGGAATCATATACTGCAGTTAAGAGAGACTTTCTATTCTCGAAAGTCTTAGGGCGTAATGGGTTTATAATAGACCTGGTTGACGCGACCCACCGCCCTCAACATGGTGGTATGCTATTTGTGCCCATAAAATGATTCCACGGAGATTTATGGGGCAGAATCGTATACTGCAATTGCCGACGACTCCTCCTTGCCCTTACGTGGTACAAAAACATCAGAAGGGTGGAATGGGCTGGGGTTATGTTTTATTTTTAAAAAGTGCAATATTAAAAAAGTGAGGGGCAACATCTGAAAAAAGTGCGGGGGCAGACGCCCCCTCTTGCCCCCCTGAATCGCCGCCACTAATCCACACTGCATAAAAATATACTCACAAAATAAATATATATATATATAAATTCCTGTAACCACCCTTTTTTTAAATCCCGAACCCCTTTGTAATAGGAAATGTCCCACTTGGTCACCTTTTGAAAAAAATATCCGGTTATCCGCAATTTAACTATTCGGAAGTCTCAATTAACCGGGCCGTTTGAAAAAAAAGTATTGTCCGACTTCGATTTTTTTTTTTTTTTTTTTTTTTTTTTTTTTTTTTTTTTTTTGGATAGCGACCATTTAATTTTTGCAAAAAAAAAAAAAAAAGGTTGTCCGGCTGTATATATCCGGAAGTGTCCATTAACCGTATTTTTTTATACAGTATCCCTGATTTCGAAATATTTACATTGTTGAATGAAGGTTGTACACATAGGCGTAAACTTGCATTGGGATCATGACCCCGAGCCGTGTCGACACCCCATATTTTAAAAAACTGGCTCAATTTCCATAAATTTAATGCGTTTTATTAAAAATCAGAGCCATGAGCCCAATAGTTTTGAAAACATTACGCCTCTGTTTGTACAACAATGACATTCCGTTCATCCGGCATTTATTGTCATGGATTGGATAGGGAGTGTTGATTGTTTTACAATGTTCATTGTTGAGACAATATAATTAGTTTCGTTTACCCGGAAAAATGTGAGCAACAACTTTTATTTCTTAGTGAATAACGGCTTTTACTTTTCAGTGCATTTTTCTTAATGTCGGTTTCCCTTTTTTAAAAAAAGGTTATTTTATCAAATCGCCATTTTTTGAAGCTCATGAAAGTCTGTATCTCAAACTTTACCTTCATAAAACAGAAATTTCATCTTATACGTATTTTAATCTTTACAATAAAAGTTAATTTCATCAAGATTTTCTTTACTCCAACAGTCGTTTCTATGAATATAAGGGTGTGTGATGATATTCTTGCATCTGTCTCTGTTTGTCACATGACCGATAGATGGCCAATGGGGGTGGGAACAGGGAAGTAGTGGAGTCGGTACGGCGTACCGGCCATGATAGGAACGCTTGCGTACCCCGAAGAATTATTTTAGCACTACAGCCCTGCTCTTACTGAGAAGAATTGCGTTTAATACTAGTTGTTTCCATCTTAACTTTCTAAAGTATAAATAAAGTAAACATAAAAGAAGACTGAAATAAAATAAACAGCTTTGAAGGTTTTCGCTTTATTTTATATTGAAATACACAAAATAAAAAAAAATGCATTTTTTTTAATAAAATGATTTTATTATTTATTACATGCAAAAATATTTATGAATTGATTCCTAAATCTTAAAAAGAAGAATTCTTAGAGTGTAACTCATTCATTTAACACACAAAAAATACATCGAATTAATAAAATACTACCAAAATGGCAAATACCGAAATTAAATACCATCCTTAAAATAGACTAGTATATAGTGTATTTCTTTACAATAAAGAATGTAATTTCTTTAAAATCAAGGTCTCATTTTTCTCCTCTTCCCATAGCCAGTTTCCATAGAAATAGATAATGAGAAAGGAAATTAGACGTATTACATAAATTAAATACTATTTGTAATTATATATGTATTTTTTTTTCTACGAGACCTCTAGAAACTTTTATCTCAGGTATAAATGATGGTTACAAATTTATTTAGTGCTTAAAACACTTTAATTTATTTTGAATAATATTTATTTTGAAATTAAATAGTTTTAAAACGATGTTTATATTTTTAAAATTATTTTTAGATCACAAGTCCCCACTTTTTTAATAAAACAAAACACATTTAGATTATATTATAAAAAAAATCATATAATTGAATAATTCCTACTTCAACCTTTTTCCCAGTATCAAATATCCTAGTCCCCTAAGTAAAAATATCAAAACAATTTATACTTTTTCTCTTAATACAATTTAGTTCAAACACAATATTACATATTTAGTTTTCTTGGAGAAAATTGGCGTGGTAACTACCATATTGTCGCCACTGCCTGCAATTTGATGACAATGAGAATAAAAAAGTTCTATCTCAATTCTTCCAAATGAAATGAAGAGCTGTTTTCGCTGATGATTCTTCTTCTATTTTTTTTTAGCGATTTCAGTTTCTGTTCCTACGATTCTGCTGGACTACCCTCCTCCTGGGTTTAGGGTCCTCATCTAGTGGTTCCGGTTCAGCCGGAAGGGGATCCCTTGAGGGTTTTCTTTTCGGGGCAGGACTAAGGCTTCCGTAGAAGTCCTCGCTATCAATGCAAAGAAATACACATTGAAGTAAGAATAAAAACTGCATTACTTATTCTTATTTGACTCGTTGAGAATGACGTAAAACTCGTTAATAATGAATTATAATTTGTCAAACATGTTTAATTATTTCGGGACAGGTCTACGGTTTCCGTGTAAGTCCTCCCTATCATAGCAAAGAATAAATACATTAAAGTAAGAATAAAAACTGCATTACTTATTCTTATTTGACTCGTTGAGAATGACGTAAAACTCGTTAATAATGAATTAGAATTTGTCAAACATGTTTAGTTATTTCGGGACAGGTCTACGGTTACCGTGTAAGTCCTTGCTATCAAAGCAAAGAAACATACATTGAAGTAAGAATAAAAACTACATTACTTATTCTTATTTGATTCGTTGAGAATGACGTAAAACTCGTTAATGGTTAATAATGAATTAGAATTTGTCAAACATGTTTAGTTATTTCGGGACAGGTCTACGGTTTCCGTGTAAGTCCTCGCTATCATTGCAAAGAAAAAATACATTGAAGTGAATAAAAACTACATTACTTATTCTTATTTGACTCGTTGAGAATGACGTAAAATTCATTTATAATGAATTAGAATTTGTCAAACATGTTTAGTTATTTCGGGGCATGTCTACGGCTTTCGATATTGCATTTTCAACAGTGATTGCACTTTTGGACCCAGTTACAAAAATCTATGTTCAGTGAGTAAAAATGCAACGCAATCGTTCAATGCATTGAATAAAACCGAACTATTCTGTGTAACTATTCATCAAAGAGGGCCTACCATCCGGGCACGTCGTCCGGCCTGGTACAGGACGCCGACTGGGGGCTGTAGACGAGGCCCTCGTTGCATGCCAGCATCCTGGGCCTCCTCTCACCGTCGTCTCCCTTGATGCAGACGAAGTGCAGCTGGCAGTTGTCCGGATGGGGGTACGAGGTGTACACGCCGTCCTGGAGGTCGTACGCGCTCGGCTCCGGACACGTGAAGCCCAGGAGATCTAAAAGGGCAAAAAGAAGAGTTGTCATTTCAGGCATACAAATGGAACAATCCAACTACCACGAGGCCCTGTGCTAACGTAGCCATTTTCTCTCTCTCTCTCCCTTTAGTTCAAATGTTAAAATAAATCTAATTTTTTAAATCCCCCCCCCCTTCGCCCCCTAAAAATATATTTAGTAGTTGTTTCATTAGTATTTTGGATGGAATTGGCTTTAAAGCGGTAACATCGGGGTTGCTAATCGGCGATTTCAAGTTCTACTTTCAAGTCATTTATCTCGTAATTAAAAACTAAATATTTTAATAAGAAGTACATATTCATCCATAAAGTAGTAGTTTTTCCTTCCAAGATGGATAAAAAAAATGCTCTTCCGTATTTAATAGCGACAGTAGTCAACGATGTTGACAGAAAATAGTTGACGTTTTCTAAGTTTTTAAATCTTTACAAAACGATGTGAAGGATTAGAAATTGCACATTTTGGTAGTTAAGTTTGTGGCTTAAAATATTTTATTTGATAATAAAGGAGATTTAATTTAAGAAGTCCGATGGAGGTTTGAAAGACACCAGAACATCGTGTAGTGGTACATACTTTTAAGCCCGATGAATCATCACGAACTTCGCGGAAGGCCGTTTCTCCAGCCACTTTCTTTAAACTTTTAATAGAATTTTGGATGGAAGACTAAGAAGTTGACAGCGTGCGTAGCGAATGACACCACTTTAAAGTCAATGTCTTTCTTGCTCGATTGCAATAATTAAACAAAATTTATTTCCCCAATGCAGATTTTAGTCCTTGATAATATTATTACAGATATTAATACCGTATATACTCGCGTATAAGCCGATCCGCGTATAAGCCGACCCCCTAACTTTAGGCCGATTTTTTGTCCAAAATCGGAAACTCGCGTATAAGCCGAGTTGTATTTCCGTACATGAAAAATTACGATTAAAATATGCAAATCCTCGAGAAAAGAGAGACATTTTAATTAGAAAAATAAATATTTAAGCCTAGAAATTAAAAGTTTAAAGAAAGTGCCTGGAGAAACGGCCTTCCTCGAAGTTTGTGAGAGTAAAAGTATGTACCACTCGCAATGTTCTGGTGTCTTTCAAACCTCCGTCGGACTTCTTAAATTAAATCTCCCTTATTATCAAATAAAATATTTTAAACCACAAACTTAAATCCAAAATGTCAATAATTAAACAAAATTTATTTCCCCAATGCAGATTTTAGTCCTTGATAATATTATTACAGATATTAATACCGTATATACTCGCGTATAAGCCGATCCGCGTATAAGCCGACCCCCTAACTTTAGGCCGATTTTTTGTCCAAAATCGGAAACTCGCGTATAAGCCGAGTTGTATTTCCGTACATGAAAAATTACGATTAAAATATGCAAATCCTCGAGAAAAGAGAGACATTTTAATTAGAAAAATAAATATTTAAGCCTAGAAATTAAAAGTTTAAAGAAAGTGCCTGGAGAAACGGCCTTCCTCGAAGTTTGTGAGAGTAAAAGTATGTACCACTCGCAATGTTCTGGTGTCTTTCAAACCTCCGTCGGACTTCTTAAATTAAATCTCCCTTATTATCAAATAAAATATTTTAAACCACAAACTTAAATCCAAAATGTCAGTGGTGTCATTCGCTACGCACGATGTCAACTATACTCTTTCATCTAATAATTTCCAAGTGTCTATTGGTTTCCAATACAAACCCGCCAGTCAAACTAACGGGATTTGTAGAGAGGATAACACTTTCCCTTGAAATAATTGCCATTGTAGACCTTCCTATTTACCTTCAGTCTTGCATGAAGATTTAACAAGGTCGGCCCAATCGCACGTCGCCCGATCGTCGTTGAAGGTGAGGCCCGGAGGACACTGAACTTGGGTGGCGGTCCCGTCCACGCAGTTGAAGAACCTGGTGCAGTCTTCCTCGTCCGGGTACAGACCGTACCTCCTTGGGCACTTCGCAGTCGGACGAGGTTCCTCTGTTGGAGGAAGCAGAGTAATTAGCTTTTGAAATAACGTTATGCTTGCGTTTATCTTCACTTGGAAAGACTTTCTATATCAGTTCTGTTCAGATCAGCAACTTTCCTTAGCAAAGTTAGCAGTGCCGTCACACAAGAAATTTCCCAACTTTAACGATTTGAAATTCCCAACTTAACGGCATCGGATGCCAGCTGAGGTGTTGTCCCCGTTATCTGACCACGGTTCAAATATACGAGGCACTGTTCCCGGGTCTTCTCTTCGAGATAGGCCCCGAATCGTCGCCAATAGCCCAATGTGCAGCTTTATTGCGACGTTAATTAACCAATCCAAACTCACACAAGTATGGATTTGTTGCACGCATGCTCCAATGCAGTATCCGTTCTGAGGTCTAATTTAAATTTAATCTTACAAGTTGAGCAATTTCTAATCTTCCCCTTTTATTTGCTAATAATATTAAATTTCATCAGGTATAAATTTTCCCAACTCAGGGATTTTGAAAACTCGAAATGGCTTCTTTTAAGGTTTCCATATTATTGTGGGGGTTGTGTTCCCCCGCCTCCCCCCAGAGTGACGGGCCTGAAAGTTAGTATAATATCTTCCCGCAGCCAATGTTATTCCAATGCAAGTAACCGTTATTTGACTGATGTAACAAATGCAGTGTTAATAGCAGTTACCTGCTTTTACCCCTTCATTTAACTATTTTGATTTTAAATTCCATATTTGGTGCAAACTCTTCATGGCGGTTAGGAGATACTGTTTCTTTTATTAACTAGGTGTTTATTATTATTTATTAAATAACTCATCGTGATGTTAAGATCGTAATGTTCACTATAATATTTCGATTTTGCATTTAAAGCATGTTATGGTTATTTTCAATCATTTCCCAAGCGATTTAATTTCAATAATTCGACAAATAAAAATGCTTGTTATTACTTTTTTACTAATATACTATTATTAGTTAATAAATAAATAGTTTAGTTTTTTCATAGATGCTACTAAAACATTTAAAAAACTTAGAGTAAAGAAATAATACTTTCAAACAAAACTTACGCAATTCAGGTCTTGAAGTACAATCCACGTCTCTTAGAGAATCGCATCTTAAAAACCTTGGAGCAGCTGCCACATTGAAAGCAAGTCCGTCGTCGCAGAGACCGTCTACGGCCGTTCCATTGCGGCATTCGTAATATTTATCACACTGCACTGGATCTGCGAAAAATCCGTAGGCATCTGGACACGCGAACTTGCTACCACCAGAAGATCTTCCATGGTTTGGAGTCGGAGCAACTGGGTCTTGTCGTGGCCTGGTCTGCTGACGAGCCGGCTGTCTTGTCTGTGGTCGTTCACTCTGAGGTGCTGGATGTTGAGATTGAGGTTGACGTCTCGTTGACGGTTGGGGAGATCTGTAATCAGGCTGCTGCTGTCTTGGCGCAGTTCTCTGGTCTACATTCTCTCTCGCACTCGGTTGTCGCGGTTGTTCTCTCTGTGAAGGAGGAACTCGTTGATTTCGAACTTCTTGCTGTGGTGGTTGATACTCGGGTACATAAACATTGCTGTCCTGCTCGTCTTCTGATGGCTCTTCGTACGGGTATGGCTCTTCGGGCTGTCGTACTTCGAACTGGGGACGCGATCGAAGAGTATTCCTGACCGGATCTGTCGCATCTCGTTGATCTGGTCTATGGGTGGGATCTGCATATGCAGAAAATGGTGCCGGGGCAGCTTCCTCGCTGGGTTCGCGCCGTTCTGGCACGATTTGTGGATAAATCTGGGGAGGGGAATGAGTGTCAGTGTCTGAAATAACCTCTGGAATTGATTGCTGTCTTCTGGAAGTCAATCTCGATTCGTCTTCTGCGTCCGGATATCTTTGAGTGTTCCGGTAACGCTGAGTGCTTGGGACCTCCGCTTGTGAGCTTCGCGTTCTGGTTGGCCTGTCGATGGAACTATCTGGTTGATATCTAGATGACCCTGGTGTTGATGTGTCAACATCAATATTTGGTTGACGCCTAGACGATCCGCGAGTTGGTGTTGGCGTGTCAATAGCACTATCTGGTTGACGTCTGCTTGAGGTTCTTGTCCTAACTGCTGTATCAGGAGAAGCGTCTGGTTGATTGCGAGTTGAGCCTCTTGTTCTAGTTATTGCATCAAGTGAAGCATCTGTTGTATACCTGTTTGAACCACGGGCTCTTGTTGGTTTATCGACGGAAGTATCCGGTTGATTCCTAGTTGAGCCTCTTGTCCTGGTCGATGTATCGGGTGCTGAGTCTGATGCATATCTAGTTGAGTCTTGTGTTCTTGTTGGTTGGTCGATCGAACTATCTGGTTGATACCTAGATGTACCTCTTTGTCTTGTAGGTGTTTCAATAGGAATAACTGGAGTATCACTAGCTGGGCCTCTTGTTCTTGTTAAGGTTTCAGTTCTAGTTTGAGAACGTGAACGAGTTGAATCACGACTGCGAGTCGGTAATTCTGTCTTGTCCTCCTCGGGATTTCTCGATTGTGATGAAGCTCCAGATCGGGGAAGAGGAGGCTCGTACCTAGATAACTCCCGATTATCATTATCAGTGTCATTGGCACTCTTTGCGGGTTCATCGGTATCGTTAGGAATTACATTACTATAGGGTATTATAGCATCGCCTGAATTATGGGATGCAGTTTCATCTCTTCGGTAAGGTAAAGAAGAATGCGAATCATGTTCACTGTTAAGATTTTCATCTAAGTAAGGATAGACAAGCTTGTAATGATCTTCAGAAGGGTTTGGTAGACGATTTGTTGCTTGTGGAGATCCATTTTCATGAAGTCTTCCTCCATCTTGCCGTTGGCCGCCAAGTACACTGACGACTACAGGATTGCCATATTGTGGTTGATTATTAAAGCTTCTGTCGTATTCACGTGGAACCTGTGGGGGATCTGCAGGAATTAATCTCACTTCAGGATGACGTCGACTCGGAATATTTGCTTGACTGCTTCGAGTATTCTGATTTTGAGGGGATTTAGCATCCGAACTTCTAGTTATTTCATCATGATTGGAAATAGGAGATCTGTGTCCTGGTGTTCTACGCTGGTGATGAGTGTCTGACGGTCTATCTTGCCGTGTTCGCGCTTCATCTCTGGTCCTGGTATATTGGTCGTGTGTCTCGGCAGGCACTCTGACAGGATTGAGCACAGGTACGTATGCTCCTCTGCTCGATTCTGGTTCTGAAGGAACGTATCTCCGGCTTGAAATGTCCGAATTAGGAGCAGACTGAGGTTGTTCAGAGTACTTTCTTGCATTTTCGATTTCTTCTGCATTTTCCAATGGCAGTCTGTTGGTGCCGGTTTGAGGGGGGAAGTATTGAGCTCCAGAATTTCTTCGACCTGGATCGTCAACATTGTCATCAAAATTGACTGGTGGTCCAGAAGAGTCGTACGAATTTTGATCATTTCTTAATTCCGAGTCACCAAGGTACGGTCGAAGAGGTTTGTCCTCTACATTTTTTGGCGTACTGTCTTCCTTTTTTACGTCTGCATTGTCGATATCCTTCTTTTCGGCCTGGGGTCGCCTGCGTTTTTTAGGCCTGCGTCTACGGCTTTGAGATTTGTCTTCGGGAACCACGGGTGGGGCCTGCGGTACATCGTATGCTACTTCAGGCAGGACAGGTGCAGCAGGCTCTTCAATGGGGTGAGAGGGAGATTGAGATCCGAATCTTGGAGAACTGCTTCTGGGCGGTACCCTTCTGCCTGTGGTAGTTTCTTGGGGATGAGACTGTCGAAAAAATATAAGTTATATAAGAATATCAGAAAGACAAATAAACAAGAAGTTTGTGTTAGTCTTTAGTCATCAAGGTACAGCCGCGGGAAAAAAAACGAACCACCGATGATTATTTCGTTAGTTTTTATAGTAGAACTAAACTTAATATACCATTTTGTAGGGAATAAAGTCTACTATACATTGATATACAAAAATTTGCATAGTGGACTATCTTCATACTCGAATCCGCACCAACTTTAAAATTTTCAATAGCAACACCTACTTTTGATAGCGCAGAAATGTTCCCCTCCCTCAAAATAATCTAAATATAAATTTTCGTTAATTTCCTACATTTATATGCAGATATATTAGACGATATGTATCTATCTTATTTGAGGGGCTACTTCCACATTGGACAAAGTATTAGTGAGCGATCACAGCGCTTTTAATTCTCAAAATTAGTAGATTTCTGTTAAGCTCTGCAGATTTTAAAATTGTGTATGACCCCTTAAATGATCATTTGAGGCACATTTTAATGTAGCCGAAAAACTACAAAGAAGAAAATCATGAAATTTTAGATATGCATATAAAACGTTTTTCTGAATCCATCACTATGAAAATATAGCATGGTTGCTATTCATAAATTTTATGAATATTAATATGCTAATTTAAATAAAATTAAAAAATATACATATAAGTAATGAAAGTTAGTGTATTTTATTTGGGTTGGTTGTTTAGAAGTAACACAGATAAAAATATCAGATTACTAAAAATAATATTTCGAAAGATACGATTAAAAGTTTAAGAAATTCATTTAACATTACGAGTTCTAAACTTTCGATATTCATAATTAAAAAACTACTTCACCAAATCACTTGCAAATTGATATTCAACGATAAATTTTGTCGTAGATTCTAAATATTGAATCAAAATTGGGTGTTGCTATTGGAAATTTTAAAGTTGGTGCTGATTTTAATATGAAGATAGTCCTCTATGCAAATTTTGTATATCAATGTGTAGTATACTTTATTCCCTACAAAATGGTATATTAAGTTTGGCTCTACTATAAAAATTAACGAAATAATCATCGGTGGTTCGTTTTTTTTTTCCGCGGCTGTACATATAGTATACAGGCACGTAGGTAAATATTTCCTATGGAGAGAGTTCAGTGACTGAGCAACTGATTTCTTCAGGTATTTTATTTCCCCCTCACTTTGTTAAAGATTAAATTATTATGCTTTTCTAAATTACATTTTCTAACATACACAACACCTATGCCGTGATATGATAAGGTTCAAAATGAAAATCGAAATAAATATTTAAAATTAAATTTATTAACAAATATACAAAATCATTGAATTTTTTCTGGAGGAAAACGAGTTAACATATTATGCCCGTTTTTGAATATTATATATATATATATATATATATATATATTAATTTTTAAGTGTCGGAGACCCCTAATACACATAAATGTACACTTATCAAACTGTTAATCGTGCGCGAAAAAGTACCTGAATTTCGGCTGCTGCTGGAGGTGGTTCAGGAGCGGAGGTGGGTCTCCGCCTCCTCACAGATCTATTGGGTACTTGGGGGCGTGTACTCTCTACATCTGCGTCATCAGTGACGTCACTGGAACTCGATCCATACCTCACGCTTCCCCTGTTCTGAGACAAGGCTGAAAAAGATAGAAAACAAAGAATTTTAAAATACAGAAAAAAAAATTAAATAATCAACTTCCAATTGAACTTTATTATACGAATTTTACATTCTCTTTCTAGGAATTCGTCGAAAATTGTAATAGCTGTTATTACAAGTTTGTTAAATGTGATATGTTGAACTATTTTTAAATTATTTTTTTAACCTACAACGTTCAGTTCAATTGAAGGTCTCCCCCCCCCCTCCTTTATATTCCTTTATATACTCCTTTATATTCGATTTGAGTTTATGATTTCTTGTCTTAGGTATTTTTACGTATATCTATCAGATGCGGTCCGTGGTTGAAAATGTTAGTGATGCCGAAATCATGTGAATCCCCCCACTTTATTTTCCACAAACCATACATGAACAGAAATTCTTTCTTATTTACTACGCAAATCAAAGTTTCCTTTCAATTTTTACAAAATGTTAACATGCGAAAAAAATAGAATTTTGTATATTATTTTTTAGTAAAAACCTATTTATAAGCTTATATCTTTCTTCAAATACGCATGGGTACCTCTTGATAAATTTAGTCCTGTATATCAGCCAGAGACGGCTTAAGGCTCAAACGTCAAAAGCAGTCAACAGAACAAATTTTTTTTTTCTTCAAAAATTGAATAAATGGGAAACGTTATTGAAACAGCCAAATATATTCATTAAATTTAAGCTTGTCAGACGTCTGGGTTTGACGGAGATTTTGCTCAATTCCCACATTTTTATTGTTGTCAACAATTATAAAATTGAATAATAGAGGAAGTGGGGGGGAGGGGGGAATTTTTTTTAAAAATATATATATTCCAGAACTGCAAATTAAATTATTTTTAAGTGTACAAATGAAATTAGGATGCATTGTTTATTGTAAATTTCCAGTACTATGTTACAAAATTTTAACAGTTTCAAGGAATCTCAAGGTGCAATGGCATTCTGGAATCTATGAAAATGGTGATAAAATTGTCTAGTCGTCTTCGTATTACCCTCAAATGGCTCAAATAAAAATAAAAATGTAGGAAAAATAAAAAAAAAATGATTTCCCCCAAAAGTAAAATAGTGCCATTGTAATTATCCCAAATTAAACGGGTTTTTTTAAGAACATAAATGTATTAGGGTGTATTTACATTGTGCAAATCTGTTAAAAAAATACAATTTTTCTCCCTGATAAAAAAGTTGTAGTATTCTCTTTTCAATAGGATTTGGTTTATCATCCTTCCGAATAATTTTTTCCGCAAGTTAACTGTTTTTTTTTAAAGTGTGGTGCGGGCCTCTAGGCTGCAGCCTATTTAGCCTATGCTTAAATCCGGCCCTGATTCTCTATGCTTTAATTCGAGGAGAAGGAGGACGCCAAAATTCAGTTCGCCTGTGTTTAAATATTCCCTTGAACCGCTCCTGGTATCGAAAATATCGCTAGTCTATGTGAACTGAATCATCGCTGAATATCACTGAATGTTTTCTTAAAGCATAATGCGAATGCTTATTTAAGAATATTTTTTATACGTTTCATAACAATCAACAGTTACTACAACACACGTTCACTTTATCTATTTTTATCAGTTTTTGTGTTTAAAGTCTCCTACGTCTCCCTCTCCCCTCCTCAGTTAAGCACACTGAAGGGTTACCCTTGTGTAAAGATAAAGAAAATAGCGACGCATTTTGCAGTTCGGCCTTTGATATCAGAAAGGTTTATCTAAGACGGAAAGCTTGCTTTGACGTCGTTTTTTTCACTCTATTTTTAGAATTATTTCTACATAAATATAGACCGGAGATGGGAAAAGGTCAAACAGGAAGTTTTGAAAGAATCCCATTCGAGTAGAACAGTCTTTTTCTTTTAGTAGTATAAATGGAATAGATGCTACATCTGGCGGATAATACAAGGGGCCAAAGGGGTCCCGGGCCAATGGTGTTATTAAAAAAATTGGGGGGGGGGGGGGGCTCAACTTGTTACAATCGCAGAATATTTACCAATATAAAAAACGCTAATTAACGGTAATGCTAATTATTAGTTAGTCATTAATTAGAAATTAGGTTGTTATTTAATAATTGCTCATTGGTCGATAATTTGTTACTTACTGGCATAAATTTCTTAAGACATTTTAAAAAAATGTGGTAGAAAAATTATACTCGTGGAGGAAGGGGGGGCTGAAGCCCCCTGCGCTCTTCCCTTTAATATGCCCGTGCCGGCACCGTCACTTTTTTGGACCCTGACTTTAAAAAAATTGAAATACTTATGTATAATTTAAGGGAAAAATTAATGAATTATATTGAAAAAATATTTTTACTATCTAGTTAAATTTACTTTTTTCTAACATTTCTCCCTGATTTTTAGAATTCTTCATTAATTAATAATTAAATTTTTGGTTTCAATCCTCCTTCTCTATTTCAATATTTATTTTCTAAATTCTGATGGATTCTCGGTTTTATTGTTTTGCAAATTTACAAGGAAGGTTTATAGGTTTTTTCTATAATTTATTTATATTAAACATTGAATTATGTAAGTCATGAATCATGTAATTTGGGTCCCCTCACTTTTCATAATCACGAGCCACCACTGAAAAGATATTCTAACGTTCCAGAATCTTCGACTTTGAAAAAATGTCTGTTTAAACCCAGATTTTGAAAACTTCCCAAAATGTAAATAATTTGAAAACTTTGTTAAAATAAAATAGTGAGTGTATTTAAATTTACACAAATACAAATTATTGAGGAATTGAATCTCCTGATCTTTAAAGTTCGGCTATTTCAAATATTTTTATTCTAATAATGGATCTCACTTTTATGTTTTACAAATACAGTTGAATATTATAACTACTAATTGTTCGAATTGGCAAGAGAAATATCACAGCGGGTAGAGACCGTAACCTTAAAATGAAAGTTTATAAATGTGTTAAAATCAAATAAACCTATTATATAAATTAATCTGATAATCTAATTATTATATTAGTAGTCATGTATATGACTAATTCTACTATTCTTGCGATTAACATAACATTTGTTTAGTTTTATTTTATTAGTAACTTAAGATTAATCAGCTAAGGTAACCAATACTCATATTAATTTAAGTATAAAAATTAAATTGTAATAAATTCACCCTAATATTACCGTCAAACTTAAAAAGCAAAAAGGTTAAGCATTTTGGGACAGCAAATATTTTTAGTTTATTTTTTATTAGCGAAAATATCCATAAACTATTATCACGCATGTTTAATTATTTTTTTTTTTAAATTTAGCATTCATAAACAATTTTTTTTAAAAAAAGTTAGAGAAACTGTAAACTTTTCAGCAGCGCTAATTTCGTTACAAAATTCTCGTCCGGAACTCAAGTCATGCGAAACGTCGAGTTCCATTCAAATCCATTATAGAAGGGAGAAAAAACAGGATTTGTAAAGAAACGCAACATCCCGAAGGTATTGCGTCAGCCGTTTCAAGAAGTCGATGAATCTTCCTACCAGGTGCGCCATCTACAAGCGCATAAGTAAACTACCTACGGAACGCTATTACCTTTTATCCTTTGATTGCGTTTTGTTGTGCAACAAACACCACGTGGAAATTGTTGTGCAATAAGGAATAAGAAACTCAAAGGTTACGTTATTAATATTTTCTTTCAATTGATCTTAAAATGCTGCAAAGGTTAAAATTCTACTATTTCCAACTTGACAGAAAACACCGAGTATTATTTATGTATTAATACTTGGTTAGTACATAAAGATAGAATATTTTTTTAAATATGTTGTTTTTTATTTATAAAGTCTAATCTATCTATGTAAAAGGAAAATGGGCATCAACTGACTCATGAAAAAAATTTTGAGATATCAGACCATGTAATCGAAATAAAAGATAGCTGTTCAAAGGCATTTCTTATAAATTTATTGGCGGGTCGTTTCACCATCGCGTCGCCAATAGTCCGTTTTTGAAGCTTTATAGTGTAACGACGTTAACCATAATAAAAAATATATATTTTTAAATAATTTTAAATTTAATAGTTATGTTAAACTAACAGAGCAGCGGAAAAACTTTACGATTGTTAAAAACAAATTAAATTATTCAGATACTTAATTACAATTTGTTGTGTTTTTTAAATTTATTACACATCTACGTAGACCAGTTGCCTTTTAAACAAATTAAACAAAATCAGCTCATTAGAAGTTCAAAAATATTTTCATAAATGTATTGCATTTTACATATACCGACTAGAAGATTACAAATTAGTTTTTACATACAAAATTATAGATACAAGAATTAACAATGTCATCTTCTAAAAAGATGGCAGTGGAATTAGTCACCAATACAAACCTTGTCAACAGAGAAAAGAAAAACAAGCTCTTCCGTCTGACGCTGCCGCGCCCCATCCAAGCCCCGTTTTTGCTTTGCATTATTTCAAGGTTTTACATGCATCGGCGCATTTTATCCAATTGAACGAGACCATATTTACATTAAATGTGCTATTTGCCACGGAGTTACAGTGTCGGAATGGATGAATCTCAAAGCGTAACATAGCGTTCCTTTCCGGATATCAGACCTTGTAATCGATATAAAAGATTAGCTGTTCAACAGCCGATCTGTTGTAATTTTATTGGCGGTCTCTTGTAATCTGCATGTAATTGATGTTAAACACATATCATGTACAAAAAAAGTCATTTCATAAAGAAAATAAAAAATACTGTTAACTGTTGCCTTTAATTAACTATGGAAAAAATTAAATTCAGCATATAATAAATGTAAATATTGCGAAATAAAATATGCGGAAACAAAAATCTAATATATATAATAATATAATACAAAATATAATATAATACAAAATATAATATAATACAAAATATAATATAATACAAAATATAATATAATACAAAATATAATATAATATAATACAAAATATAATATAATACAAAATATAATATAATACAAAATATAATATAATACAAAATATAATATAATACAAAATATAATATAATACAAAATATAATATAATACAAAATATAATATAATACAAAATATAATATAATACAAAATATAATATAATACAAAATATAATATATATAAAAATATATATAATATAATATTATATATATTATATTTGATTATTATATCTAATTATATTATTATATATATTAATAATAAATCTAATATATATAAATATAATACAAAATATAATATAATACAAAATATAATATAATACAAAATATAATATATATAAAAATATATATAATATATATAAAAATATATATAATATATATAAAAATATATATAATATAATATTATATATATTATATTTGATTATTATATCTAATTATATTATTATATATATTAATAATAAATCTAATATATATAAATATAATACAAAATATAATATATATAATCTAATAATAAAATATATTTTGCAGTTTATTACATATTTACAGTTTTTAATTTTATAGTTGTGTTAAACTAACAGAGCAGAGGAAAAACTTTACGATTGTTAAAAACAAATTAAATTATACAGATACTTAATTACAATTTGTTTTGTTTTATAAATTTGTTACACATACACGTAGCCATAGTTACCATTTAAACAAATTCAGCCTATAAGAAGTTCAAAAATATTTCTATCCCATTTTTCTATCACCTTATGTTCAAAAAACATTTTGTAGCATGACCCATATCGTTCATTACTCTTTGAGAAGATTCCTTATTTACTTCTCTAACATTTCCGGATTATTTTCCTTTTTCTAATTTGTGCTTAATCATTCATTCTACTAATTCATTTCTGTGGGGTCGGCAATGTTTGTGTAATGTTGCTCAAATTAATTGAATCTTAATTACTTTCCTGTTTGTAATAGATGCCAGTGTTGTGGATTGCTGTCTCATGTTCAAAACAAACTCTGATTACAAAAAAAAATGTGTGTTGATATATTTTTTTTTAATTCCTTACTTTTGTGAACCAATAATCTAGAGTATGACTGATCGATCGTTTGGAATTTTATCTCTATTGTTAAAAAAAATGTCTTGTTAAATACGAATAAAATACAAATACTGATGACCAACAACAGGCTCAAGGCCCAACAAGGTTGTTCCAGCTAGTATCAGGGCAGGACCTTAGCATTTGCAGGGCCCTGTGCAAATCTACTAAAGGGGCCCTATTTAATCCTCCATAGAAACTTATGATTTTATCAGATTTTTTTATAAACTACAAGTTTAAAACAAACTCTGATTACAAAAAAAAATGTGTGTTGATATATTTTTTTTTAATTCCTTACTTTTGTGAACCAATAATCTAGAGTATGACTGATCGATCGTTTGGAATTTTATCTCTATTGTTAAAAAAAATGTCTTGTTAAATACGAATAAAATACAAATACTGATGACCAACAACAGGCTCAAGGCCCAACAAGGTTGTTCCAGCTAGTATCAGGGCAGGACCTTAGCATTTGCAGGGCCCTGTGCAAATCTACTAAAGGGGCCCTATTTAATCCTCCATAGAAACTTATGATTTTATCAGATTTTTTTATAAACTACAAGTTTAAAACAAACTCTGATTACAAAAAAAAATGTGTGTTGATATATTTTTTTTTAATTCCTTACTTTTGTGAACCAATAATCTAGAGCATGACTGATCGATCGTTTGGAATTTTATCTCTATTGTTAAAAAAAAATGTCTTGTTAAATACGAATAAAATACAAATACTGATGACCAACAACAGGCTCAAGGCCCAACAAGGTTGTTCCAGCTAGTATCAGGGCAGGACCTTAGCATTTGCAGGGCCCTGTGCAAATCTACTAAAGGGGCCCTATTTAATCCTCCATAGAAACTTATGATTTTATCAGATTTTTTTATAAACTACAAGTGTAGTTATAAATGTTTAATACTACATTTCATTTCTAAAATTATATAAACAATAAAAAATAACACAAAAATTAACTTAAAACTCAATTCTTAATGTTCAATTCAATTAATTTTGCTTTATTTCCGTATTAAAATATTTTATGTGTTTTGTCGTTTATGCATAATTTACTTCATTGTTCAAAAGTATTGAAATGTTGGAGTACCGCATAAAAGCTATATAGAAAAAAAAAATATTGTATTTAGACATCTTTCAAAAATTGAGTTTTTTTCAACACAAATACTTCAGAAAATGAAAAAAAATTCTTTCAAAAGCTCTGTGAATCAATAAAAAAATAATTTAAATTCGATTGCGAAGTATAGATATTAGTTATTATTTTTATAAAATGAATATAAATTCAGATTTAATGAGTAAATTTATGTCAAGACTAAGTCCTTGTGAAACCAGACAAGTGATTGATTACTCTGAAGGCAATTTAACTTTAATTTACCGATTCATCGAAAAATTTAATTGTATCAGTAGCCATCATTACATTGCTCATATTAAGGCCATTTATTCATACCCTTCTTAGTCATACCTATCTCGTTCATGGTCAACTATCCAGTGTATTAACATCTTTAAATGTCGCTTATGATAAACAAATAGAAATGAATACGGATATTTCCCCAATTGACCTCAAGTCACCAATTTAATGAGTTGATATGTTAATGTTATTGGCATATTTTGCAATTTCAGATGTCTTTAAGTGTATAATATATATATTTAGAGTTTGAATGACATCTCCGAATATGAGGATAACCAACTTGTCTAAAAGTATTTGCTTCAAGAAATTAGTAATTTGAATATCGAGGAAAACGAGTTGAACAGAAGGTTTGCAAAAAAATAAATCTTCAAACGAATACATGTCGTTAAAAAAATTTAACCGACTGAAAAGCGCGCCAACCAAAAACAACACCCACACATAAAGGTAAACAAAATGAAAGTACAAAAATTAAGTATGACAGTTATCCGAACTCTAATTATCCGGATCAAACAAAGCGGAACGCCAATTATCCGGATCCGGATCGTTTTGATGGAAAAAAAAGAAATCAGCAAAATCTACGTTTAAAAGTTTTTTATTGATGAATGATATTATTTTAATAGTCATTAAATTACATTATTACTAAAACAAAATTCTTTTTTTAACTAAGAAATAACCTTTTTCCAGAAATAATTCAATTATCCGAATATTCGATTATCCGGATATTTGATTATCCGAATTTAATCTGGTCCTAATTGATCCGGACAATAGAAGTTCTACTGTATACGTAGGAACTTAATTGCGTTAATCAATCCCTAGTCAGATGTTTTTAGATTTTAAGAGTGAAATGTAATTTTAATTTTATAAGCAAAAAAAACTTCAAATAATTAAATAGTTAATTTTTTTAATAAAAAAATTCGTGCCAAATTCATATCAGGGATTTCATTACTTTATTGTGTTATTGTATTTTGTTGTATAAAAAATTGCAATTGTGCTTAAAAATAGAAAATACTTCAATATTATTAATTTTTTTAATGTGGACATTTTAATGGTTTAGTGAATATATGTTTTAATGTTTCTACTTATAAACATTTTATAAATAATCATCTTATTTATAAACACAAAAATAAAACGTTTTATGCTTATAAGACATCGAGGAAACCTTGCGCCTACTAAATAACATTTTAATTTTAATTAACCTTAATTTTTACTAAACAACTTATTTTTGTTATCTGTTTCATTTGAAATAATCACAATAAACGTAAATTGGTTTTAACACAGTGTCCTGTAAATATCCCTTAATAACACATTTTATTTTGATAATTTGAACTAAATTAAACATAAAAACGCGTGTAATATTAAAGCATCCATGTAGAGAAAGTAAACTTTTTTAGATTTTATAAAATCTAAATATAGAAAAATATTTTTTTTTAAATATAAATGCGACTCAACTTAAAAGTTAAAAAAATATTGTTGATATCCAATAGTATTAGATTAGTGAGAAGAATGATCGAGCAAGAAACGTTGAATGGATAACTTTTCGCTCTATTTGCTTTCGTTGCAGAGTATCATGGGAAAGAACCCGAAGGTACGTTTAAAAGTTGAATAGGATTTCGGAATTGCGATTGAAAAATTACTTTTCGAAATAATATCCAGATGAAAGTATCTTTTTTTCTTTAATCCCCACACATTGCTCGGGATTCTTAAATTCCATAAGTAGTGCGTAACGGACTGTGTAAGGTTACCTTTGAAGTGTGGAAAAACGTCAGAAAGATGTCACCATTCATAAAATAAAATAGGCGATTTCCTTACACAATATTACTTATTTGAAATAATCCCGAAGGAAAGACCCGGGAACACTACCACGTAATTTTGAACCAATGAGAACAACTTCTAATGTGTAACAGTGGCGGTTTAAGTCTCCAGCGACACAAGCGTCCATTTGGGGCCCTGAACTAAGGAAGGCGCCAAACGTCCATGAAAAAGGAAAAATGTAAATAATTTTAAAGAATATTACAGCTTATATCTGATATTTTTTTTGTACATTAATATTTTTAAATTTATTTTTGTTTTACTTTTAAGTAAATTGATTTCATTGAGGTTCGCAACATTTCAATATTTCTCTCCTTATATTATTTTAAGGATACATAGTTTGAATTATTTTTTTTGCCAGAAAATTGCGTTCTTGAAACTGTACACCAGTAATAATTTAGTAATTTATAAAAATTTAGCACCTTGGTGAAACGAATATAAATTTCAATTAATGAAATTAATAAAATTTGAACTAAAAAATTATATTTGTTCAAAAAGTTGCAAAAATTTATTTTCGCTTGTGTCACTAAAATTTCTTGAAGCTCTCCTGCCCACGCAATCTCACTGACAGTGAGGACAATGGACCACGGCAGATTAACGACATTTTTACAGGCGATGAGAAACAAAACTGGCGTACTATCGATCATGAAACGATATTCGAAATCACAACGAGCCGAATATTTTACCACTGGCCAAATGTGTTTTGATTAATAAAAACACAAAAATTTTGGAAGACCAAATTCGAGGAATAAAAGTGTTAAAGGAAGGTTTATTCAGTACATGCAAAATTCCTAATATATAATGAACGTAAGAAAAGATGTTCAATGGTGAAAAATTTTCTCCAATCCTCTTATATAGGTCACAAGATATATTCGTTTATGAATCTACAGCTCAACATGAATTTACGTTGAGTGAAGAACCTCAATACAACTACTATTTCAGCAACAACCAAATAAAATAAGGAAGAAAAGTACTTTTCAATATTGATATTGTTTTACTATTAATTGCAATCATTCTGTTAAAGTACAATACTAAGTTGTTAATTGCAAAGTTAAGTTAATAAGTTATTTTATGTAAAATATATTGCAGATCAAATTTGTGCATGAAACAGCATATGACGGGACATTTTGGTTTGGTTTGGTTAATTAACGTCGCACTAGAGCTGCACAGTGGGCTATTGGCGACGGTTCGGAGCCTATCTCGAAGGAAAGACCCGGGAACGATGCCTCGTATTTTTGAACCATGGTCAGATGACGAGGACAAAACCTGAGCTGGCACCCAATGCAACCTCAATAGACGTCGGGACTTTGGACCCCGATCAGATTTATCCTGCACCAGTCCCGTATACACGCCGTTATTTTTTGTGGATGTTCTGGACTACATTCTAGTATTTTGGTAGCGAAGTTGGCAACCCTCCGATCGCAATATCACTACTTTTTACTATTCTTTAGTCTAGTCCATCGCAAGGTTTTGAACCGGGGACCCTTGGATTCCCAGCTAACGCCTAATCCACTCGGCCACGGAGGCCCTTATGACGGGACAGAGCATGACATGGAGGTTTGGTTTGGCTTGTTTAATTAACGTCTCACTAGAGCTTAACATTGGGCTATTGGCGACGGTTCGTGGCCTTTCTCAAAAGAAAGACCTGGGAGCAATGCTTCGTATTTTTAAACCATGGTAAGATGACAAGGACAACACCTGAGCTGGCACCCGACGCAACCTCAATAAGCGTCAGGACATTGGTCATATTTGAAGTTCACCAGTCCCGTATAGCCGTAGAAATTGTAAGTTCAGACGATGTATTGATATTTCACAGCGAATCTGGCAACCCTCCGACCACAAGGTCATTGCATTTTCACATTTTTTGTCAAGTCTCTGGTATCAGCCGTATTCGAACTCGCTACCCTCTGGTTGCTAGCGAAGACGGTACCTCTGGTCTACGGGCCCCTCGCATGACATGGGGGAATAGGGGAGGTAAAACAGAACTAAAAATTGCGTGACGCAATAAAAGAATGCTCCCTTAATTGATTGACTGTATCTAAGATATTTGCTTGTGGCTTTAACGAAATTCCTAGTATCGAGCAGGCAATAATCTCTCAATAGCCCGCACATTATTAAACACCATCTAACATTGTGGTCCACTTTTCGCATGTGTTATCGCAAAAGAAGCATTTCCTAGTTACGCTTGATGGACCATTTACCATTGATTTACCCTTCGAACCAAGTGAGTGCCTTTCGGATACAACACATTCTTGGCTAATGAGGTATTAAGACCGTTTCCTTGTTGTTAAATGATCACGTGTTGTGACTAAATGTCTCATTGGAAGAAAACAATCGATGCTGAGAAACAAATGCAATGAATCGCTTTTGTTGCAATATCCCATTTTTTTGTTGTTGTGTTCGGAAGCTGGAGAAAGAATTACAGACTATTGTTCGGTATCGATGATGAAAAGGATATTAAGATCAGTTACATTCTGTTGCTCTAAATGTAAATGTAATATAGAATAAGGAATTAACTTATTTGTTACAACACTCTTTTGTATCTCAAACTGGGGAAATTTTATTTCTTATTTTTGATTGAACTGTTCCGTATTGAATGTATCCGATATTATGTGCGTCAATATTTGTGAACGAATACTGTTAAAAATAGGTACTCAAAAATAAGTAAAATGTACTCATTTTTGAGTATATTCAATGCTTATCATAGCTCCAAATACGTAAGTTTCAATTATGAAAAAGAAATGTACTAAAAAATAAGTACAATGGGTAAAAGAAAATAGATGCTAGCCTACATAGGCTGCCTTCATAAATCACTTTCAATAAATATCAATAATTACAACGAAGACTTGAAGGGAATCGAACCAAGGTCCTCAGGGATCGCAGCTCAATGCTCTATCCGTTATACTACCAGGGCGACGTGCAGAAGTTATAAACAGAAGAAATGTTAAAAAGGTGTGCCAAAAGAATGGGAAGTAAAATAATTGAGTTGTAATAACTCAGTTTCCATTTAAGTAATCGACATCAAATAATGTGGAAAAACATCTTCTGAACAACTGTTTTAAGTTTGTCAGGTCGTTTTGTTAAGATGCTTGAACAGAAGCTCATATTAGCAATATTAAATCACATTGCTCATTTTTGAGAAAGTATGGTTACTTCAAATTTGAGTACGTCATCGCTCATTTACGATGCCATTGTACTCAAATGAAAGTAAGCAGGTTCAGATACTCATTTTTAAGTACATTTTCGACTATGAAATATAGGACAAAACTTGTATTCTTTATATAATTAAAAGACAATTATCTTATAGGTTTCGTATTCATTAATGCATTATTTTATTTTAGAAAGAATCAAAAAAAAATTCGTTATCTAACTTCCTAATTTTAGCAAATATTTTTACCAATAACTTCCCATTTCGAGAAACAGTTCTGGAGAGCTTTATATGAAACATCATTCAACAAATTATAGAAATAGGGATTGGTAGCCAACAAAAACCCCTCCAACGGAAGGATAATGAAACGGATGTTCTGTCTGACACTTGCCTCCATCAACACTCATTATGTTTTTTTTTTTGTTTTTTTTTTTCAAGATTTGACACGCATCGGTGCTCAATTTTCTATGGTACGAGAACTAATTTATGTCAATTGAACTATTTGCCACAGAGGTATAGTGTCTCTCTAAAAGTGTAACGTATTATTTCTATCCTGATAGCCCATCGATCTGATATTAAAGGGGGGGGGGGGACAAAATCATCAAAAATATTTTATTGTTTTAAAATATGTTTATTTTATTTTTAAGCTAACGACATCAAAATTATATTTCTTTGTTTAGTACAACTTATTATTTTTACAGGTCAATATTAAGCTTTGGTTAAAGACTGCCCGAATACGTAACTTTGAACTAATTTTCTTCAGATATGACTTTTTTCATGTTTGGTTGAGTTTAAACTGATATAAGTTCAGATCTACTTGAAGATACTAGTCCAAAATGTGCTACAATGTATTTCTAAACATGTTATTTTAATTTGAATTTAGGAACTAATAATATATAAATAATATATAAATTATATATTACTATATACTATTATATTAAGTATTTTTTAAAAATAGCTTAACTAGTGAAATTAGCGATTTTTTTTAACTACTTGTTTTTTAAATCTTTTGCAAATAACAAAAAATTGTAAAGAAAGTTGGTTAAACACATTCTTTTGTATATATAAAAAAGCAAAATTATATAGTTTCTCAGAAAATATTTTCTTAACTTATATCCAAAATAAAAAAAAGTTAAATTTTTGTAATTTTTTTATTTTTATAAAAAAAATTATATATTATTAAATATTTGATCATGTGATTATATTAATATGCTTTGCACATATATGTGAAAAAATACATTATATCGATATCTGTAAAATTAAAAAAATAATAATATGTGTTCAATACCATTCAAAGACATTTCACTTAAATTATAATGCGATATAAATATATTTTTATATATATTTTTTTCTGATTAAAATCGATCTTTTGCAAATATAAATCGAATAAACCCAATCACATAGAACAGAAGACTTCCTAAATAATCTCAAAACGACAAACTACTGCCTTTTCTGCATAGTACGCTAGCGCTCTGTCCTACCCTGTAGAAGTCGTTTCACCTCAAGGTTCCCTTTACTTGAAGAAAGCCGACATTCTCGCAGTCACCGAAAATGCCCATGTTGTGACTCGGCTGTGCCTACTTTTATTATCTAGATCAGGGGTGCCCACTGGGGGCGCGTCATAGCGCAAGTTGCGCCATCAAAACTATTTTTTTTTGGGGGGGGAGGGTTATTTATTGAGGGCGTTTTTGAAGTGAATATGTCTTTAAAATCAGTCCTATGACTCTTATGGAGGGCATATACAAAAACTTGAACTGAATAAAAAGTGACACATTTCAAATCCCCATGGGATCAGTCTTTAGGAATCAATGACCTACCATCGTGACAAGAAAGTGGCCCGCGTCAACCAAGTTGGTCCTTTATTCACTCCCCTTTCTGACCTTTGTATCGCGTGGGTGGAAATATAAGTCAAATTTAGTTCAAAATATCTGTAACTTCAATTCTAATCGAAGTATCGTAGCAAGTGTATGGTTAGAAAGACAGACGAGTTATACAATGGACAACTGTATATAAAAATGGGGGGGGGGATTTGTGCCATTGGACTAGGGAGGGATCGGACTAGGTTCTCAACCTGTGGTACCCTAGGAAGTGCGTGGAGGTCCGGTTAGAGGTACACGAAAATAATATTTGTAATGGCGGAAAACACCTAAAATAAAAAATAATAATAAGTAAAATCTAAAATCAAAGCCTGATAAGTGTGAGTCGTTTAACTAATTTGCCAACTATTTGCCATGACTGCCTAAAAAAAAAACGAACTTTTTTGGGGGGTAGAGGGCTGGGTGAGAAGGGCTATGAGAGGCGGGGGTACTCATAAATAAAAACTTTTTAAAAAATAAAAAGTTAAGAACCACTGTTATCTTTTATTTTAAATTTATAGTGATAAAAATTATTAACTTTGTATCAAAATATCAATTTTCAATTGTAACTGTTTCAAGAGACAGCCATCATATTGCAAATATAACCAACTCAAAGAAATTATGTCAACATTAATTGTCGAGCTATTTTTTTTATATTCTAAAAAGGGGGCTACCATTGTTTGATTTATGTTTTTTTAGATATTGCGCGATTTTGAGTAAAGTCATTTAATTGATACAGAAATTATACAATGTAATCGATTTTTAAAACTTTTTTATATGAATTGTCGTTTAGGAATTTGAAGCAAATTCGTACAAAATACCACATTATAAACCTTTCAAAAATACTCTAAAAGCTTGAGCTATCAGCACATGGACGAAAAACTGTTGATCCTAAAGTAAAATCAAATAAACTTTTCCATGGGGTAAATTGAGATTTTTATAAAAATGCAATATAAATCTTTGTAATACTGCAAACCAGATTTTTTTATTACAAAAGAATATTTTGGTTAACTCAAATATCATTTTTAACACATGTCTCTTCGAACATATTAATTCATGTTACAGTAAGGAAGTTAGGAAAACCTCAGTTGGTGAGAATTAATGTCACTCTACCCTTTCCCGATGCATAATTTGTTATTTCTGGACAGTATCCCTTGTAGGCATTTATTTTTTATATCTTCACATTGATTGGAGGAAAGTGTTCGAATTAGAACGCTTCCTGTAAATTTAATTAAGTCATCTGAAGTGCAATCGAGAATTCTAAATCTAGTGGAATAAATACGATTGATTATGAATGGAGAAAGTAAATCGAAAATGAATTGCTTTTTAATTTAGTCTATACATTTATTTATTTTTAATTTAAAGTATAATGCAATGTTAAAAAAACAGCGGGAAACTAGGTAAATTTAAAAATAAACCGGTGGTATAACTTACGTTTTAATGTGAGGTAGAGTTGAGGAATTTCAATTTTATGAATGATTGTAGTAAAAAATATTTCACTTTATGTTTCTTATTTCCTTAGGAACGAACAATGCGAACATCAAATTTAAAGAAATGCGTGTTTTATAACTATGCATTACTGTGACGCTTTGAAAAGTTTTATGATAGCCAAAAATTTAATTCAAACTTTAAAAAAAATTTAAACAAAAAAAGTATAATTTATAATAATCACGTTAATATATGAATGGTTTAAATATAATAAAAAATTATTTTAACTGTAATTTATTACTTGTTAAATGGTGTAGCAAATTACAGAATATATTACAAAAAATAATTCAAGAAAAAATTCAACTATAATTATTCTGAAATGTATCGTACTAAATTAGTTTTCAGCTTATTTTTCAGTCACCATACTGATACTCTGGTTGCCCTTATTCTAAATAAATTCAATCAATAAAAGATTAAAATAATATTGTAAATTTCTAATGTACCACAATATTTTAAATATGCATATTAAAAACTTTAATAATATACATAATAAAAAAAATGTATAAAAGATTTTTTAAAAATAATAACACTTACCATCTCCAAATACCGCACAAAAAACCGCGACAATCAAGAAAAATCGAAGATTCCCCATTCTTTCCAACCCCGATCGTCAGAAGACCGGGATGCAGCTTCGGTAGAACACAACTCAACGCTCACTCCGCAAACCGAAAATCGTCTGATACTTTTCAAAACCAGCTCTCACTCGGTTCGAAAGAGAAACAAAAAAAAGTTCTTTTCGGCCATTTTGAATTTGCTTTCTTCCAACTCGTAAAATGTAGGTCTCAGAAAACCGAAAGCAAGGTGACAAGAACCGGATTTTTTTTGTTTCTGGTTTTGGTTTTTCTTATTTTTCTTCCTCATGTATGTTTTTCTTTGGTTCGATTCGAGTGAAAGTTTGTTAAGTGGAAGTGGCACCGGTCACGTCACGGTGCTGTGGTCAATTAAAGGATTGTAACCATTCCAGACTGGTAGAGCGAGTGTTTTGGGTTTTGGAAATAGCAATCGCATTTTTTCCCTTTGAAGATAGAAAATTCGATATACACATGGTGGTCGCCGTTTTTCTCACGATTATAATATGGAACAATGCTCGCATTTCTTAAATTTTATATTCTTTTCAGGTCTTCACTTCAAACTTCGGGAAAGATTGTTATCGGGCGTGATAGAACAATTGCAGGGATTAAATTTTAGATGGGCAATTCTATTTTTCACATCGGTATTCTTTACACCATCTTCAAAATCCTCGACCTTTATGATTTTGTTCTAAATTTCAGATGGGTAACAATAAATAGATTGTTTACAATGTTGTAAAAGTGGGTGATCAAACTTGAATTATGGGTATTCATGTTATAAAAATAGATGATTTATTTGCTATTGTCTAAAATCTCAACGAAACCATTTGCAATTAGATAATGCACCAATCCATTATATATAGATGTTTGCAATATTTTATTTTAACTGCATTTTCATGAGCGTGAAATAGAAGAGCTCGGGAAATTCGAGCTACCCCCGAAAAGCCCCCTAACTTAAACTTTAAAGTATTTTTTATTTTATTTATCTTAATAAACAATTTCATTCAAACTTTTTAAAGATAAAATTATCAAATATTTTTCGAAATTTTTTTTGCATTTTTTTAATGAAATCATAAATAATTGTAACGTTGTTTAAAAGTAGTAATAAAGTACATAAAAAATATTAAATTGTTATATACATAAAAAGTTTCTACATTCGATAATAATAATTTTAAATTTGTCATTATTGCATATTTTATTATTATGTTTTAATCTGATTAGACTGATATCTAAAAAAAAAATTATAAAATTGTGGACCACTTACTAGTTCCTACCCAGTGGTTGTGGACCACGAATTTTGAACCATTGACCTATAAAAACCTCAAGAAGAAACTCCGATAGCAGTAAAACCAGCTATATCGTCTGACCAGATATATCGTCGGATATAGCCTGTGTTGCATCTGGGCTATTCAAATGAGAAACATGCATATAAAAACAAACATGTCATAAATTCGGAAATCGAGGAAAACAGCGAAAATGATTGGTAGATGCATTAATTCCTATGAACCTCCGGATTAACAAGTTTTAAAATGAAAGGAATAGTTTTGGAAATATATCGAATTTATTTTGCAAAAATGGGTATATTTTATTTTTATTTATAAAATTCAACGCTTATCAATTATTATTATTTTTTTATACATGTTTGTTTTTGCATTCACGCTCCTCAAATATAATTTAACTTAAATTTTTTTATAAGGGTCGCCATTACTCCGTTCCCATTCCTGCGTGAATTTGGCATACTTGATAATTCGATAAAACCAACATGAATAACGTAATTAGTAGATGCATTTCATACAAAAAAAAATTACGTACAATTACAGCACTTTAATTCCTAAGATTTATATATTTCATTTTATGGATCCAAAAAAGTTTTAGATTCAAAAACTGTTTTAACGGTATATTTCAAATTTCAGTAAACAATTATCGGATACCCAACTAAACTATTTAATCAAACACAAACAGTAAACTAAAATTATATTCGCTCCCTTACCGACTATTAAGATGGACACTAACAGCTTTCGAAAATAATCGACAATTTTCGCAATTTTGAAAGAACTAGCATGCCCGTGCAATAATTATCGCATGACCCCCCCCCCCCTCCCCCCCCCCTTCTCCCCCCCACACACATTCGTTGTAACTACCCATAGATGGCACTCCGTTCAAAGAACTCTACCCATAGATGGTAGCAGTACCAACGGCTTGTTTAAAAATTGCTTGAAACCTAATTATTTTTAAACGCATTTAAAAAAAAACACGTTAATATTCATGAGACAAAAGTACGATTCGTCACTTCTTCGGGAAATTCCCTTATTTTCATATATTAAGATCCGTTGTGTGTAAGACCCGCAAAAGGGATATTTGCTACTGAAATAATATATATGACTAGGAGGCTCCACCCCCTGCTCCGCTAACGCTCCGCCAACCCCCGGAGGATTGCTACGCAATCCTCATAGGTTTGCTTCGCAAACCACTTCTCGCTTCGCTCGCTAAAAGGTAGGACACAATAACAATGTGTCCTAGTAACAATACATTTTTAATTATATTACTAAAAACTTTAGAAGTTGAAATTGTAAATTTAAATTAATATTCATCTTGGCATCACTACATTTTTACGCCATGTAAGTCAATATAAAATCAATTAAACTAATTTCTTTTTAATTACAAATGAAAACAATGGTACCACTGGAAAGCCTACCATTATTTATTTATTTTCCACGTTATTTTCACACCTTTCCCGCGTTTTAGTTAAATTTCTAACATTATTGGTAGTTTGTTTTGGCCATAAATGATGTTAAGCTTACCATAAATCTTGCCTACCAGAGGTGTGTAATTTACTGAGTTTTTACGTCATAAAAATGAAGCTCATAGAATTCTAGTTTTAAAAATTGCCAACAGATGGCGCCACCCTTATTTTTCCTTCATTGAAAGTTGGGAAAAGCGTTTTTTAAAACTTCTATTTTTTAATTTATAAGGCTTATATTTTTCCTAATTTAAGCTGACATAATCAAAATAATTATTTACCAATGAATTGAAGGGGTTAATCGTCAAAATGGCTTACATAATGGCAAAATAAAAATGCGGGCGCAACAGAATTTTGTAAACAAACAAACTGTTGCCACTCAGCATACAGAAAAACAGCGTTTTTCAATCACCGCGTAAGAGAAATATATATAAAGATTGTGACAATGAGAGTTTGGTGGGGATTTTTCACCTTCAGATTGCAAAATCTTAGACCTGGCAGCCTTGAGTTGAATGCAACTAAATAATCAAAAGTAGACGGCGTGCGATTTTTTAGTTGCTCAGTTGATTAAAAGTCGCAATTTAATTGCTGCAAGTTGCCCGATAGCCTTAAGATAAGTTCCATTTTAAAACCAATTTCAATCAATTTAGGAAATTTTGTTAGCCTTTAGTCCCACGCCTAACATTCCAAAGGAAAACACAAATCCCGACTTTTTTAAAAAAAAACTAATCAACATGTATTTAAAATATACTTTAAAAACCTTGACGGGCAGAGAAAGAAATATTATACTTTAGGAATGTGGGGCGGCATTCTTATACAAAGAGTTTAATAAAAGAATAATTTTGAATTTTTCAACGCAAAAAAAAATAAGTTAATAGAGCATTAGAGGTGAAGTCTATAACTCCAGCTTATGTTGTTTGGATAAAAGGCGTATATGAGAAGTTTAGGCGTGGCGCCTCCAAGATTCATGGGTCAAGTATTCCGCATTTAGCTTTTCCAGGAAGTGCAATGGCTTATTCCAGTTCATCTGGAACTGCTGACAATAGTGACTGCCCTTGGTGGCTAGACAGCATTTATAGGCGCAAAAATTTTCTCCGTGGTTAGGTTATAATAATAAAAAAATCATTTGAATATCAATCTATTTTTCCGAGGTCATGCAAAAGTGGTTGTAGGTCTGGATTAACAAGCAATTGTAAGTCACAAACTGTATAAAGTTGTTAGTTGTAATTAGCGTTTGTAAATATTTTCAGAGTTAGTGCATGCACTTGCATTACTTTCTGTTATTTTATTGCAGAAAATAAAGTGATAGAGCAATTAATTTATTGTTCCTGTGTCTAAATTTCCATTTGATTTGCATATAAAGAATAATTTCCGAATGTCAAAAAAGCCATTTTTTCCGTCCGAAATAATAATAAAGTGGTTTTTTTTTTAAATTATTTGTCTGCATATACTAAGATACATTATAATATTGTATTTGTTTAAATACACGCAAATATGTAATACTACATTCTAGTTATTAACAGCTTTTTTCTTGTATATAATTTGTTGTTCTAGAAAATCTTGGTAGAAACTAAGATTTTTTTTTTACCGAAAGTTATTATTTTATTTAAAAAAATGCGAATGGTAAAGTCGTTGATTTTAAAACAAAAACATGTCCAATTGTCATAAAAAAAAATTATCTTAGCAAATTGTTCCTATACGATACCGTAAGATTTTTTTTTTTTTCCAAATGGTATTTGTGTAGTTTGGGACCTCAAAATTTGAGGGTCTCAGATATGGGCCTAATAAACTTTATAGAAAAAACCCATTTCCCAAAACAAAGAGGTTAACTCTTAAGACTATTTTTTTCATCAAGGTAGACTCAATTCTTATACCACAGCCTGTAACACTTGCTGATCTTTGAACCGCTCCGCCTATGGAAAGTACGCAAAAACCAAACATGATATCATGTATTCCATGATACAAGTTTATAGTGAAGGAAGTGTCCAAATAAGCATTAATCGAACTTATATCAGTGTATAATATGAATTATACAGTCTTTTTAAAATACAAATACGACGTTAAAATACGCACTAAAAATCCATCAATCTGGACATGTTTCGGGTTTGGTTTTTTGTTAAATAACGTCGCAATAGAGCTGCACAGTGGGCTATTGGCGATGGTTCGGGGTCAATCTCGAAGGAAAGACCCGGGAATACATACACATTCATACATGTACCTCGTTATTTTAGAACCGTGGTCAGATGACGAGACATGTTTCGGGAGGTACATCAGCAGAAAATGAACATCATTTTCTGCTGATGTATCTCCCGAAACATGTCCAGATTGATGGATTTTTAGCGTATTTTAACGTTGTATTTGTATTTTAAAATTCTTAACGCAATGTTCTATAAGACGAGTTTTTATCTTATACAGTCTTTGTTCCGGATAATTGTACAATAAAATTACATTTGTAACCAGCGTTATTCATTTATGTTTTTATCTTATATGTTTGTCCTATTATCATGTCCCCGTCACCTGTATATATTTTCATGTTCCCGTTACGTGTCTATATATTGTTCCCGTTATTACGATTGTAACGCCCTCTACATATGTTATGTCTTTCCCGCTGCGCAGGAAAGCTTCAGTCATGTAACTGCCTCTTACGGTGATGCGTATGTAAGGTTTGTCCCTCGCCGAGATATTGTATGTTAGGCATATGTGATTAAAAATGTTTATGTTCTATCCTTGAGCAATTATTTAGTCAATACGCCTTATAAATGGCTCCCCAACGCGGCGCAACACCGTAGGAACAGCAATTGCATGGCTCGCTTTTTAGATTCTTCGTTCCGATTGATGAAAATGGCTAGAGCCGCCATATTAAAGTTCGTTGCAAGAACGAAGGATATTGTGTTCTTCAGGCAAGAAGGAATGTCATCGGATGTTTAAGATAAGTGTTATTTTGTTTTCTTTTCAGTGTTACAAGTTTTTTAATTTGTAGGCTAGGTTAAAGTTTCGAAACGCAAGGTTTCGTTTTTCAGTATACATCCTGTTTACTGTGAGGAGACAATTTTGCATAACACGTATGCTGTGTCTCGTTTGGAGTGTTATCTCTAATGATTTAATTTTAACTAGTCTTTTGAAATTAAACCGCAATGGTTTGCTGTGTTTTGGCACTGAATTTCAAACTAAGAACCACCTTGGTTCTGCAAATACTGATTGTGCGAATCGTATTTGGTAGCATTACGAATTCAAAATTCGTACACACGGAGATAAAAAGAAAAGCAATTTTTCCCCCTCCTCTCCACATAACTGATAGTGTTTTATTTCTCATTTATTTGAAATTATTGCTGGCCTTGAAAATTCTGATTGTGGGTTTTATTTATTTTATTTTGTTCTCTTTCGGGAAAAATAAAAGAATGTGGTTTGACATGCAAACATAAGAAATAAATGTTCTTAGTGTGATTCAGAGTAGTAGATTTTATATTGGCAGGAAGTTTTATTTGTGATAGTGCTTATTTAATTTAATTATTGGCATTAACTAATTATTAGTTATTTTGATCAGTTGGATAATTGATTATATTATAAAATTTAATGTTGTTTTTAAAATTTATTTTGAAAGAACACTTGAATTGATTCGTTATGAAATGGAAGTTTGTTAATGCTATTGTTTTGATTTTATATTTAAGTACTTCATAAATTTCTAAATAATTTAAACAAAAGTGATTCTTCTTATAAATAAATTTGTTCAATCATGTTAAAATATATTTTGGTATTCTGGTAATCTAATATTGAAATTGTACCATAAATATTTTGCATTTTAACTAGAGATCGGGTGTTATACAGTGTCATTTACACTTGAAAAGATTTCATACTGCACAGTGTCATTTGCTTGAATAAATGAATAGTTGGAATGATTTTATAATGGTTTACAATAAATTTATAATAGTTTAAATGATTTAATATTATTTTAACTGATATTAATTGGTTTTCTGAAAAATAATTATAGACTATTTGAGTGCTAATATTTCATGGTAGGGTAATTGTAGTGAGTTTAAGTGCATTGAACTGTGAAATAGCTCTAGGACTTTGAGGTAATTATTTTGTGTGCCTGTTATCTACTGCCATATTCTGAACTCACAAAGGAACTATTCTGAAATCCCACGATGGCTTTTCTCGCACGCACGAGGAAAGAAGATTGACCTGGTCCGGCTGGCAATTGACCTGGACTTGATGGTATTGATAATCTCAAAGTTATTCAACTGAAGACGAGAATTCAAGAGAGTGAAGCATATAAGGACGATTTAGAGTTTGTCCAAGCAAGGTTTGAAGAGATAATCGCTGAAAGAATAAAAGAGGAAGACCTTGAAATTGAAGATAAGAAAAGGAAGGAAGACCTTGAAATTGAAGATAAGAAAAGGAAGGAAGACCTTGAAGATAAGAAAAGGAAGGAAGACCTTGAAGATAAGAAAAGGAAAGAAGACTTTGAAGCTGAAGAAAGAAAAAGAAGATTGGAACTGGAGTACGAAGAGCGGAAAAGAAAAGACGATTACGAATTCCAACTTCAGAAGCTGAAACTCCAGGATGAGGCAACACGATCCCAAGTTCCTCTTACCCAGAACGATGGTTTTCAAGCAGCCAAACCAAGATTGGACTTGCAGACGCTGATCCAGAGATTCGATCCAGTGACGAATGACATCAGCTTATACCTCGTTCTCTTCGAGCGACAAGCTCACAGAGCTGAGATTCCAAGGACTTTCTGGGCCTCTCATCTGATTGGGTTGCTGCCATATGATATTGCTCAGATCATTGCAAGAGAAGTCGAAGAAGTTGCACAAGATTATGAAAAAGTGAAACAGCTGCTTCTAAAGCGCTATAAACTCACTCCAGAGAAATTTCGTCAATTGTTCACAAAACATTCGAAATGTCAAGAAGGCACTTGGACAGATTTCGCCTACGAACTCAGGAATTACTTTCAAGGTTGGATTACAGGTCTCGAGATAACAACTTTTGAAGAATTGTCTGATCTGATGGTTACAGACCAGATTAAACGCCGTGTTCCACAAGAAGTCAAAGAGCACTTCATCGATGACTGGACACAAATAAAGACTACTACAGATCTAGTACAAAAGCTAGATGACTACGAGACGGTTCGTCCAAACAACAGAAATGACTCTACGTCGAATACCAAGAAGTGGTCCAGTCCAAGATTTAATACTGGAAACTTCAGAAAAGTGGCGCAGAATCCAAAGCCAAGGCAAAATGAAAGAAATCCTAATCCAGAGAACAAGCCTGCCATATACTGCTATGGATGTTCCAGACCTGGTTTCATAAAGGCAAAGTGTCCGACATGCTCTCCAACGACGAGAAATGAGAATTTCCCTGCAAATTCACTTACCATGTACACTTGCCATTCCAAGATGTCCCCTATTGCACTGATTGATGTGTGCATATCCGGTGTACGAGCCAGAGTTTGTGCAGACACAGGTGCCAGCAGATCAGTCGCTGGTGAGATCCTCTACAACCTGCTGAAGAGAAAAGGAGTGGAGTTCCAGGAGACTTCAGTAACCATGACCTTGGCAAACGGTTACCAAACTACTGAAGAGGCTTGCACAGCCACGGTGTCCATTGAGATTGAAAACAAAACAATCATTCTGGATCTCCTTGCCCTTCCAAATGCAAAAGGAAATCGAACTCTCTTAGGAACAGACTTCCTAGAAAAGTCGGAAATTGTTCTCGACATAAGAAACAAAAGATGGAACTTTTGTGACAAACCTCGCCGAAAGGTTTATTTTGGGAATGACATCACATCGACGTCTTAGCAACCTGTCGAAACTCTTCCCATCAACAGCTGTAATCTCCGTGAAGAAGAAGGCGAGAGCTTGAACATCGAGCAAAGGCTCCAGGTCAATAATTTGCTTCAGGATTTCGAGGAAAGCTTCAAACCAGGGGGAGAGAGCACGACTTTCATAGAGCACCGCATTAATACGGGAACGCATGCTCCAGTCGCTTATCCACCCTACAGAGTTTCTCCTGCGAAGAAGGAAATATTGAAAAAAGAACTGGATGACCTCTTGCAAAAGAAAATAATCGAAGAATGCGAGTCACCCTTTGCTGCTCCGGTGGTGTTGGTACCCAAACCAAATGGAAAAACAAGACTGTGTGTTGACTATCGCGGCTTGAATGCAGTGACAGTTGCAGACCACTACCCTCTACCACAGATCGATGACCTTATCCATGACGCCCGACATGTAACTTACATGTCCACTATTGATTTGAGGTCAGGTTATCACCAGGTGAGCGTGCATCCGGAGGATAAAGACAAGACGGCTTTCACAACCCAGTTCGGAACGTTTAGATTCAACCGAATGCCTTTCGGGTTGAGAAATGCACCAGCTACATTTCAGAGGCTGATGGACAGATTTAAAAGTGGTCTGCCGGATGTAAAGATACTAGTCTACTTGGACGATATCATTGTCTTATCCGCTACCTTTGAAGATCACCTAAAAGACCTCAAGAAAGTTTTCCAACGACTTTCCCTGTTCAACTTGAGAGCAAATAGAGAGAAATGTCAATTAGCCTGCCCAAAGGTTAAATATCTAGGTCACTGGATAACTACCAAAGGAATCGAAGTTGATCCAGAGAAGGTTGAGGCTATCCTGAAGATACCAACTCCGAAGAACGTCAAACAAGTACAATCCTTCCTACAGACCTGTTCTTGGTATCGAAGATATATTCCAAACTTTTCAGAAGTAGCAAGACCTCTTAGCAATCTTACTAAGAAAAATGTCATTTGGAATTGGGGAACAGAGGAAGAAACTTCTTTCAAGACTCTGAAAGAACTTTTGGTTAGTCCACCGATCCTTCGTCAAAGTGATCCAAGTCAAGCATACACTCTCCGGACTGATGCCAGCGGTTATGCCCTTGGTGCAGTTCTCTTACAAGGCACCAGATCTGATGAACATCCTATCGAGTATGCCAGTCGCTTACTCACTAGTGCCGAAAGAAACTATTCGACTACAGAGCGCGAGGCTTTAGCTGTAGTTTGGGCTTTAAAGAAGTATCGTGCCTACATTGAAGGTCAAGAGATTACTGTTGCATCCGACCACCAACCTCTTAAGTGGTTAATGAGTTTGAAGTCTCCTACGGGACGATTAGCAAGATGGGCTCTAGAAGTTCAATCTTTCAATTTGAAGTTAGAGTACATCCCAGGAAAATGCAACGTGGTCGCTGATATGTTGTCAAGACCAGCTTGTCAGCATGCCGAACCTTCATGTGAACTGTGTAGCATACACATCGACGTTCCCTCACATACTTCAAAAGAGCTCCGAGAAGAACAACTTAAAGACCCAGAAGTTGAGAAGATAATTCGTTGTTTCGAAAGCAATGAGAAAAACGTAGACTTCGCCAACTGGACTGATCGTGGTTACCTGATGAATCAAGGTGTGCTTTACCGATATGCACCAGACTCGGACAGTGACGAAGCACAACTGGTCATACCGGCTCAAGAAGTAAACTCCATCCTTAAAGATCATCACGATGCTCCAACAGCAGGCCACTATGGAGCCGAAGGAACATTCGATCGTATAGCAAAGCGCTATTATTGGACAGGTATGCGGAAGTTTATCACGGACTATGTAAAAAACTGCATAGAGTGCAACAGATACAAAGCTTCAAACCAAAAGCCAGCTGGTTTGTTGCAAACTCCCGTTCCGGCCCAACGATTCGAGACTCTTGCAATCGATCTGTTTGGCCCATTACCAGAAAGCAGAGATGGTAAGAAATGGATATTCATCATCGAAGATGTCAACACTCGATGGGTTGAACTCTTCGCATTACCCACTGCAACTGCGAAAGAGTGTGCTACTACACTACTAGAAGAAGTATTATTGAGGTATGGAATCCCACGTAGAATTATAAGCGACAACGGCACGCAGTTTGTGTCTGCCGTAATGCAACAACTTTGCTGCATGCTAGACATCAACCAAACGTTGACACCGGTCTATCACCCTCAAGCAAATCCGGTAGAAAGAAAAAACCGTGATCTTAAACCTCGTCTTGCAATCCTGGTTCAAGACGAACACCGATCCTGGTCTGAGAAACTGCCAGCAATCCGTTTTGCGCTCAACACAGCAAAGTGCCAATCAACTGGGCAGACAGCAGCATTTCTCAGCTTTGGACGAGAATTGCGGACGACAGACGACGTGACTAACGACATCCGAGGAGTGATCGACAACGACAATTTCGTCCCTGAAATAACACCGTACCTTAAAAAATTCTCAAGATTCACAGCCCAGATCAAAGAAGTCATCGAAACCCAACAAGACAAAAGAAAAATCTACGCAGACAAAAGGCGTAATCCGGCTCCACCATATGCTCCAGGTGATAAAGTGTATGTGACCCTGCATCCCGTCAGCAAGGCTGCCACTGGACAATCCAAAAAGTTTATGCCCAGACGAGATGGACCATATGTCATCCTTACACAAAGATCACCATCCACATTCGAAATTGCCAGCCTGGACAATCCCCAAGTGCCCCTGGGCGTGTACCACACTTCTGCCCTGAAGGCCTACACCCAGGACCCCATCGAACGTCCTTGCAATCCGTTGCGAAAGCGAGGACGGCCACCAAACTTACCCAAAAGAACTGGTGCTGGCCCCTCGTCGGGACTACGTCGGAGCCAGAGGGGGAGGATGTAACCAGCGTTATTCATTTATGTTATTATCTTATATGTTTGTCCTATTATCATGTCCCCGTCACCTGTATATATTTTCATGTTCCCGTTACGTGTCTATATATTGTTCCCGTTATTACGATTGTAACGCCCTCTACATGTGTTATGTCTTTCCCGCTGCGCAGGAAAGCTTCAGTCATGTAACTGCCTCTTACGGTGATGCGTATGTAAGGTTTGTCCCTCCCCGAGATATTGTATGTTAGGCATATGTGATTAAAAATGTTTATGTTCTATCCTTGAGCAATTATTTAGTCAATACACCTTATACATTTAGTTTTAATATATTTTCTAGATATAGTTTAACACAATGTTTTTAAATGCGATACAAATATTAGGAAGCTAATACGTCACGCTATTTTTTATTCTTTTGTAGACCTCACAGATCACAGACTGTTCAATTAGCTTCTCCCCTCACTTTCCCAATGTCATACCGAGGATGTATTTTTAAAGTTAAAATACAATCATCACAACTTCAATTATAAAGAAATATCCCATTATAAATATTAAGGGGGACCCAAGCCCCAAAATCCGAAAAAATTGCTAAATTTTTTTTCATAAAACGATGCAAAACGTACTTAAGAAGATGTGTACAAAATTTCAAAACAGTAAAAGAAACAGAACATATGTGTTTTTAGATGTTTATATACCATTTATCATCTTTCTACATACTTTTCGTCTGCAACAATCGTCATTTACTCAAAATATTTTTTTTTAATTTTAGTCACGTTTAAAATGCTTTTGTTAAAAAATAACTTAGAACTAAACTGTTAATAGTTTTTGAAGCTTTAATATTAGTTTTATAAGCGTATGTATAGCTTTTTTAAATTAAGTTATAAATTATTTTTTTACAAATTATTAAACTTAAAATTTTTTAATATTTTTGGGGTTTTTGAACTTTAAATAAGTTTTTAAAGACAATTAAAACACAAATCTGCAAAAGTCTATTCATAGGTTTATAGTATGTATTTTCACGTTATTTAATCAATTAAAAACGTTAAAAATTAAAACAGGAGTAGTGTTTTTAAAAACAGTCTTTTTAAGATTAAAAAATGCGAAAAATAACAAAAATTATTTTTTTTAATATTTTTTTGTTTTTGATTATTGTTCAGAAAAAGATGCTCTAATAATATAAAAAAAAAATGGTATTACTGAATTCATTAATAAACAAATTAGGATTTGGGGCTCGGGTCTCCCTTCAGAGTTCTATAATAAAGTGACATACATCAGAGTTGGTACAACAAATTTCAGCATTTGTTTCTAGGCCGTTTGTTAGGTTACGCAACCAGGATGTACAACTGGGGTGGTTATAAAATATTTTTATATTATATATTTTTTTTCAAAAAAAGTCTTCAACATAGGTTGAATTAGAAAGGATGTGTACGTATACACTGCATGAATCTTTAGAAGAGGAAGGTCCATGTTAATTGCTTACAATCTTTGTTTCAAAAAAATAATTAAGTTTCTGCTGAGTCTGTTTGTTGCTTATTTCCTCAGTAAATTACTGAAAAAGGTGAAATAAGCGTTTATAATATGCAAACACATTTTCATTTGTCGATTATTCAAGATATTTAATAACACAATTTAAATGATTTTCAACAATGAGATCAGACGGCTCTTCAACTTCTACAAAAAAAATGTTAACTCTCCGTTATATGTATTATATATGAGGTTCGACTGAAAAATTTTACGGTCTTAAACTTTCTTTACTAACTTAACTAACTTTTTAATATTGACATTTTGTTTTAAAATCTCATTGTGCTTGTTTTTTAAATAAACAAGATCGAAATTTTTTTTCTTAAACAAGCATATATGTAATGCATAAAATCAAATTTATGATCAAACATGATATCTCATCAATTGTATCATGTATTGGCTGAAAGTTTTTTAATTTTACTTTTGCTAAATGGATAAATAAACGCAGTTCACATGTAAACTATATATATATATATATATATATATATATATATATATATATATATATATATATATATATATATATATATATATATATATACATATAAGAATTAAGACAAAAAAAAAATTTCACTAAAAAGGTTTTAAGGTTACTGAATATTTTGTAAACTAAATTTCAATTTTTCTATAACTTGTTTTGCAACTAAATCAAGGCTTTTAACTGGTTTTACAATTGTATACATCGATCGTCTTGTCTCTGTTTACAAAGCAAAACCGGCTATATCCAAATTCCAGCCAATCAAAACTCGAAATATCACTGATGCTCATGACTGGATATACCTACTTTTGCTTCTGCTTTACTTTTTTTGAGTTTTTGTTCCTTCATTATATTTTAAAATTGAAAAGCCAAAGTTATAAAATAACTATTAATACTAAAATCTAATTTTTGGATACAACTGTTTTTGCATTTGGGCCACTCATATATAGCCTTCTCATTTTTACAAAGTTTTAAATGACATATTTTCGTAAATTATTTGCATGTACCTATTCTTGCGCATCATGCATTTCTTTGTCACACTTCAGCAAGTCATCCGAATAAAGTTAACACATAAAAATATAATTTATTAAATATTTTCTCAGAATACAGTGAGTGTACATAACAAATCTAACATTACAAAAATGCCATGTTATTTTAAACAAAAGTGGGCAACTTTTCAAAAATACACATGGAATATTCTACGAACATTGCCACCAATTCACACTCGTTCAACCATTTCGGAGTACCAGCTAAACAAAAGAAACAGTTTTTGCAGTCATCAAACTAGGAAATAAATAATTTTACAATAAAAGTCATCTCTATGAATTTAAAAATCATCACAAAATGAGATTGCACACGCTTATGCTTGGTCCACATGTGGTGATGTGAGTATTTGCTCTTCGGGCTCAAAATAGCCTTCGTCCAATCTTTATAATGTTACCTGCCATATTAAAAAACAAATGTTAGGAAACAAAACATGGCTATCATATAGCAAACAAATGGCGCATGCAAAAGCATAAACTTGATGTTCTCTCTATGTCTTTGGAATAACTGATTAATTACATCTAAAAAAATTATTCTTAAATTAAATTTCCATTTCATCCCATTTCGGCCTCTGACGTTCTCAATAGAATTTTATAACAAAAATTGAATTTTGGTTAATTTGTTTATTTTGTTTTCCGACAAAAAAATATTTTCAATATATTAAACATCTATAACTTAAAAAAAAAATTGTTCTAGATTAGTCTAACAGACAAAACTTTCTAGAAAAATATATTTAAATGTAAAATACTCTTAATGATACTCTAAAATAAAATATTTGTAAGTGAACCAAACTACAATAAAAAAATCTATAGAAATGCTTCTACAATCATTTATGAATATGCAGAAAGTCATTTGTGAAATCTGCATCAATTAAAGTAGTTCTAAATTTATGCTTCATAAATACTTTAATAAATTGTTTAACATGTGCATAAAGAATATTAATAATAATATGATGAGTTATAAATTGTTTTGTGTGTGAAGCACAAAGTATGTTTATTCACATTAATACACATGGGTGATCACAAAAATAAGGCTTCATACCATATCATGCAAACTTACCAGGAATCAAATAACACTACACTATGACAATTCTAATTAGACAAAATCAGAACAATGGTAATTTTAGTTAACATAATATATGTTTGGTTTATAGTATTCAAACATCGATATTCCTACATTTTTTTTTAATATTTTCCGTTTTTATTTCCTTTTTAAGAATAAAACTCTGGAAGTATATCAAAATTTCAACTTTTTGTTTGATTTTAACAAAAGCAAAGAAGACTCAATTAACGATTTAGTGTGCTGTATTTAGCAACTTTTCTAATCAAACTTACTAATATTACAACAATGTATTTTTCAATTTACATCAAATAAACAACAATTGAGCATTAGAACAACCCTTGATATGCCAGAATATGTAAATCCCTGTTCAAAAACAATACAAAAATGTTGTTACTGTTAAGTTACTTTAAGTGCAAAAAAATAAATAGGTAAAAATTTATTCTTATACTTTAAAATATTCAAATCATGGTCCAACACAAGGAGCACTAAACAATTTGTTTCATTTTAAAATTCCTTAATAGGAGGTGTGTGGTGGAAATAATAAACCAGTTATTTCCGCTTTGCATACATTCCGCTGGAGATTTCTGGACGGGATATCCCATCCAGAAATCTCCATTTTTTTAAACTCCTAAAAATACTCCATTGTACTAAATATTTAAAATCTATTTTTTTAGATATAACTTAAAAGCTTAGCTAGCTAAAGATTTATCATGCGTCTTTACAATTAATTAAAATTTCGATAAAAATATCAGAGTGCACGCCTAGGAAATAATATTTAGGTCTCCAAACCATGAAAACAACTTTAAAATTGCTAAAATAGTGTAAGCGTCAGTGGGCAAGCGGTTAAGAATGTCCGTCATTCTTGAATACTAAGTTTCATATTGGTATTAGACACTTACATTATACAATAGTTGTCTTAGTAAATTCACTGAGAAGTACTATTTCATTAAATACGTGAGCACCCTTGTTTTAAAGAATACATTTAAAGGATGGCAGGGATATACGAGATAGTTTATGCATTTTCTGGCTGCCTATTTCTGTCCTTGTATTGAGACTTATCACAGCCACATATACATTCATACTTGCACCTCGTTATTTTAGAACCAAGGTCACATGACAAGGAAACACCTGACCAATAGGCGTAGGGACTTTGGACCACGATCAGATTTATCATGCGCCAGTCCCGTATTGTGCCGGTATAATTTATTGGATGTTCTGGATGACTTTCTAGTATTTTTGTAGCGAAGCTGGTAACCCTCCGATCACAAGATCACTACGTTTTTACTTTTCTTTGTCACGTCCATCACGTGGGCACAAACTAGCAATCCTGATTACCAGCTGAATGCCTTTATCAACTGGGCTACCAAGGGCCCAGATATATGAGAAAAAAGACCCAAAGGAAATCCCTATCAGAAATATCTCATTATAATAAGGTCTTCTAATCCAGATCACAGAACTGAAATTTTTAAAAAAATTCTGCATCACTAGTATTTTGTAGAAATGTTTAATCCTATGTTTCAGTGTCAAAAAAACTTTAAATCTATATTTTTACAATTCAAATTTTTTATTTATAATTATTATAAAATCTGATTAATCTGCCTAACTGGCATGTTAAACTAGTCTTGTAAATGTTAAGTACGCCTTGTAGACATTGAAATTGTATGATATGGAATATGAATAGTCCTTGATCTCACCTCGGAACTTTCCAAGCAGACAACGGGAGATTCTGTAGTGTCCGAGCAGTGCGCCTTCCCCAACGAAGCCACAGGACGCCGAACACAATGCAAATGAAAGTTTCCAGGTAGTAACCGTCCATAACAGTTAGACACTTGTGACCAGCTTCTGTGCATTTCTGAAAAGACAATTCATTGAAAGTTAGCACTTCAGCAACGATAATTCTGACATTTTAAGTGTTTTGATGTGCTAAATATTTTTATTATAATACAATTTTTGTTTACTAGATTTGATGCCTTGACAACAGGGCATATTTTAACATAGAGTTAATGGGGCATTTTCCCCACCAGTGCTAAGAAAATCCCTACTACTCACATGGATTTGACGCCCATTTTTTTATTCGCATTCTAAATATTTTCTAAAAGGGAAAACCATCGATCATTTTTGTTAAATTAAGTAAATTCATTTAGATTGAATTGACAGACAAATAATTTTTAGCATATTTTGCACGAAGTTTTTGTTAACCTTCACGTGTAGGCTGGGAGACTTGTGTCCCATAGAGTATTTAGTGGTGGGCTTGGGACACTTCCGAACCATGGAATGTTGAGACGAATTTTTAAAACGCATGTGGTCTAAAGTAACACTTGCTAATAATACTAGGAACAATTCTTCCATATTTTTTTGTTTACACACAACATCGTAGCGGCCGTATGATATATCTAGCTGGACCAGGTCTGGTGATTGCAACGGAACATCCAAACATTTGTTCTATCAAACTACAATTTATTTTGATAACTTATACAATTTTCTTACCAATCCCAATTCTTTGGTATCACAGCTAAACAAAGGATTATCACATGTTCTGGTAGTAAGAGGATCGACCAACCACAACGCCAGAGTCGAGGGCCAATTTCCACCGAGATTAGAAATGGTGTTCAGAAGCGTCATGTACGTTCCACCGATCGACGGGTCACTGACTTGTGCAAAGAATGACATGACAGCCACAAACATACAGTACAGGGATATCTAAATAAGAGAAGCAATACATCTGAGAAAAACATTACGTGTGTTATAAATAAAGTTATTTTATTACACAGGGTGTTTATAAAGTAATTTTACCATTATAAAGGGAAATAAATGGTTAATTGGCTTTAGTTTACTACCCGAGATGAGCAAGAAAGATATATGCAAAAGAAATAAATATTATTACGAGATTGATTTTTTTTATATAAATGGTTCTAAACCTTGGAATTCTCGTTTAGAAAATAATTAAATTAATCATCATAATTATATTGTTACAAATGATAGGTACATCATTATCCTAGAACATTTTCTATTATTACACTCTAGAACATTTTCTAGGTGGGGCAAGATCTCTTAGTTGGGCTCGTCACCATAAATTTCAGAGCATCTCCTATGTAGTCGGTTAACCGATTAAGTGACATATAGGCAATAGTTAAGTGACATTAGACATATACTGATAAGTGACATATTGTTAGTAGGAATTATGATACTTGTTTTGGTTAAAAAAAAAACTTTATTCGATAACTAGGTTTTTTTAAGTGGCAGATCTCAATTACAAGTGAGAAATTCTACATAATATATGGGTACCTTCTTGCTTTAGCACTGGCAAATCCCTGTATTAAGTCGGAATATTTTTTAATTAGTGCAGTACCTCTACTACACTCATTGAACTGTGTTACCAGACGGACTGAACTGGTAGAAAAGCAATCGGGATAACAAAGACATGGGTGACAAAGGGTGTTAAAAATCAAAAGTAAATCACATATTTAACTAAATATGTTAAGTAATGTTTAATTAAGTAATGTTAATGTTTAAGTAATTGTTAAATTACACCAACTGAATGTACAAATAACTATATTTTTTTCAATGCAGTATTTAATTTTAGGGCCACCAAAGGCAGAGCATGGGTGCTGTCAAATCACTGTACAGCCGCTGCTAGATGGGTATGAGGTATAAAAACTAATTTCATTTCAACAAATAAAAGACTGATTATTATGTAATATTTCATTTATAGAAGGATAAGAATTCCTTAAATATTTTTAATATATTATAAATAAATTTCATAATCAGATTTAAATACAATACTTTTTATAAAGTCATCTAAGAGGTTGTTTGGACCACATGTTAAGTATTGCAATTATCAGTAAAATTAAAATTTTATACATTTTTGTGAAAATAGTTGTGTAAAAATAAAATACAAATAACAGAATTCAAAGCAAGCCAGAAGACGTATCTGGTATATTTCTATTATTTTTGGTTATGTCTTTGTGACTGCCAGATTAGGACCTGTTAAAATGTCCTTTTGTGTACATCCCATCCAAATCATAAATCATCTACTAAACAATTGCTACTATTATACATATTTTATGAATATATAGAATACAATACCTATCATTATAACTTTCAAAATTTAATGGCAAAGAAAAAAGATATACTATAATTTTTAGTATGTAATTTTTTCTTCAATGTGATAAGATTTCCTTTGGTATTTTTTTATGCTAACAAACTAGTTGTCAGGTAAGTTTTTCCTTACCATAATTTAAGCCTTGACATATTTCTGTTTAGAGAAATGTTTTATGTGTATTTACACAGAACATTCATAGTACAATATTCATTTACAAAAATAAAATGTTTTAACTTTCTATATATAAATATGCACTAATTAAGTTAAAAAGTTACAGAAATTTAAATATTATGTGTCATAAAATACAATCAAAATATAAATTACTCATTTAACTATATTATTAAGTAGCTTTGTAAAATACTCTATTCAGAAAAAAAAACATTGCAAATTCAGAAATTTAAATCATTTGTTATACTCACTTGATGTAATGCATAACTAAGCACTATGACTATGTAATAATAAACTGGAAAACTCCCATCTAACAACTTCACTCGATGCGTCCATTGGACTAGAAAAGCAAATAAAAGGCCAAAACCCAACCTAAAAAAAAATTTCACATACATAATTTACTAAATCAAAAATTTATAAAGAAACAGAATTATTTTTTAAATATACTATTACGTAAAATGGTGTTTGCATTCTTATATACTTTGTTACATTTATATCGACTTTTAAATTATGGAATTATCTAATCTTAATATTATATAACTGTAAAACATTACTAAAAAGCTTAAGTTTACGAACTATAAAAGGGAGTTTAAAAAAACCATTTACAGATAGAAGGATACTTTTAAATTTACATATATATTTTTACAACATTTCTTTTAAAACATTTATAATTTTATAGAGGCATTTGACTACTTTCTTGATTGCAACATCTTGTAGTTAAACTAGTTAAAAATTAACTTCAACATATTTAATAAATATAAAAGTAGGGGTAAGACCCATTTCTGACCAAAGACAAACACGTGCTTACTGAACTTGCATGAGACTGTAAAATAAAATTTACCTAAATGTTATTAGTAAATAATAATAGTATTTTGTATAGTAAAAATAACTTTTTAAGTATGCACCTCCCTTCATCGGCAGAAATGAAATGTCTGTGTGCAAAATAAAATGAAAATAAACCCAGAATTGAAAGTGTTGCCAAAGAACAAAAACTATCTCAATTGGTTGGAGTTAACTATGAACCGTGAATGTTTCATTGACAATCGAATCAATATTGCTAAAAATATTAAACACCTCCAGGAAGTCAAGTTCGACTGGAGATTTGAGTTTGTAAATTAAATGTGATTTTCTGTGAATTATTAAACATACTTTAAATGTGATTTGGGTGAACAAATTAAATGTCAGTTTCAATTCTGGGTTTATTTTCATTTTATTGTACACACAGACTTTTCATTTCTGCTGATGAAAGGAGGTGCATCTCTCGAAACATGACTAGATTTCATATATTTTTATTGCATAGTTTTAACGCAATGTTATATAAGAAAAGTTTTTATCTTAAAACCATTTAGCATTACACACTTACAATAGCAATGAAACCCAAATGCATGATTTCACCTACTGGTACTATCAGTTTAAAATTCCAGACATGTTAAAGAAATAAATTTCTACTACATTTAGAAACTAAATTTAAGTGTTTCAGTCATTTAAATACTGACAATGTTTAAAACTAAACAAATATATTCTACACGGCATTACTTATACACAGAAAAACACAATTAAAAAATATCCTAAAAACATCTGAAATTTACTTAATTTTTTTTTTATAGTTCTACATAATATATTATGTACATAAAAGTTTACATGCATAAAAATTTAAATGTACAATTTTTAATTACCTAAACGGATATGCCTTTAAATACACAGACATGGGTTTGGGGCCATTTGTGTATCGGCTAATAACGAGAGGTAGTAGGATCTGCAAGGGCACAATGGGCACTGCTAAAAGTGCTAAATGTTCCTTGTGAACACCTGCTTCAATGAGTTTGAGCCCAGTAACAGAATCAGTTGCAGCAAAGGCAATCTAGAAATAAAGTAAGAATTTTAAGCATTTATTAATATCTGCACGAAATTAAAATATTGTTAATATAAAAAGAAAAGCACAATAGAAAAGAGCAAAAAAAAAAATATTGACACTCTTTGAAGTTAGGCTTATTAGAAGAAGAATTAGAGTATTGGATGGTTGGTTTGGTTATCTAATGTTTCACTAGAGCTTCACAGTGGCGACGGTTCGGGGCCTATCTTGAAGGAAAGACCCGGAAACGATTCCTCATATTTTTAACTATGGTCAGATGAAAAGGACAACACCTGAGCTAGCACCCGAAGCAACCTCAATAGGCATCAGGACATTGGACCCGATCATATTTATCGTGAACCAGTCCCGTATACACGCCGGTATAATTCGTTGGATATTCTGGACGACTTTCTAGTATTTTTGTAGCAAAGCTGGTAACCTTCCGATCACAAGATCACTACTTTTTTACTTTTCTTCGTCAAGTCCATCGCTCAAGTTCGGACTAGCAATCCTCTGATTACTAGCTGAATGCCTTTATCCACTGGGCATCTGGAGGCACTTTTTGTGTGTAAAAATACTGTAACATGACATTTTAAAAAGACCAACCTTAAAATGTGTACTCTTTTCTGGTATTTTGTTACCCCCACCCCATTACAAATGTTACCCTTTAATTTGTTTGCGAACAAAGAACAAATGTCATGTAAATTTATTAAACTTTCAAATATCACCTCTAGCTGCTTTTAAGTCAAAAGTAAATATATATCTCTAACTATATTAGAAAATATAATTTACTAGAAACAGATAAATTTATACATATTACGACTAACAAAAATAAATTTCCTGAAAAAACAGCAAATTCAATAAATTGCAAAATAATAAAATCCAGTTACAAAATTTCTTCAAGAACATACAAAAGAGCTTTATGTAGAAAAATATTCTCAAATATGTTAATCTTCTAAATAGTGAACTATTCAAAATGTAGATTGAGAGAAAATGTATGGGTAACTAAAGTACTCCAACTTGTGAACTGAGTAATGTTTACAACTAATACTTATTATAAAATATTAAGAACAAATTACCTTGGAAGTCAAGAGAAAAGACACAATAAGCCACACGTTACGAAGACGAAAAATGCGGTACAACTGACTATATGTTTCTGTAAATCCAAGGGTCTCGGGAAGTCTTTCCTGCTTTTCAGACTTGAAAATTAAAACCAGTGTTGTACAAATAAAGAAAACAATACCCCATATTTTCAAAAATCCTGAAAATATATAACATCTGCTTTTGAATAAAGTATCATAAAATTATGCAAGCTAATAAACCAGACAATTAATATCTATAACAATAAATATTACAATTAAAATCTGAAAATAGTTTAACTCTTTGCAGGCCTGTTGCATCGGGGAGGGGACACAAACCCCCAATAATCTGGAAACCTTAAAAGTTGGGAATTTCGAGTTTTGAAAATCCTCGAGTTGGGAAAATTTATGCTCAAAATAATTTAATATTATTAGCAAATGATAGAGAGGAAAGATTAGAAATTGCCCAACTTGTAAAATTAAACTAAAATTAGACCTCTGAATGGACACTGCATTGAAACATGTGTGCAACATATCAATTTTTTGAGAAAACTGCTTAATATTACCTAATCTATAAAAAAGTTTAAAAATGTCGATAAGTTGGAACTAGGAATATTTAGTGTGTTGAGCTGGGAATTTCAATCGTTAAGTTTGATTTAGTTAATTAATGTCGTACTAGAGCCCCATATTGGGCAATTCGTGGCAGTTTGTATCCCATCTCGAAGGAAAGACCAAGAGACAATGCATCGTATTTTTTAACTATGGTTAGATCATGAGGACAGCACCTAGGCTGGCACACGACGGCATTAAGTTGGAAATTTCGAATCGCTAAGTCGGAAAATTTCTTTTTTCAACCTCTCTAAAAATAATATTGTGCGACGCCACTGACCCTTTGCACTCCAAGAACATCTTTGACATTTGCGTTTTTTCTACGGAACAGTTATTCATCCTGTTTTTTCCCCTCAGAATTTTTTATGCACATAGGGGGAAAAAATCATAATCTGTTTTAGATATGCAAGAGGACAAGTTGAAAAAACGGTTGGCGTTTTTTTAAATACAAGATCAGGGTGTTCTCGTATATTTTAAAGAATATGGAACCAAAAGAACTGGTTTTTATGTTGTTGCCTGAGAGGAGACATCGGAGTGCAAAGCGTTAAAGTTAAAAAATAATTATATTGAAAGATATATTGCTGATTAATTTGGGTTCTAATAAAAAGTTCCTTCACATATATTTAGTCTGCAGGTCAATTATAACAGATTTCAAACTACTTTACTATTAAAATAAGCATAAAAGTATGTGACAAAAATTATTAAATTAAAAAGGATTAGTTGTTTACCCGACAATGTAACTATTCCCTCTTCCTGGGGGACAGATCTTAAGTATTTATTGCAAAAGTCAACAGATTCTAAAGCCAAGAAGACAACATTTCCCAAGAAATAACCAGCTGTTTGTCCGACAGAATTGCATACTGATGCATATCCAACATTTTGTCTGAAAATACAAAGAATATATATTAAAAACTACTTTAAAAGAAATCTAGAATTATTTATTCAATGATAGCTAAAATATAAATTTTAAAAGACAAATTTATAATATATTGTAAGTTCCAACAAAAGATAAGACAATATCCCACAATAAATATTCAGCAGTCTAGCCAATTATTGGTTAGGTAATAAATTAAATTATAAGAACTAAAAGTAGAATCAATGAAAAAAAAAGCTGCTTGTATAGAATTTTTTTCCTTTTATTCATTAAGTTAATGAATTGTACCGAATTTAGCCCCAACAGATGGTGATTCTTCAGTTTTGGCTAAACTGAGACCAACTTAAGACCATACTAATGAGATGTTCACCATACCAGTGGTTCCAAATTTAAGGTCCACAGACCCTGAGAGTTCATGAGCGGATGTTAGGAGGTCCGCGGAATTACAAAGAAAAATTAGTATAATGCATTAAATATGCACCCTTGACTTTTGTGAAAAAGCGATATTCGAAAAGCAAACACACGACTATTAAATGTTTTCAGAGTTTAAATGAGTGATAAATGTACAAGCATGAGACTAAAAATAACTAAACTTCTGATTATGGAGTTATCTTTTGTTAATCTACCTATTTGTCGGTAATTTTTTGTTCTCCATATAAGGAGTAAAAGCTGTTTAAAATTAAAAGTATTATAAAATTAATATAGTGTTAGCTACGGATCCATGGAATAAGGCTAATTGGGAACCGCTGCATCATACTGTGAAGGCACTAATTTAGAATTTAATGCAGTTGATAAAACAAGAGCTTATGTTTAGGGAATATACACAGTATAGTATTTATTAAATTGTTAGTATATTTTTATTCATTTATTAAGTCATGCACTTTTCCATTCTTTCATATAACTCACCCATGTCCAATTAGTCTTACTTCCCCAACGTTATGTTATTATAAAATTTTACATTTAAAATAGTCATTAAATTTCCATTTTGTGTATTTTACCAAACATCCTATTAGACATAGGGACTTAAAGGCGATTTAGGAACAGATGTAGTATAGGACATTTGGCGCGGGGTTTTTTTTTCGACGAAAAATTGACGTTAAACATAGCATAAGGTTTGCAGATTGAAAGTCGCCACAAGAATCGGAAAATCCCAACAATGTTAGGTGGGGTTGCCATACTTTAAATTTATCGCCCCTATAAAACACGGCAAAAAAAACCTTGCGCGCCATATGTCCCACACTACATCTGTACTGCGATTTATTTTAAAGATTGTAAAAGGAATATCATAATTTTTTTCTATAAAGTTTTAGGACATCAACAAACAGAGAGACTGCCTCCTCCGAAAGCGTAATAAATTAACGGCCTCTTACACATTAATAAATAAAATGACTGGAAAATATACTTTTTTCACAATAATGCAACTAATCCAAATGTTAATTCTACTGCAAAAGATAGCTGTTAGAAACAACAAAATATCGATTAGTAAAACTTACCTGGAAAGCATTGTTAAAGCCCATCCATCAACAGCTATGTCTTGAGTTGCTGCTAAGAAATTCATAGCAAAAAAGGCAGCTGTTAGAAGGTAGATTCTAGGCGAACTATCTGCAGACCCCAAAAACGAGTTCACAGACATCGATAAGAATATCATAAACAACCCAATCAGGTATTGTGTAGGAATCAGCCATGTTTTTCGTCTCCCCAAGCGGTTCCAGTACAGAGAATCAACTGCAGGAGCCCACAGCAATTTCAGACTAAAAGGCCAATTAACAAAACTAAAAACTGCTTGGTCTTTATAGCTTATGTTTCGATTTTGTAATATCATCGGTATGCTACCAGCTAAACCTAATGGTATACCTTGCAGTACATAGAGAAAAAATAAAATGGCAATGCTTATTTTGTCGCTTTTCAACATTTTGTTACCAATTGTTTGTGCATGATTGCTTGTATTTACGTCTTGCTCATCAATACTTTCATCTTGGATATCTTCCTGGGATTTTACCTTTCTTCTTTCCATATTTCATGTAAAAGTCATTCAAAACTGAAAAAAAAAAATTCATAAATTACAACAAAAATTCCAACAGAAAAAAATGTAATTAATTTTAAATATATTTACACGAAGACAATGGATATCTCTTTGAATTCAGCGTATGTTGGTAGATTAAATATTTTTGTGGTAAACTTATTTATAAACTTGCAATTTGGTAAATCTGAATAATCATGAATATTTAAAGTACGATAGGTTTTGTAGAATTTTTTTAACTTGAACACAAAAAATATTTTTTTTTAAATTATTACCAAACCGAATTATTATACAAGAATCAAATTCATAATTATGAATAAAAAAGTGCAACTTTCCCTAGTTGTACTGCACACGTTCACAACAAAACTAAAGTGAGAGCACTTTACAACACATTTAACCTGCATCAGTTTCAACGATAAATGTAACCTGCATCAGTTTCAACGATAAATGTAACCTGCATCAGTTTCAACGATAAATGTAACCTGCATCAGTTTCGACGATAAATGTACCAGCATCAGTTTCATTTGACATAGCAAATCTTTAATAAAACTGTTGTGCCTTGAATAAAAGACAATAATACTTTGCCATAAATTGAAAGACGTGGTTAAATGATGAGGTGAGTGTTTCAAAAATATATAATCACAATTGTATACCATAAAAAAACAAATAGCTTAATTCGTTTTTGTCCCAAGTCACAAAACCTCTTAATGATAACGAAATAACAAGTAATTCGTTTAAACTTTTTTATTCTAGAGAGTATGCCCTAAAACTAAAATTCAAGAAATGTTACCCATCAGTAGGTAATTGACTAATCATGAATTAAATGTCATTTCCTTAACTTTTACATTTAAAAAAAATCAGTTTTTCAGGAGACATCTGCTAAAGTCATTAAAAAGTATTTTCGAAATGTTTTCGCAATAAACATAAAATATCTCAATATTGTTAGTTTAGAAAGGAGAAATCCATTCAAAACATGAAAACCAATAACAAAAGATGAATGCGCTTCATACAAAAGAAAGGGAAAGTAAAGTACCGAAAAGCGGCAAATGTCTTTCCTTTAGCAATAGGTATTTTTTAAAAGCATACTTACTACTTTACAACATGTGTTTACTCACAGAGTTTACTTTCACTAACGTGACGATTGCTTCCCACACCTGCTGCATGTGTTGATGTGTTGACGTCACAGTTGTCATGTCAAAATTATTTTGAGTTTTTCCGTATTTTTGCTGCTGGTTAGCTAATAACAGAAATCGTTAAAAAATTTCCATACCGAAAAAAACATTTGTTATCTTACTAAATTTTAAGGAATTTATAATTGAAAATATTTTCTCAAAATTATCAAAGTGATTAAACTGCAAATTTCATGTTATTATTATGTATTAATCCATAGCCAACAACAAGCTATAGTTAATCACTACAACTTTAGTTCATATATTCTAAATATTATTATTTCGATTCCCGGCAATCTGGTGCTTTATAAAATCAGGTATTCTTAAGTTTTATAGTATATTTATACAGTTTCAGTAATTTTTAATTCAAAAAGTTGTTTTTAAGTATGTAATTAAAATTAAAAAAATTTACTTCTCCTTTTATAGAATATTTCTTAGTTCTTTATCAGTTTTATATAAGTCGTACAATTTTCTATTATTATGTGAAACATATTTGACCTGTATTTCTTATAAATGCTAGTGCTATGTTGTTGCATTGATTAAAAATATTTTTAAAAATCTGTTTTTTCAGTATTCGGATCTATATTCCTGTAATAGCATCGATTCATTTCATACAAGTATATCATTTAAGTAGCACCATTTTGTTTAAAATCTTCAGTTTGAAATAGAGTATTAAAATATATTACTTGTATTATTATTTCATTTTTACTGGAAACAAGTGTGAATTCAAAATTCAGTGTGAAGATTTTTTTTTTCAATCCCCATTTCATTTGGAGATTTATAATATATTTTCAGATTCTTATTTGCAATATTGTTCTACACCATTTCAAGAGAATATAAGAAAAAGTAAATAAAATAACTAAAACAAGGATCAGATTTTAAAAATATTTCATGTCAGGAATGAATATTTTGCTATTCAAAACACTGTCAAATTAGTCGCCAATAGCCCACTGTGCAGCTCTAGTGCGACATTAATTAACCAAACCACTGTCAAATTATATTTTTGGTTAATCTGTTTTTTATCGTCGCCCTGATTTCGTCAAATCTGGCAACCCGGCACCAAATGCTGATTCAGGGGAGAAATGGAGAAGTTCATTGGTTGGTTACCAAACCGGTTTTTGTCGCCAAGCAACGTTTTAGCGTTGTGCATATAGGATTTTTAAAAAAAGTCTCCAAGAGCGACCGTATAGGACAGATTAACCATATTTTTTTCTATCACTTTGACTTTTGATAGAAAAAAAGTCAAAAGTTTTTCTTTTAAATTTATTTTGAATTTTTTTTCTAATTCTTATATTGTCTTTCCTATTCTTACTGTATTGCTTTATTATGACAATATTGTATCAGGTAGTTGAATAAGTTCTCGCTTTTTTTTTGTGAAAATTAATGTTTTATTTTAAGAAACATGTTACTGAAAGTATTGTCCATAGCTAGCCACTATTTTTCCCCATCTTTCTGGCAGCATTTGAATTCCACGTTGGAAAAACGACACGTCTTTTGAGGCTATCCAAGAGTCGACCCAATTTTTGGTATCTTCATAAGAACGGAAGTGCTGCTCAGCCAGACCATGCGTCATCGACCGGAACAAATGGTAGTCAGAAGGGGCAATGTCTGTTGAATATGGCGGGAGGGGTAGGAGTAGGTTTTTACCGGTTTTGCAACATGTGGCCGAGCGTTGTCATGCTGCAAAATGACCTTGCTGTGTCTCTGCTCGTACAGTGGCCATTTTTCCTTCAATGCTCGGCTTAATTGCTCCAATTGTAGTCTGTGGCGATCTCCCCTGATGGTTTCATTTGGTTTGAGCAGCTCATAATAAACTATACCCACCAAATGCAGAGCAGCAGCTTGGAACCATGATATTCGGCTTTGCTGAAGATGTTGATGCATGGCCACGATTTTCTACGCTTATGGTTATCGTAGTGTATCCATTTTTCATCACCAGATACGATGCAAAAATCCTTTCCTTTTCTGCCGTTGAAGCAGTTGTTCACAGGTGAAAAGACGTCGTTTGACGTCTCTTGGCTTCAACTCGTACGGCTGCTTTTGAATAATTCCTAATGCTTTCAAACATTTCGAAACTGTTATGTGATCAACTTCTAATGATTCTGCAAGTTCAGCTAGCATTTGACATGAGTCTTCATGAGGTAATGCTTCCAATTGTTCGTCTTCAAACTTCTTCGGTGTGCCAGAACATCATTATTTTTAAAGCGTCTAAACCAATCTCTACAAGTTGTTTCAGACAGAGCATGGTCGTCGTAAGTCTCAACAAGAATTCTGTGAGCTTCAACTGCAGATTTTTTTTCCATAACATAGTGCAGTAAAATTCCCCGCAAATACTCTTTTTTTGGCACGAAATTTGACATATTTAACGCAATGAAAAATAAAGGTGTTTGCACTTCCACGAAATAACATACATTGGATTTCAAGCTTGCTTATAGTACTTGTAAATAGATGGGTCACTATCATAAAATAACGCAAGCAGTTCCGGTAACTCCATCTGTTAGAAAACAGCGAGAACTTATTCAATTACCCAATATAAAAATGCATTGTTTGTGAAATGGGGCCAGGTGGGAATATGAAAGGCAAAAAATTGGAATGGTATGATTGTTGAACTGTGGTGGGTTGTACTAAAAAGCAGGTGAAGCAATACATTTTTAATCAAATGGTAGTCGGTTTATTAGAAACTTTTGTGCAGACCTAACAAGAAGAATTAACATTAAATCTATTAGAAGTTGGTTATTTGTATAGTGATGTTATGTTATAATATTAGGTAATATGAAGTTTTTGTCAGTTTTTTTATGCATGGTTAAAAAATACTCGTGATTAAGGAAGTGAGAAATAAATTGACAACTCGAAAATAATTAAACCACACATGAAAAATTGTATTGTGATATGTACCATGGATACTGACGTATCTGGCCATGGCATATTATGTTGAACATCACATATGGACTTTCTACTCCCATTCTTTCTATTAATTATGAAAATCAAATATGCATTAAAATGTTGGTACCTTTGATGTGGTAGTCAGTCTTTCTCATTGCAACTTCAGACTGACTGAAAGTTTACTACTTCAGAAGTGTTGGAGGGTAAAAGGGTATAAGTATTATAATACTTTGCAGTTTCAGGAAGGTATAGGAAAAGGGAAGGCTCCCTCCCCCTAGTTAAAATTTTCTATCAAAAATTGTTAATGTCTTAAGAAATGTATGCAATTTCTTCAGAAGTTAACAAATTATTAGGGATGAAACGAATATCCGGTAACTATCCGGCTGATTTTTAACTTTCCGATATCCGGAAGTAAAGTGCCGGATATCCGATTTACCAAGCCGGATATCCGGATGAATAAAACATCGAAGATTTTTTTTTGTGGCGATCATTTATCGTTGTTTTAGTTTTAAGTATTTTCCTGAATATTCTACCAATGTATTCACAGTGTGCAGATTCTCCCTTGAATTTTTCTCAGGCTATTTAGGTGGGTAAGGAGTGCGTTTCAGTTTCAGACGCGGTGAGTCACAGAGAATAGATAGCAAGGAAGATATGCTACAGACATTCGAAACACACCGCTATAGTAAACCACTATAGTGGAGTATCTTCGAGTTTGAATACACACTACCACCACATAGGTGGTGGTGTGCAGAGTGCATAGCTACATCTCTATTCGTTGTATATTAGCTGTTTTATTCTCAAGTCTAAAAGTTAGTTTCAGCATTTAAGTATGGTGCAATTTAGATCAGCAATTTGGAAATATTTCAAAATTACATTTTCAAATGCATTGTACAATACTGATCTGGCCATTTCAAAATCTGTATAAATATGAACAGTTTATTAAAGAACTGTTAAGGTGTACGTACACACTTTAATTTTTTTTTTAATTATAAATTTAAAACTCATTTTTTCATGTATGAAAACACTTTAAAAATCACGATTATAAAAAAAAAAACTGAATTAAGTCAAATGCTAATTTTCATATTTTTGTAAAAACATAATTATGCAAGTTGTAATTCATCTAGAATCATAATTTTTGTTGGAATTACTTAAAGTTTCTTTCTTAAAGTTATGACCCTCTAAAAAGTTTATAACTTGAAAAGTTTTTTTTATATAATTTTTTTACCTCGAGAGTCCTTAAAAAAACACTTTTTTTCAAATTTTTAACTTTAAAAATATATTATATTATTTTTAACGAATCGTTATGGTGGAGTCATAACATATTACAACTAATATAAAGTTGAATTAAAAAATAAATTTCTCAAAAGTCTAAGCAAACTTGAGTTTTTATGTTTGGAATGAAAGGGCATATGGTAAAAATACGATTATTAAGAAATTGAGTTTAAAGTGTACAAAACATACGCCCATTAGCTAGCAGCTCCCTAGAATAACCCTTAGTAAATAAAAAAGTTTTTTTAATGTTTATTCAATCTTGGTATCAGCTTAAAGGTATAATATTATAGAATAAAAAATATATAGAATATATTTTATAATAATAAGAATAGGAATATTATAGAATAAAAAAATATTTTATAATTTTTGACCGATTTCCGTTTTTTCTAGTGTGTATGAGAAGATAATTTCATAAAAAAGAAACTGCCGGATATCCGGCAAATTCCAATTCGGATAGCCGATATCCGGTTTGTAATGTGCGCCGGATATCCGATATCCGGCAAAAGCACTATCCGGCTCATCCCTACAAATTATTGATAATTAACAAATACTAATAACTATCATAACTCCTAAGTAGCATTCATTTTTTATGTTGGTAAATATTCTATGAATGGAACTAGTTGAGCCTCCCTAACTAGTTGAGCCAAAATTTTCGAATTGCTACTTCACTGGTGGGAAGAGATCCATATTTATTTTTTATCTGCAATCACACTTTTTAGTATGGGTTATCCAAAAATTTATTATCTTTTACATATTTGATTTTAGCAATGAATTTTCATAATATGATTTCTTTAAATAATATAAATGAAGTTTGCTTTTTCAGGCATGGCAGCTGCTGCATTTGCATATCGTTCAAAACAAAACTCCTCATCAGACACCGATTCCGACGACAGCGATCGAGAATGCCGCGACTGGAAGCGAGCCTCCCATAAAAAGGAAAGCCCTCTGGAGGAAATCCCCATCGATCCTCCTCCAACTGAAACGCCCACAAACACTGCTCCAGAAGACAAAGCAGCTCCAACCAAACGCAAAAGAAATAACATCTGGAGTGAGGTCTTAGAAGACCAGATATTGTCCGAGTCTCTGAATCATTGCGGGGTCAAGCAGAAACCCAAGGGCTATGGTAGCCGTGGGGAAGAGAGCTATGATTACACCCTCGCTCGCAAGTTTCACAAGAAAGAAGAGGATTCGGATGGGGATATGTCCGAAGAGGATATGTCGGATTCGACGGAAACAAGCTCGGTTACTTCGTCTGTTAGGGGGAAGAAGTTTCATTATAAGTATGTGAAGCTGGATAGTGCTGGAAATGAAGCAGCTAGAAAGATTGTCAAGAAATTAGGGGAACAAAAGTCATATTTAATATGTGAGTCTTATTTCGTGCATTCAACCTTTTATAACTTGACGTTTGCATAATGCATTATCTTTTTTTTTTATGTGAAGACACTGAATTGTAGATCTGTAGGGGACTCGGAGTATTGGGTTAAAAGCTTTTCGGTTAATTCCTAGTTTACGGTATCCCCCATATTTGGCGACAATTAGTAAACAGTCAAGTTTAGATTTTGACAAACCCAACATATTCTACTGCTAAAAGGTTCGCCTGTAAGCACCATAATCAACTGCTTGAAGGGGGTACAAGCTGCTATCCTTAATTGGCCAAAAACCACAATTGGTTGGAGTCATAAATCAAAGTTGGGAGCCTGTAACATTAGTGCATGATGCGCACCTGCATTTAAAACTATTGGCAAGATTGCATCAATTTTCATTGTCATGCCAAAGGGTTCCAAAGAAAGTAAAGGTGGTAAATTAGGAATTTACCACTTTTTCTTTATAGATTATAACTAAATTCTGAGTAGGATTACCACGCACCTGTAAAATAGAGAAAACTTTCAGTTAAGAGGAAAAATGAGCAGTTTTTTAAAATTTTATAGAAAAATCAGAGTACAATTTTCTGAAAATTTTATATGAATGTGCCCGTCATATTCTTATATTTCTTTTATCGACATTGATGTACATTTTTTTTCTTCCTGGGAATATAAATATGTAAAAATGCTAGATTTTTGATTTTGTATACTTTGCTAGGTTACTACTTACAAGCTCATCATTTTTATAGGCTTCTGTAGGGGACTTCAATATTAATATTTCTGGTTTCAATTTAATGTTTGTATTTAAAGTTTAATATCATAATTTTCTAGTGTGTGTATACATTGAATCATCTAAAGTCTTCTGTATCCAGCATTAAAAGTCGCCGATATTACTTGACTTATACACGGCATATTGCAGTGTGTAATCTGGATTCTATAAAACTTTTTATAATTGAAGTTTTTAGATATATAAACAAATATTCATAACTATTTAGATTTGTTGCAATATTATAAAATTTAACAATCACTTCGTATTGCAGTTCGAATCGTAAAATTTATCGGCATTGAGAAGGCGATGCATCTTTTGAAGAAGACGGAAGAAATCGAAGAACAGGGTGGAATGATGATAAAGGTAAGCATTCATTATTACTAATGAATGTCTTGAAGCACACATGTTAAGTGTACCTACTTACTTAGATGTTATATTAGATACAATGTGATGCAACAGTCAATGTAAAGAGCATGATGGAAAACAGAATACATTTACATGGTGGATTTCTGTAAATAATTATTTTTATGTGGGCAATGAATGTATTTTTGATTTGGGCATGCCTGAGCATCATGTGGAAAGTATGATTACAAAGTATTAGTAAAATGTCTCACCCTGATAATAACAAAATTATATTTTATATATTATATAAAAATACATAATAAAAAATATATTATATATATTATACAAAAAAATATTTTTTTAAAAAAAAGTGGCTTTAGATATTTCTTACTTTTAAAACATTTTGCAAATTTTTCGTATTGGAAGATTAAAAATACAGATTTCTACTGAATTTATCTAAAATTGGATACAATATAATATATGGTCACAGATATCTTAATAAATATCTTCTTTGTATATTTATAATACATCAGTTTAATTAGAGTGCAAATGTTTAAAAAAAATTGACACAGTAAGTTATGTGAAACAAAAAATTAACTTTGAGTTTTTTAAAATATATATATAATTCTTGCTATTAATGCAAACATTGTAACCAAAAAAAAATGTATTTCTCTCATAAGCATCAGAATAATCTTCAGTTGTGTATTTAAATTACATTTATCTCCTAATATTTTTTTATAGAATAATGCACGACGACGAACACCCGGCGGTGTCTATTTCCAACTACTGAGATCCGACAAAGACATCGACAAATCAGTAATTGAGAATGTATTTGAAGGAGAGATGAACAGCTTTCAAGTCAAGCGATTATATGATGAAAGGAGAAAACATAAGAAGAAATTTGCTAATAAAATGAAAGCGGCTAAAAGGGCTTTGAAAGGTCAGTTATAAAAATTCTCATTTGAAATGTGGTAAACAAATTCTACTTGTATGTCTTTGTATAAAATAACAATATTTGGCTGTACCTTAGAATCTTTTATCTTATTGAAGCGGTGTATATAAATAAGTGTATGTGTATTAGTTGTTCTTTATAAATCTAGTTTTATTCCGATCTTAATTAAATTTGGCACACTTGATCTTCAAAGCAAGAGGAAGGTCACTGTCCACATGAAATTTCGAATAACCAACCCCATTTCCCACCCCTTAACCCCATTGACTTCTTACTAAAATCTAATTACAATACTGTCACAATGGAATATTTCAACATTGTAATAATGTAACATATCTTACATAGTTAGCTATGAGAATGGATAAATGATGTATTTTGATTGGCTGATGAGGAAATGTCACCAAATGTACTAAAATATGGTCATGTATGTAAAAATATCACCAAAATGGCAAAATTATTCTAGAGATGATGAAGTTATTATTTTACACACTTGACATTCAAAACAAGAGGAAGGTCACTTTCTGCATGAGATTTTAAAAAACCACCCCCATCCCTCCCCTTAATTTGATTTCTAACGAAAACCGCCAAGTGGCGCCACGGTGAAGAAATCGGCCAAAACTGTGCATAAAGTTATAAAGAAGAGTGTCTGTGGGTTTGTTTTTTATAAAATTCTACAGCAGTGTTCACTCTAGAAAAAAAAAAAGGGCAGGGCGCCGTTAGCAGAAAAAAGGCACTCCGTTTTCGGAAAGGCACTTCTTGTTTTTAAAAGAGCACTTTCAAAAAAAAAATGGGGGGCGTGGCCACCCGTTAACACATTGGACCTGTGACCAAACAATAAAAAATACTGATTTATTATTTGGCATTGCGCTAGAGCTGCATATTGGGCTATTGGTGACGGCTCAGGGCTTATCTCGAAGGAAAGAACCGTACAAAATTGATGTCAGTTTGTGGAAATACTACTTGAAATCCAAAATTTGACTATTTAAAATTAATGTTTTTGCTAAAAACCAAATCGGTAAGTAGCCCGAATTAGGTTCCTTACAAAACTGATGAAAAGGCTACTAAAATCCCAAATTTGGTAATAAAATGTCTAATCTTGTAATCTCGCCCCAAACCATCTTACAGGCAACCAATAGGATTCGTGCAATGCCCCGTGCTCGAAATTACCGCGGAATCATCACGATTTCACAACAAGCTTAGTTAAAAAGAAATTTGTTTTTCTATTGTCATAAGTCACTCAATTCCAATTTACACACAAAAAAAATAATCAATGCCTATTTTTTAAGACAGCAATGATGCTTGTGCTTGACTAAAAAGGACAATAGGGTGGAATTTTTTTTCGAAAGAGGGCAGCATTTTTGAAAAAAGGGGCATGAGGGCGCTATCGAGATGAAAAAAGGGCGGGCATGGCGGACCACCCTTCAATAACGCCTAGAGAGATTACTGCTACAGTCTCATTCTGAGGCTGCAGTTTTTTCCCGGGCAACGCCAGGCACTTTAGTTATATTTTCATAGAATTGACATAGTGTATAGAACTGTTGTTCGTTATTTGTTTGTATGCAAATCCAACAGAGCTGAAGGGTATACAAGGTCTGTTTAAAAAGTTCATATCAGACTTACACTTGAACCAATTTTTTTTTAAACATCAGCCATATAACTGAAAATGTCAATAATAACCTATTTTAAAATTAGTTGTTCATTGCTTAGTTTCTATACAAAGTTAGTTTGCATGAAGTGTAATACACAGTGCATTTGAGAAAGACGATATTAAATAAAATTATATTATCAGAAATTGAGACTTTTAATGCTGCAGGTATATTGAATATTATCTCTTATTACTCTTAGGTAATGAAAAAACTTTTTTTAAATATTATTATTGTCATATTTCAAGTAATTTTTGTTGAAAAAAAACTTTTTGGATTATTAATATTTAATAATGCCAAGTGTTTTAAAATTATTGCATGCATTTACATTTCTAACACAATAAGTAGGAGTAAAATGCAATATGTTTTTAATTAAACAATTAGTGAAAAAATTGTTTTAAAATAATTATTTTTTTATATTTTGCTTCAATTGAACTACATATAATTTTGAATATTAACTACATATAATTTTGAATATTATACTATACAGAATAATTTATTCATTGTAGAAATGAAAAAATTGTATAGGTGTTTTTTTTTAATTTCGGCAAGTGTACTTACTAACTAGTCTTCAAAATAATTTTTTCATATATGCACACTCTAGAGGAAAAAATATCACAAGTTTAGAAAAATTTAATTTCAAATTAATGCAACTTTACCTCCATAGCATGCCATTAATATTCTTTTAAATTAGTCTTTACTTGTATAGGATTTTTTTTTAAAAAATAAGCAATTTAGTATAGTTTGTAATTTTTGACATTTCAAAAAAAAAAGTCCTTTTTTTAAAACTGAAGTTTGTACATTTTTAATTGGATCTCAAATCATATTTAAAAAATTTTAGTCAAGCATAATGGTTTATTTTTTAGCAGAACATCAAATGCGAGTTAAATAAGAATCTATAATAACATACCCAAACCATATAACATTATCTCATTTCAGTTAATGTAAGAAAATTTAGACCCTTTCCAATTTACTTGATACTCCTTTTATCTAAACAAGATTTGTATTTTTTGCTTAGATATATTTCTAACGTAGGAATCTGTGTATATAGTAATATTGTAGTAATGGCTAAATTGTGAACAAAATGTTTTTGTTTTTCAGCTTCAGAATTACCTCTACCTATAAAATTTCCACAACCTGAACTAAAGCAAGAAGACGCAATTAAAATGGAGGAGGAATCTATGTTAGTAGAAGAACCATCGATCGTGCAGGATCCTACATCCAATAACCAGGAATCCAAAGGATCGGATCTAGAAGACGGTGAAATTGGCGATTAATTTGAGAAAGAACTGTTCATATTCGGTATTGTGATAAAGTCGCTGTTGTATATATGTAATTTGAATCATTAAACATCTTGCTAAGTAATATTGAATTAATTCACATATTTACAAGAATATACATCAGTTCAATAATCTTTAGAGGACGTACTAGACTTTATCAAAAATACATAAATTATTAGTCTAATATTATAAGATAAAAGATTTTTTGTTTTTTATATAGTAATTACTTTTACTTTAATATAACCATTTAAATTTTGTAATTAAATAATTTCTGTTCTTTCATATAATTAGTTCAAAATATTAATGATCTTGCTTGTTTGTAACCAAAAAAATAATTGTAATGCCCAACTCAGTTCCCACACACCTGGAATTGTCAGAGGAGATGAAATTTATATAAACTCGAAAACCGCGATTTCAATTTTATATAAACTATTTTATTTAAATGAAAGATAATTTGAAAATCCTAAGGAACTATGTAAGGACAAGTCAAGCGCTATATAATATACACTTGTACACAAATTTGATAAATTTTTGAAGAAGTGCTTATGAATTGGGCTTAAAGGCAACTGGGAAAACTTTGCCAGTTTATAAAAATATGTTTGGCACTCTGCCAAGTACCTGAACCAGTTAGTGTTTTCGTGAAACAGAGATGGCATTGAATTATTGGTTAGTTCAGGAACTTGGCGGGGACCTAAAAACATCTTTTTAAAAGACTGGATTAGTGGTTCATTTTCTCTAAGCAATATCCACAACCTCAGTGATTACAAATAACAATAACTTGCTGCTAAATAAAATTCGAAGTTTGCAATGTGAAATTTAAAATGGAACCAGTCCAAGTATATTGAATTTATTTCATAACTTATCTCGATTAGTCATGGTCAATGATTGCAGCATAAAGTATTGTTATGAATAGAGATTTATTTGTATGATTGTGGATATTGAAGACGATAAGTAAAACAATTCTGCTTGCTAACCTCATATGTAGCTTCTCGAACAACCTGTGCAAGTTTAATTCAATCCGGCAATAAAAAGTCAAATGACAAGTTTTAAGTATGAAAGTATATAATAAAGAAATACAGTCTTAAAAATTTAATGTAACATATTCTACAAATTTAAATAGATTAATTTATTTGTTAAATTATTTTATACTTTTTGATATAAAGTGTTTCTTTAATCCAAATATATGCAGATCGGTCAAACGACAAGTTAGTCAACATTTAATTTTCATGGGGACCTCTATGCACATTGTAGCTTAATAAATTATTCAATTAAAAAAAATCACATACTTGATATAAGTAAATAAAATTTAAAAATCAAAAACAAATTGAATAGATAAAAACGTTCTTTAATGATAGAATTCACATTACACGTCTCCACATTCCCGATATATTCACAATAAAAAGAAACATCACAAAATCAAATTAACTGAGTTTCACATCAAACACGCCTCATTTTAATGTGCTCAACAAGTCAAAAAAGCCATCAAATATGTTTTACATCAAGTGACCTCAAGACCTACTATTCAATCATGCACTAAATGTATAACCAATTACGTATATAATTGGGTAAATGTCATATAAACATAACCATATAACCTTTATTACTTTAAAAATTGACAACATTTTGAAAAAAAAGGCTAAATATAAAATTAAGTACATATAATTAAAGGACACATTTCTTTTATGTTATAAGTAGATATAGCATACTGTTGGTGCTATTTTATTACCAAAAGTAAATTGTTAATGAATATAGTACTTAATGCTTAAATCTAACATAATGTCTTCTCGCATAACAGATAAAAAAAAATTATTCTCCAACATCTCATTCCTTGTGCAGTCTGCTCAATAAAGACGAACCTGGATTGCTCGCCCTTCTATTCTGTAGCCATTCATCAAATCTAAAAAGCAGTGTTAAAAAAACTTCCCAGGAATTTTTTTTAAATAAATATACATCACTTCAGGCATGTAGGTATAGATTTTTCATGGGAGGGGCTCAATTCCCCGTTCCCCAAAAAAATTCAAAACTCCCCCTCATCTCCATTTTTTAAAAAAACTTATTAATTTTTATTTAAGTACACAGGAATGATTTGACAGATAAATATGATTTGACAGATAAATATAATTTGACAGATAAATATAATTTGACAGATAAATATCGAAACAACATCATTTAGTTTTCATGGAATCGTTACCAATATCAGTCATTACCTATTTTTAAAATTAGTAAATGTCACTCCTAAATAGGAAATAAATTAGAGAAAAAATTTTAATTTTGAGATCCCTTATTTAGAATAATATATGTTTGGAGCAACTTGTTTATACGGCCAAGTTTGACGATATTTTCCCTTTGCAGCCGAAATCCAAATACTAAATAACGAAACACAATGACGTCATGCTATGCTTAGTTTGAGACAAAACTGACATCAAAACACGTTTTTGACGCCTTTTGAAAACTATTTTCTGAGGCAAGACACCAGAAAATACCAGGTTTTTCTTCATGTTACTCTACAAGAAATATACGAGAAATTGAATTTTTTTATGATTTTTAAAGTAATTCGATTTTTAATTTTTTTTTTCTTCTTCAATGGTAGGGGTTTGAACCCCCTGAACCACCTTACCTACGTGCCTGCATCACTTGAATCTTGTTGTTCTTGGCTTTTTATAAAATATTGATATATTTAAAAAAAATTATAATTTTTTTACAAATAAAAAATAATTTATCTTTTGGAGAAAAAATAAATGCCAGACAAGTAAATTAATCCTTCGCCCTGTTCTTGCTTTTTTAAAAATATATGGGACATTATAATTAATTTGTCTTTTCTCACCTTGCATGTCATTTTGAAATCGTATTAAATGACTAGATTTTGATATATATTCCATTTCACATACATATCTCCTTTCCTAAATATTGATAATAAACCCAAAAGTTTTTTTTTTTTAAAGATACTTTTAAGCTCTCACATATAAATAAAAATTTACACAAACACAAAATATATGATAAAATACAAAAAGTAATATTTAATAAAAAGGATACCAACAGCACGCTGGGCATCTTGAACGGTTGCAAATCGTACCAGGGCATTTCCTTGCCCTTTAAGTTCAGCAAATCTTACTTCACCTTAAAAATATACATATAATTATTATTTCTAATTTCAGAGACCCGACACATGAATATCAAACAAACCCCTTCAGTTTTCTATTTTGATTAGAAACTAAATATTGAGATATTTAAAACAAATCTCAAAATGTAGCTACTATTAAATTTTTATAAATCCAAGAACCTGAAGAAAAAAATTAACACATTTTCAGTCTGAACAATAAATTTTCGGAATTTGCATAAAATAAAATTCAAAAGAATTAAAAGACGCCTCATTTAACAGCCCATTCTGATATTTTTGTTAAATCACCTTGTAATTGCTCTATTTGTTTTCCAGAATTCACAGTCCCCATAATTTTTAAATCATCTGCAAAGATGCTGACCTTGCTCCCAATCTCCCAACTAATATCATCAATAAAAATAATAAATGAAAGTGGACCTAAGAAAATGGACCCTGTGGCACTCCAATTTTAACTTCTGCCCACTGAGAGTAATTACCTTTAATTTGTACCCGCTGACTCCTACCAATTAACCAGTTCCTTATCCATTGTAAAATTTCACCCCCAATCCCTAACCTTTCTAACTTGAACAGCAATGCCTCGTGGGGAACTTTATCAAATGCCTTCTGGAAATCAATGTATACTACATTTACACTGTTCCTTTTATCTAATTCTTCAGTAACCCTATCGTAGAACATTAGGATCATATCATTAGGATTATGAGAGATTGCAAGGCTAGTGAGGCATCATAAAAATATAAAATAAAAATGTAAGATGCTTTTATGAGAAATTTGCAATGTTTTGTAAGGAAATATGTGCTAATTTAATTAACCCATTTGCAAATTTTCCAATGTATCCTACAGGGTGGCAGCAAAATTCTGGAAAAAAAAGTTCCCTGATATTTCCATGATGGTATCACAAAAATTTCTCTGATTTTATAACTACATTAAGAAATGCTGTATTACATGCTTTGTATAGAAACAAAGTATCCATGCTACAATAATACAGTACATATATTGCATTATAAATGGAAAATTATAAGCAATATTTATTGTCTGTTAAAATAATAATTTATGGATACAACGCAAATTGTACAATTGCGACAGGCATTATAGTAATTAAACATGTTCTCTGGAAGAAGAGAATGCAAAAAAGCAAGTTTTTCCAGTTATTTCTTTTGGAGATAATTTTAAATGTTTTATATGCTTCATATTTCCTATTCCAATTTTCAATAAATCGCATATTAATTAGCCTCTCACACGTTGCTTACAATCTAAAGTGTTTTTACAAAAATAAAAAAAATTAAATGTGCATAACCATGCTTTTCTGTTAAAATTCTTTTTCAAAACTAAAAGAAAATATTGACAACTAAACTACCCAGAATAAAGGACATAATAGACGATGATAGCCGTTTTAATTATCCAAATTTTAAAATTTCCTTGATTTTTTGGTAAAATTTGGAAAAATTCCCTAATTTCCAGGTTATGTTGCCACCCTGTATTAGGAGCATCCATGATTACTAACCCAACTACATAAATTTCCAAATCTTAAACTGAAATTTCTGAATCAAATACAACAATTAACACACTTTATATACATTTATTTCACTTAATGTAATTGCAAATAAAATACCGATTCAAATATCTTACCAATGTCTCGAAACCTGTCTTTTAGGCTTTGCCAGCTGAATGTGCTTGGTAACTAAATAAATAAAAACATTTAGAAAGTAATTCTTTGTGAGTGTTTTCGCAAAAACAAAACACATACATAGTTTAACTAAAAATGTTTTCTTTAAATAACTTTCGATATCAAAAAGCTCTAGTTTCAAGGCAATAACTATAGAAAATATTTAAATATATTATATAAAAAGCTATTAATTTAGAAAAGAAAAAAAGTTTTTTAGAATTAGTGAAAACAACAAATACTGTAAAAATTTCATTTTTCAGTAACAATAACTAACAGCAAAACAAAATTATGCAGAAAAGGACGATTTCCTTTACAATCTGCACTATTTCTTTTTACAATTATGTAAAAAAAGGTCCATTATAAATATACATATTAACTTGTAATTGTTTCCTCTAATAATAAGTTTTCCATTGTGACAAAATAATTTTACTTGTAAGTTCAAGAATAGAAATAATCCCTTTTCCTTTGAAATTAAGAATGTTTCAAAACAATAAAAAAAAATATCCCATTTTTAATTAAAAGTGTCTTGGTCATTTGGCCCTCTTGGCCAACTCTCTGAATAGGCATGTTTGCAAGACAAAAAATATACAATGGATTTTTAAAGTAAAATTATTTTAACCTGTAATGGGCAGGAATTGAATTAAAAGAATGTATATGAATACTTACTTATCCTCTGATATTTTAAAAATTATATTAGGTAAAAATGCAAAGAATTAAAACTGTATTGTAATAAAATATATATACATTTAATATATATTTAAAGTTAATGTATAATATTAAACATTTCTGAAAAGTTAGAAACACTTTTTTAATTGTTAACTATATAAAGCTTTATGGCTACAGCAACTGAAGCATATATAAAATCACTTAAAATCAAAATAACTGGGGGAAGAAGATAACAGTTTTAGCAAGCAATTATCAATTAGAAACTTCTTAAACTCTTAACATAATATAATTTAGAAAGAAAATAATAAATGAAATACTTGCAACCCTCTAAAGGGCTCTAAATTCTGGTACATTCAATGAATACATTTATTTTCAAAAATGCAATAAACCAAAATTAAATTGAAGATTAATAACCATACACGAAAATAAAATCCATCGAACCATCACGTAATGAATGCTTCAGTCACCAAGCCACAACGAAATCCTTGAGGTCCTAAATACGCCATTTTAAACGAATAACAGAAATTCACCCAACCAGCCACTTCACAACAGAAGATGTCAGCATCCATTTCTCCACAATACAAATTTCAAATCTTAATGAACACAATAAGTTGCCAAACTATATTTACAGGGTGTCTACCACGAATTTGAAAAAGAAACTTCCATATTTCAGGCCAATTTCACATCTCTAAGCAAACCCAACAGTATAAAAAAAATTCAGATCCAACAATTACTTATATGATTCCTTCCTGAAACTTATTCCAAATGCAACCCTAAAACATCGAAAAGCAAACGCTATCTACAATCTTCCCAGAATTAAAAATATAATTGGAACCTATTCTTGCACGAGTTTCATTGTAGGTCACAGATCAAAGCAAAACTATCTATTCTTTTTTCTTCTTGTTTGGTTAAGACTATTTTATAATTCTTGCTGAACCTTATTTCATTCCATAGAAAATTTAATATTCAAGTACAAAAAATCACTAATTGTTAAAAAAAACTTTTTGAAGTGATGATTAGATGTTTAAAGAGATAGACACCCTGAGTCCATAGAATAGCCTTCACTGCTGAATCCAGATACCAAAGTAATTAGACCCCAATTTAATGTGAATTTTTCATTGCACTGAGCGCTATTTTGCAGTTAGACATGTGAAGAGGAAAAATAACTAATGTTTCTGAAGTATGAAAAATAAAATTCCTTGGCATTTTCTTTTAATTTCTGGATTATTAAAAATAGTATGAGTATGAAGAAAATCTATGCTAATACATTCGTTTAATTAATTTAATAATAGAACATGTAATTAATTAAGCGGAATATTTTCGTACATTGTCTAAAAAATGAAAAAATATCAAGTTAAATAATAAAGAAATGAGATAAATTAAGGTGAAAATTAACAAAAGATTGGACGCATCGAGTAATTTAAAATAGATTGTTTATTAAAAATAATCTTTTAATATTATAAATCGAATTTCGACAAAAATATGAAAAAAAAAGCTGGAAAATAATTCACAATAAAGGGTTGTTGACAAATAACGTAAAATTTGCTGAAACATTTTACGTTGGTGCAATGGATAAGATAAAAATATCTTTAAATTCTACACTTATTTGGATTTATAAGATTAGCATTAATTAGATTTTCCTGATTTTATTCCTGAATGAAGTGGTGAAGTTCAAACCTGTTGCCTTTTTTTAATATATTTTACAACACTAAAATGAAGCTTAATTATTATTCTCGTATTTAGACCATTTTCGTATAAACTAGGGATGAACCGGATAGTGGTGGTTTTACCGGATATCCGGAGCACATTACAAACCGGATATCCGAACTGGATTTTGCCGGATATCCGGCAGTTTATTTTTTATGAAAATAACTTCTCGTACACACTAGAAAAAACGGAAATCAGTCAAAAATTGAAAAATATTTTTTTATTCTGTAATATTTCCCAATTCCTTATCTTTAAAGTGATACCAAAATTGAATAAACATTCAAAATGCAATGGTTGTATGTTTTGTACATTTTACCATATGCCTTTTCATTCCAAACATGAAAACTCAAGTTTGCTTAAACTTTTGAGAAATTTAATTTTTAATTCAACTTTATATTAGTTGTGAGATGTGATGACCCTCCACCATAACGATTCGTTAAAAATATAATTTTAAAGTTAAAAATTCGAAAAAAGTGGTTTTTTTAAAGTCTTTATTGGTTAAAGGGAGAATCTGCACGACAATAGTTCAATTGCGGCCGAAGGGAACTGGGTTTACTATATTCTCAAAGAAGAAAACAATTGTTTATCGCCCCGACAAAAGGTTGCCATGGGCCGCAATTGGAACTTTCCGATCTGCACACTGTGAATACATTGGTAGAATTTTCAGGAAAATACTTAAAGCAAGAACAAAGAAAATTAATTGCCGCAAAAAAAAATCTTCGATGTTTTATTCATCCGGATATCCGGCATGGAAAATCGGATATCCGGCACTTTACTTCCGGATATCGGATAGTTAAAAAGCAACCGGATAGGCCGAATACCGGATATTCGTTTCATCCCTAGTATAAACATCCTCAAAGCTAATACTTTCAAATTTCGAAAGTTAATCCAACTTAATCTTGCAACCCAACGAATCCTAAACCAAACAACCAAATTATTCAAAATTCCATTCCATCGATAACTGGATTCAACGGAAGCACTCGCCTTTCACACACACACACTACAGCATGGCCAAACACAACCAACTAAACACATTAAGAATGGTAAAAGCATATTTCACATACATTTCCCAATAACACTGTATCAGAAAGACTTGACAGAGTTGTATTGTTGAAGGTATCGTTCGATCGAATATCGAAAGCATCTCTAAAACTCCGACTTCCGTTTCCGCTCAGCTGATACGGGGAGTCACGCCCCATGCCATCGAGCGCAGATCGTCCTAAGACGCTGCCACTTCCCATCATGGAGTTGGATCCAACCATACCCATTCCGGATGAAGAAACACCCAAGCTTGAGGTACCCAAGTTCAAGCTTATGGATGAGCTACCCATCATTCTGTCGGAGGACATTGAATTATTCATGCCCATTGATCCAGCAGACAGATTCATTCCGGGCGAGGACAACATTAAATTACTTGAACCGACACCAATGCCACCACTGGACATGCCACCTCCAACATTGCCTGAAATGAGATCATGACACATGTTACCTGAAATAAAATGGACAGCATTTGGTTAGACGACATGGCTTTGCAAGCACTGAATACACTGGACCCAATTCAACCACAAGATATACACCAAACATTTGTTTCCAGCTGTGCTGCACCCACCGAACCTTAACATTCCAATTTTTAAAGTCTCCAACTTTTTTTTAATTTGGCAAACGAGTCCAATATTTACAGAATCTATATCCATTCCACTTTCTTAACAGCTTATCGATATTACCGCAATGAGAAGGTTAATCTAACTTATTCCATAATCATATCTAACTTCCGATTTAAAAGTCTTCTTCATTTCAGTCTGGAAACAAAGTACTGCAGTCTAAGCAACAGATAAAAAGTCAGTTTTTCATAATACTTGTTAACTATACATATCCTCTGTGATCTCAGAAACAGATGCCTTAAAAAGTGTCAAAACAATTCTTTAATAAAAAACATACGCCCATTTTCCTATATGACTTCTAATTTGTAGAATCATTAATTTTGTTTTCACTTTACTGTCAAGTTGTTCTTCAAGCCAATTTTTTTAAGTGTATTATTCCATTGTTAAAAATGAATGATTTACAAATCTACTGAAGTAAACAATTATTGACTTTATAGGGTACCATTTGGTAAAACTAATCAAATCTAGAAGTCCATCAATTCAAAGAAAGTAAAAGTAACAAATTATCAAAATTCTTCAGATTGATTCTAAAATTGCCATGTGGTCCTTGTTCAAAACATTTCATTTCAAAATAGATTTAATTATTAAGCTTTTTTGATAATGTAATCAATCTTAAGAGAGAGAAAAAACTTAGAAAACAAAACATTCCAAATCACAGAAGACAAATATTTTGATTATCTCATAAAAGCAAACACAAGTCATTCAGAACCAAGGCAATTACAAATTACATTTAAACAATATAAGTCAAGAGTCAACCAAGTCGTTAACGAAAATGTAACCAGTTCAAATGAGTGAAAGGAATAATGCAAATTGACAAATACTTGAATAATTTCGAAGCAAAATTTTTGACAAAAATAATCTACTTTTAAAATCTTGAGCCAGTATATCTGGAACAGGAAGAAGTATTCATATTTTTCTCTTTATTTAGTTATTAAAAAAAGATACTAAAATTTGAAAAAATTTTAATATCTTCCAACATGCATCATATATACATTCATCAGTTACCCTCCTATGAAACCAGATCGCATAGAAATAACTTTGCAAAGAGGAGATTTATATCTCAAAGCTGTATTTGTTGAACAAACTATTTAAAAAAACTGATGACAAATAGTATGCAAGGCATTTTCCTTACAAACAAATATCAGATAGAAAAATTAACTATTTAAAATCATATGTCCAATATCAGCATAACTACCAGCCACATTTAATGCATTAGTTACCAAAATTTAACTAAACAGATAAGTGTCAGTTCTGTTTAATTTACCAAGGAATGTAATGCAAAACAAAAAACCTTGTCTGGCCCCCAAACTCTAAAATAAACATTGCACACAAATTAACAGAAATAAGACAAGAACACAATAGAAAACTCTCAGAATTTTTTTAAAAAGTCTTACTATTGAAATTTTCAATATTAATATTTTAACATGTACAGAGAAAAATCAAACTCATATTTACACTTTAAAAATAAAACATTAATGATTAAACATCATTCGTGTGAAATAATTGAATCTTCAGAAGAATGAGATGGCAACTTGAAATTTTCTATGTTAGCATTCAAATTGAAGAGTCCACAGAAAAAACAATCATGGTCCATATAGATTAATTTTGAAAGAAATGGTGAACAGTTCTATATATTTTCAGTATTCTGGTCTCTTATTATCATATTTTGACTGTCTATTATAGTTCATCTCATTTCGCAACTTGGTACAATAAAATATAGCATTGTAGCTAACTATGAGAGTTGAGATTTTGATTGCAATCAAAAGTGGACCTCTATTGTTATTACACTGGACTCTTCAAGTGATATGAATAATTTTTGCATTTTAGTACAATGTAAATACTAACTTTAAAAAAAAAAATGCTTTATTTTTTTCCCCCTAAAGATCTAGCAAAAAAGGCCTATCCAAATAAATTGTATATATACAGTAATTGAGTTTTATTAAATGCTTTGAAGGGGAATATGATTTGTCAATGTAAAATCCTTTTTTAAAACTATTACTTTTTGTAAAAATCAATGCTTATTAGAAAACCAATTTTTAATTTTACACAAATTGCACATGAAATTTGAAATTAACATTAAATAGGAATTCAAGGAACTGAAAAATACAATGGCTAAAAAACAAATAATAAAAAAAAGAGCAAATATGCATCTTACCTCCCATACCCATGCCAAACCCAAAACTACCAGTAGGACCAGTGGCATTTTCTATGAAAAAAATATATGTTACTAGCAAAAAAATTCTTTTACAACACAAAATGGATTATTTGACACAAAGATTGCCAAATATTTTACTCTTTTATTTGATTAGTTTAAATTTCTAAAAAAAAAAACTTAATTTTCAAATTATAATTAGCAAAGAAAAAATCCTCTATATACAGACAACTCTCGTTATCTCGAACTCGAAGGGAAGTGTATAAAAATTCGAGATATCGAAAATTCGAGTTATCGAAAATCCTATAAAAAAGCTGTTTTGGTAAAAATAAATACTAGTATACTTACACAACTTTATTTAACATATCTATCCAAAATAGTTTGGTGAGTATTTCCGTTTTTTTTTCGAAATCAATTATATTTTCCAAATGCACGATTACTTGAAATGTCTCTGATGTTTTCATTTCTGGCCTTGATTCAATGAATGCACGCATAGTTTTTATATAAGATAGAGCCTCTTACAAAGTTATCTTTGGAGGAGGTTAGCATTCTTCATTATCATTTTTCTTCTGAGAGCGATCTCTCATCAAATGCTGCTATAGAGAGTGCATTGCCTAAACAAAAATGAGAAGGGGTCGAGTGTCGTCTTCATATTTTAAGTGAGTTGCTTTCTGGACGGTCGGTAATGTTCCAAGAAAGTGACTCGCACTTTACCGAAAACGCCAGCTGGCTTGAGAGACGATAAATCATTAATCTTCCTTGTTGGACTGACTCTCTGTTAAAGAGGAGTAGATACAGCTCAGGGTATCCAGTCTGGCGACAGGTAGAAATCCATTGTACGTATACCCTTTCAATAACGCACAATAAGAAAGAGAACTGATAAAGAAGAACGTGGCAATTACATATATGCTAAAAGTTCTTCAAAATCCGTAGTTTTGAGAGGAAAACATAATTTTGAGTTGTGAGGAAACTTCGAATTATCGAAAATAACGACGAAAAACTTCGAATTAAAGAGATAAAATTACATTAAATAAGTAATGAAGGTGCAGGGAAATCGATTTTTTTCGAGATATCGAAAAATTCGAGTTATCGAAGTTCGAGTTATCGAGAGTCTACTGTATTTCAATTAAAACATATATACATCAAAGAAATGTTGTCACAGGCAAGGTACATATATATTCTTGTTGATTTATGATTATAATACCATAATATATATTTAAGATTTGAAATGTAACATGTTTTCGGAATAATTTATAAAATATCTGTTTTATAAACAGTGAACTGTTTATGGTTTTTTTTTTTAAGTTTTTCTTCTAAAAAAAACCACATACTTGTAAACATTCTAATAATCAAATTCACGCATATTTTTTTGCAACATATGTGGTGTAACATTACACAAGTTAGTAATTTAATTGATATCAATCACAAAAAATTTACTTTCAAAAAGTGTGTTTCCTAAATGTTCAATGAATTTTTTTAAAAACTTTTCTTTACAACTAACAATGATTTAAGAAATTCCCAATATTTTAACAGACAAAAACTTTAAAAAAATCAACAAAAATTTTATTAAAAAAAATAATAACCAGTGTTCAGAACACTTACTGTTAAACTGCATAGGGTTTCCATTCATACCAAGACCTTTTCCAATACCATGAAGTCCAGCTAAAAGAAAAACAACAATCAGCAGAAGCTTAATTGGCCATCCATTATTTATTATAAAATCATTAAATAAATTATTTTTAAAGCAAAAACAATATTTTAAGGAATTTTCGCAATTTAGTTTGTTTACATCTTTTTATGATAAAAATTTATATTTTCTAGAACAGCTGGTGCAGATTACTTATAATTTTCCTAATACATCTGTTCAAAAATGTAATTTTTTTTAAAAACAGTTTTAGAGAAAAAAAATATTAAATATGTTTACCAGGCAATTTCGATGGAATAGAATCGCCATCCTCAACAAACTTGTCCTGAAAAAATGTATTTAATTTTTATTACTTATACATTTTAATAAGCAAAAATTTCAATAAAAATACATTTAATCGCAATTTTATGTATTTACAGAAATCTAAAAAAACATACACAGACTAAAACCATTAAAATAATTAAGTATGGTCAACCCTTTAATTCTTTATCACACGACCAGATTACATAATTTAAAATTAATCTTTAGATATTGAACAAATTCATTTTTACAATTTTACTTAAATATCTATTAAACAAAGCAAGACCTTATTCCTGGAAACATGCATATGCAAAAAATTTCAACCATGTTCCTTTCTAGTTAGTACCTGCATCAAAATCTATGTTTTATAGTAATTGAACTTACATTTAATTATCTAATATAAACACAAAATATTTTATTATTTACCCTAAATAATAGTATTCTGCATGTGTTAATAAATATACTACAGTCAAACCTCGGTATAACGAACCCTCGGTTGTAACGAACTTTTCAATTGGTCCCAACCCAACTCCTATGTCACTAATGTATTTTCAAATGCTTATAACGATCTTCAAAAGTAAGGAATTCGGATGTAGCGAACTAAAATTCACATTTTTCCAGTTTAGTTTCAGGTTTTCCCCAAAAATTTCACTCGCCCCGACAACATTCCTTACCCTTTGTTCCTTTGACAGAAGTCAGGTTCCTCAAAGGTGACAATAGACTCCCCTGCTCAGTTCCTCCCTTTCCCCCATTCAACTGGTTTAGCATACATTCTTTGCCTATTCCTTTCATTCTATTGCTGAAGATTATCGTTTAACTTGTGGACTCCGCGTAGGTTTAAAATCGCTCCTGTTTGCTAATGCCTTTTCCATTAAGGATAAAGCGAAAATTATTAAGATAATAGAAAACGGTGATTATCGTTTATCTAAAGATATTGCATACGAAGAGGATGTTAGTTCAGGTCCTTCGATTTCCGATGCTAAGAGGGTAAGGCAGCTATGAACATTTTGCATAATTTCTTTGCAACAGAAACTGTGGATAAGAATGTAATGGACTCTTTTGATGCTTTCAACAAAAAATCAAAACTTCTTTTCATACTTTAGATAAATAAATTTAAGTAGTAGTAAAATTAATTTAATTTAATTTTTTTTTAAGAAAAAAAATTTATTTTACTTTATTATTGCCCATTACTAATTGCAATTCAGTGTAAGTAATTTGTTTCGTACAAAATGTGTTTAAGGACTTTAGGAAGTTTTTATATCGTCAATATTTGAAAATTCGGATATAGTGAACCCTCGGCTATAGCGAACTTCTGAACCAGTCTGTTGAGGGTTCGTTATAACGGGGTTTGACTGATGGTTAAACCATGCAAAAAATGGGTACTTCAGTTAATTTAAATGTAACCAAAGCATGTTAAAAGAAGTGCAACTTACCATTCGAACATTTATGATTCGAGCAAATAACCTCTGGCCATTGAACATAGCTAACATAAAGTTAAGGGAATTTAAAAGAGAGAAAAATAGACAAATTATTATTATTATTAAAATACTTTTATTTTCAATGATAATTCATCATGAACAGATAATGATAATTCATCATAAGAGATGTGTGCATTTCACAAATAAAAATATCGACAATATACAATTGGGATTTTAGTGGTTTGTTTTTGGCATTATTGCAAACCTTAGTACTTTCTTAGAAAAATGCTTGAATATAGATCAAAGCATACCATATCAATTAACTATAATCATAAGCAAGTTATATCCTATACTTTCAAATTTAAGACAAAAAAAATTGAAAGGTTAGGGGATTATATTATTATCTCAATTACTTTCAGTTGGTGAATCAAATATTACATTACAAAATATTGTGGTGTTTTTTTAAGTTTAAGCAATAAAACACAATAACAGAAATGGTTTAAAAAAATTACTATTTAAAATTAAAAAAGCAACAATGATATTATTGAGAATAAATGCTTTGATATATATTTAAAAACTATAGTTCAAAATATAGGAAACACCAAATTGCAGCTTAATTTACACAATCAAATTCTGTAGGCTAAAAATAAAGCTTAAAATGTAACTATTAATTAACATGTACACGAAATAGTAAAGAAAGGATACAGATAGCTTGCACAGCTTCTAGTGCATGTTCATATTCAGCAGTTCCATGCCCTTTGCTTTTACCTTCATTATCAACATTTAACTCCACTTTAACTATTTTACCAGCAATTTTAAAGATTTCCTCTAGCTTCTTTTCATTAACTTTATAGTCCAACTACAAATATAAAGTCAATAATAATGATTTACAATAAACAAATCAAAAAGCTTTTATGTAAAAATTAAAAGTGTTTAATAAATTTATATGCAAGGCATAAGAATTATGTGTCACAGACTGAATTTCCAACTTACATTTGAAATGAAAACTTTGTTATTCAATGGTCCATTAATGCCAAGTGACTTCAGGAAATCAGGATTTAGTCCATACGTATTATATGGTGCATCGGATCTAAAATCATTATTACCGAATCCATCGTTATTTCGCATGAAATCCCGATCCAGATTTCTTGACGAGGTAACTCGGCGTCTGTCATCTCCATTATCCTAAAGATGCACATTTTAAATGAGTTATAGAATGAAAATTATTAACACACAATCGTCATATGAAGAAATACAAGCAGAAACTACTTAATACTATTGACTATATCCCACAAAATATTACTAAGTATATTTAAAAATTTAGCTTGATTTAAATCCAAAATAAAACTTAAATCTTTATTTTCTAATTATTTTTAATTATATATAAATTAAAAATAGTACTTTTTTCATGTATGGTTTGTATAAAAAAATATTTTGCTTCAATATTTAAAATATAGTAATGTATCGTTACTTACAATTAAAAAACCTTGCATTTTAAATGTAAAATATTAACTTACCAATTTCACATTCAGTTGCCTTCCTCGTATTTCATGCTTGTGCATTATTTCCACAGCTTTTTGTGCAGTTACATGGTCTTTAAATTCTACAATCCTGTCAAAATATTCATAGATGCTATGAAATTAAATACATTTGGGGAACAAAAAAAAAATCTTAAAACACTTTGTTTAATGCATTAGATTTATTTAAAAACTCAAACATAACATACATAAACAAAGAACATTCATGATGAGATTTTTAAGTTTTGGGTAAAAAAATGGTATTTTTTATTGCTGAATTTTTATTTTATCACCTTGTTAAAAAATTTTAAACTAGCAATTAAGTTCAACAAACATTATGAAAGCATCTGAAAACTTCTTTTTTCTTATAGCAGAGGGCACATCCCCAGAGTACGCAACGTAACATTATTGATTGCAATTAATCTCATTTATTAAAATATTTATTTCATATAAAAAAATGTTTTTAATGTTTCTATTCACTTGATACATTTTGTTAAGTCTTATTTTGAATATAGCTAGCATCCCCATCAAAACCCTTTATTTAATATTTTTAAAAAAACTAAGCCACAGATTATCTATATAATAAGTTTTAATTTAATTAAGTTCAGATATTAAATTTTCCTAAAACTAGATCTACAGATTTTATCTCACACAGAATTAATATAACATGCAAAAAGTATTGTTTGGATGTACAAAAAAATAACCAAAATGTAAATAAATTATTTGCTACGAGAAAAAGGTTTAACTTTTTTTTTTAACATATTACATACCCACTTCCTTTGAATTTACCATGTTCATCATCAAACAATTCAACAAAAGCAACATCACCCACTGGAAAAAATTATATTGTGATTAAAATCGTAATCTGTAAATAAAAATTAAGACCATTTTTTTTTTTATCCTTTCATGATTTTTAAAAACTTTAAAGATCACAGAAAGATGTGCAGATGTAAAAGATATTTTAACACATTTACACTAAAGCCTGTTTAAAGTAGATTAAATATCAATCAAAGAAAATATTAGGAACCAATTAAATAGTGTTCACTCTAGGTGTTTTTTAAGGACCCTTCCCTCTTTTTCTTTGAAAATTCCTTACTTTTATCCTTACCTTTTATGAACAAATTGCTGCCATCCCCAAAATTCAATAAAAATATCCATTCTTATTCTTTTCACTTCACTAGCAAAAAAAAAAAAATCCTTCCTTTGAATCTGTGCTAATTGAAACCAGGATTTTTTGCAATGATTTTTCGACTTTGGAAATGTAAAAAAACTAATTTCCTTTCTGATTTATTATCAATTTATTTATTTTTTTAATTTCAGTGGGGTTTTTAGTATTGATTACATTTGTTAAGCATCTAATTATCAACAGAAAATAATTTGGAAAAATAAACAATTCGACTATGTACTCCAATTTTGATGACTAAAAATTAGTTATTTTGCATATATATTGTCGTTTTTCTAGTTCAGTTATAATTGTGTTTATTAGATATTTGGTTATCATCAGCTAACTAAGGTTGCTGTTTTTAGCACAAATTGGAAATTATAGCATGAAGTTTTTACGATTTAAAAAAAAAATTAAACTTAAGAATTTCTCACTTTTAATTTGGTACCAGTTATTTCACTACAAATAGAGATAAAGAGCCAATCAATTATGCCAAAAAAACAACAATTTAAAAAAAATACAATTCAAAGCTAATTTTGGCAAAAATCTATTTTGCATTCACATCCATGTGCCCTTTTCTGAAATAGTGTCTTCTAGCTTTTTCATTCTAGACTGAACAATGAATTAAGAAAATATTTATACTTTTACAGAGAAAAATACAACAATTTTCACTAATAATGGTGAGGAGAATATTCAGAATTAATGAACGATTTCCTTCATTTTTTCCAGAATATCAAAAATTCGCAAATTGGAAAATAACTAATGAGCACACTAACCTTTCTCACGAAATATATCTTTTAATTCCATCCATCTGCACTCAAATGGGATGTTATTTACAAACACTCGATTTTTGGCCCCATCGGCACCGGATCTGCGGACATCTGGAGAATGAGCCCTGCGTCTATTTTTGTTCTTAAAATCAGTATCATAGGAGCGTTCATTGAAATTTTTACGAAATGGAGATCGTGATCTGTAAAAAAAATTAAATGATACGGATTAAACCTGTTACATTTACACACTTAGAGAAAACAGGCACAACATTATAATGAGGCCCTTCAAAGAATTGCCTTAATTCATGGGGAATTATTAGGGGCTTAATCATTATCTTCAAATTAACTTAATTGGATAAATAGGTAAAGAATACAGGGTTTGCGGAACCTTATTTAGTTTTTGAAATAATAGTTATCTATAACATAGGAATATTGTCGTAGCCTGCCCATTAACCCTTTGGGTACATTTGATGAGTGAGACTCATCGCAAACAATTTGTTGTAGGGTCGGTCAAGAATGGGATCAATTGAACCTCACCAAATCCGTCCCATGGGCATAAAAATCTTCAAATAATTCAGCACTCAAAGGGTTAACCCACTGACGCTCACATGATTTTGGCAATTGTAAAGTTGTTTTAATTGCTTGGAAGTTTAAATAATTTTTGCTAGGCGTGCACTTTTATTTTTTTACCACTTTTTTAATTCATTGTAAAGATATAGCTTTCAAGGTCTACCTCAAACAATTATATTTAAAAAAATAGTGTAAAACGCAGTATTTTCATAAATTAAAAAATTGAGTGCATTGACTGAAAAACAGGAGATCTCTGGATTTAATAATATGAATATGAGCGACAGCGGGTTAAACATGTGTATTATATTTTATTTTTCTAGAATGAATTTTATATGACTAGAACAAAACCATTCTTTTACGTGATGCTTTTGGTTTGGATTCAGGGTTTCCACTCATTTTTAAAAATAAAAAATAAGGAGTTTTTAAGGACTTTCTAAGGACAAAAACAAGTTTTTAAGGACCCTTTTTTATCGCATTGCTTTTGAAGTAAGAAAAATTAAACAACAACTATGACAACAACCAAGTTTCATATTAACTTAAAAATGACTTTTTAAATGCAATGCTATGTTTAAAAGGTATCTTAGCAGTACCTCATTCTTTGATTTCAAGTTATTACTTTTTTAATTCGTTTATAATCTTGTTTGATTTCTTCACCAACTGTTAAATATGCGTTTGCAAAGAATAATAAATGCAATGCACTAACTTATTATTGAATTGAGAAAATAAATAGCATTCGAACATCTCACGTAAAAAACAACCACAAGTAATAGATTGCCAATGTAAGTGAAATAAACTGAGCAAGAAATTTTAAAGGAACTACTAAAAAAATTAATGTTTCTTTGGCAGGAGAAAAAAATAAGGAGTTTCTAAGGACTCTTGGTCAAAATTAAGGACTTTAAAGGGCTCTTAAAAATGTAAACCAAAGATAAGGAGTTCTTAAGGACTTTTATGGACCAGTGGGAACCCTGTGGATTGGTTGGTTGAATAAATGTTGCTCTAGAACTACACAATAAGCTAATGACAGCAGTTTAGGATATATCTCGTACAAAAGACCTCGGGAACAACACCTTTTAATTTTGATCCACAGTTGACAGTGGAGACAACACTTAAGCTGCTACCCTTCCCTCTCCAAACTTCAACACCACAACCAACAAGAGAAAGTTTTGGACTACAACAGATTTAACATGCACAAGTCTCCTCCTTCTACAAGGCAAATGTTTGATGTACTGCTGAACAGGAAAAAACGGTACAGATGTAGTATAGGACATTTGGTGGAGGGTTTTTTTGCCGTGTTTTACAGGAGCGATAAATTTATAGTATGGCAACTCCACCTAACATTGTTGGTATTTTTCGATTCTTGTGGCGACTTTCAATATGGCAGCCCTATGATGTAATCGTGCTGCCTAATCGGTTTTGTGCGTTCGCGGAACTATGTTTAATGACAATTTTTTATCCAAAAAAAAACCGCGCCAAATGTCTTTTCCGAAAAAATATTTAACAAAAAAAGTTTCGATACCTAAATGGTCATGACACAGGTTTGGAGGGTAAAAAGTTTTAATCTTCATACGGCTAACCGAATACAACATGTAGGAAGTGGAAGTTAAGACTAGGAAGTTCCAGAACTTTTCCCAAAGTAGTATGCCAGGATAAAAAAATTACTGTTACTTATTTACTATACCCAGAAAATCCCTCTAATCATCATCAATAGCTCATTTTGTAGCTTTAATGTCATAATTCAATGAAATATTAAAAAAAAAGGAAGTGTTTTGGATTTATGTGTATTGTTGATTTTAAAGTTAATTGGATGCTCATATTTAGTTTCCTACCCGTAATTATTGACGAAAATGGAAAAGAAAATAATAAGTTTGATATGAGAAAATGTAGATGTTTCAGACAGCAATGTTTTTGTTTAATCTAAAGTAGCTAAATTCGTTCATTTTCCCCCATTTTCAATGGCTGATTCCAAGAAAATCGTGCAAACACGATTTCCACACAATTATTTTATTACATTGATAAAAAGAGCAGTAAGCTATTGGTAAAAAAACAAAAAACATTTGCAAATTTAACCCAAGAGAATATGCCGGTTAAAGAAAAACCACACTTACCGTGATCGAGAGCCATAGCGTTCAACAGCACTCATATTTGAGAAGGTTTTGGATTAGTAAAATGTATACTAAAAACTTTACAGTAGACAAATACTTTTATGTGTCCAGTTAAAGACAATAGTTAATATGAAGATTCAACAACAATTACAAAATAAATAACGAAATCGAACGCTCTAAAATGGCAAATATTCTATGTTGCCATCTTTAGATAATATTCCATTTATTAGAAAAGTTTATTATTTTAACTATTTCGCTATTTCAAAAATATGTTTTCAAATAATAATAAATATTTTTAATATTAGATGACAGTAATGAATCCATTTAAAGTAGAATTTAGGCAAATGTTTTGCTTTATAAATAATTTAGTTTTTTTTTCACTTCTCTTCCCATATTTTGAAAATACACATGGACTTAATTTTATTTATTCTCATCTGTTTTAAAACAACTAATGTTTACATTTGAATAAGTTGAACTTTTATATACATTTAAATTTTATTAGAGAATAGTTTTCAAAATATTTGATGAACAATAATCTCAAAATGCTATCTAGTGATTCATCTAATAAAAATCTTAATCCACCAGAAAGTTCACTAGTGGAAAAAGTTATGTTGAAAAGAAAATCTGATTTTGACGAAAAAAAATCTAAAAGAAAATGCGCTAGAGAAATTCGTCGGGGCTTGGATGAATTATCATTGAAAGAAACTGAGTATTATTTTGATAGTTATTTAAGAAAAGTTTATCCATACTACTTTACCTACACAACTTTCTGCAAAGGTAGATGGGTAGGTAAATCCCTCATTGAAGTTTTTAGCGAAGAATTTCGAGCTCATTCTAAAGAAGAATATGAAAAGAACATCCAGGTTGGCAATATAAAAATCAACGGCAAAGCCATCACTTCTGATTATATATTTAAAGACAATGACTGTGTTACTAATAAGGTGCATAGGCATGAAATTGCAGTAGCTGCCGCTCCGATAAAAATAATCGAATCTAATGAGGACTTCGTCGTGGTTGACAAACCTCCTTCCGTCCCTGTGCACCCGTGTGGCCGCTATCGCCACAATTGTCTCTTGTTCATCCTCGCCAAAGAACACAACTTAAAGGAGCTCTATTCAGTTCACAGACTTGATCGTTTAACATCCGGGCTGTTAGTTTTTGCTAAGACGATAAAGAAATCACAGGAAGTAAATGAGCAAATTCGTGAGAGGAAAGTCGAGAAGGAATATGTGTGCAGAGTGGTGGGAAATTTTCCAGATGACAAGGTCATTTGTAAGGAACCCATCGAAGTTATCTCGCCAAAAATGGGAATATGTTTAGTGAGCTCCTCAGGCAAAGACTGTGAAACTATTTTCGAGAAAATGAACTTCAACGGAAAATCGAGCGTTGTTCGCTGTAAACCTAAAACGGGACGAATGCATCAGATTCGTGTTCATCTCCAATACCTTGGTTATCCGATTATAAATGATCCAATCTACAATCACGAACACGTATTTGGCCCTCTAAAGGGGAAAAATGGAGAGATGGGAAAATCCAGAGAACAACTGTTGGAAGATCTGTTGCAGACGCACAATCTTCAGAAATGGCTCATTGACGACAATGCAGATTTAAAATGTGATGAAACTGACGCCCCGAAAGAATCTGTGGAGGATCACCAGGAAAACCGGATGTCCTTGAAGGCCCTGGAATATTACACCAAATCTGAAGGATACAGCAAACTAACCGAAAAGTATGTGACGAAGCCGGAGATGTTCCTTTCCGAGAGCTCGTGCGATTTGTGTCATCAAAGATACATGGATCCTCAACCTAAGGATTTGATTTTGTTCCTCCATGCTCTGAAGTACAAAGGAGATGGTTGGGAATTCGAGTCCGAGTTACCGGGATGGGCGCGGGAAGACTGGGACGAAAATTCCGAAGAAATGTAAATTTGTGTGTGTGTGCTTCTGGAAATAAATTTGTTAAATTTGAATTGATATTTCAATTAAAAAAATTAAATGATTTTAAAATATTTATGTATAACCTGGGTTTTGTTAATTTTTTAGTTAAATAATTTAACTTGTCTTAAGTTTATGCATTTTTAATGCATTACCAATCTCCTACAAACTTTGCAACTATACTTGCATTGGACTAGACTTGTAACCAGAAAAATATGATTATCTTTGTCGTTCGACTTAACGTTAGCTGTGTAAAATAGCAGGTTAAATGTCTGGCATTAAAATCTACAAAGTAGAATTCCCCAGGGCTATACAGAAGAGTGGTCAAGACCAATAGTCTGTAGAAGTCGCATTTTGTATACAGCTACTTGTAAAGAAACTTCAAAACCCCTGCCATACCCCCAACTTTTGTGCATCTTTTTGAATAGATCCCAAATTCTTGGTTATAGCTCCTGTGCAACTTTTATTCAACCAACTATAGCTTCCAGTATTTATTTTTTTTAATTCTGTTGATATTAAAAGGAAATATAAAAAAATTTAAACAAATATCTGAAGCATAAAGGCGCAATGTAAGGTTTTCAGATTATTGTTCATCGAAAATTTTGAAAACTATTCGCTTATGAAATTTAAAAGTTTGACTTATTTAAATGTAAACTTTAGTTTTTTTTAAACAGATGAGATAAAATTAAGTTCATGTGTATTTTCGAAATATGCGAAGGGAAGTGAAAAGAAAACTAAATAATTTATAAAATAAAACATTGCTTAAATTTTACTTTAATTGGATTCATTATTGTCATCTAATATTAAAAATATATAATTATTCAAAAACATAATGACATATTCTTCACTGCTGCATCCCCAACTAACAAGCCGTCAGTTTATATGCTATGAAAAATCCAGTAGAAATGGTACATATGAAGTTTCCTAGGCCGGTCAAAGAAATACTATAAGGGACTATAACATCAATAGGTTTAAGCTGTGAGGGGCCAATTGAATCAAGATGAACATTCGAATAGAATTTAATAACCCTAAAAAATTAGGTAAACAAATTATCTGGTATTTATCAACTGTACTTGCTGCTTCCATTTACTTTTTTAAATTATAAACTTTATAAATGGGCAGAATTCTTTTCTATGAAAAATATTTTTAAAAATTTCTGTTACTAGAATCCTGTACAGATGTCCAAAATTTATAACAACAACATGTAGCAGCAAATCTTGGTAAATTCTACATAACTTATTTGGTTGTCAGTAAGTTAATATTTTAAATATCATAATCTGCATTTCTTGCCTGCAAACTTGTATGAATTATTCATATATTACAAAGATTTTAACAAATAAGTTTCCATGGTTAGTTGCTAAAATTGTAGGGATTAAAAAAACAAACAGTAAAATACTTCAAAAATTTCATTTGTTAAAATGAGAAATTTCAAGAAATATCTATTTGCTGAAAAATAATAATATGTTTTTGAATAAAAATTGTGTTTTTTAAAGAAGTTAATTATTCAAAAACAATTACAGGCATGTATAATTGGTTAAACAAAAAAAATTAGCTTAAATTTTACCTTTATGGTGACCGACATACACATTACTTTGATGAAAACAGACCTTCACTGAAATTAAATTTGTGGGAAAAATCATATGCCTGCAAATTGGTTATTTTGTTTCCCATTTAATTAGATTTCTAATAAATTGGTAGTTAACTTCTTTTCATTTTTTGACTTCTATGGCCTATAAAGAAGTCTAATTGTAATTACAATTTAGTCATTATATAAAACAAAGGATTTTTTTTAGAATAGCAAATTTTATGTATAATAATACATATTTAATTTAATTATTGAAATATTCAACAAAACTATTATTAATAGTGCGAAGAATCTGCAGTTTTTTTTATTACAATAATGAAGGATCATTTACAAATATTTAAGAAATTATTCTATATTACAAGAAAGGTATTTTAAGTACATGGTATATTTCTGTGGCCCAAAACAAGGACACACATCTAATGTTAAATTAATGCAGCATTGGGCCTCCTTGTTCCAAGCCACAGATTTCTTCACTTGGAATCAAAATATTAATGGAATTTTGAATTAGTTTTAATTTTTTGGAAATATTTAGATTGATTTATTTTTTTGGAAATATATAAATGATGCAACCTTTAATATTAAAATATACAAGTGCCTATTTTAATGAAAAACAAGTATTTACTTGCAATATTTTATTTTTTACATTATTAATAAATGTACATATCTTACAACTGTGTTTTAAATACAAAAAAAAAACCTTGAATGACTCAAATAGAAAATACATTTCATACTATTTGAAGGTAGTTTGCATATACACAATTTATATTGCAATGTACACATTTCTTTTAGAATCATTACATCATTTCATCTTCTGAATCACAGTCCATATCCATAACTTCATAATTGTTCTCAGTGCTACTAGCATTTACAATAGATACTGTATTTTTATTGGAAGTATTAGAATTGGCTTGAAGGCAACTTGATTTGTTGTCATTTATAAATTTGGTGTCATTCCCATGCAAATACTTATATATTTTCAAAACACTTTCAAGCGGTAAAGGAGGTCCAAGTTCTGTGCGTTCTTCCTTTGTAAATGTGTTTACGTCGCACTTTGACTGTATATTTTCGGAAAGACACTCTAAAACGTTTTGAAGCGTTTCCAACAGGTTTGACTTTTCCATTAACCGATTAGTATTGCCAAGTTTTGAATTTTCTGACGGAACAACTTTTTTGCAGTTGCTTGTAGACGGGATTCCTTCCATTTCTTCGGCACTTAAAGATGAATTTGGTTTATCTGAATACACAGATTTTGAAGCAGTATCTGAAGACGATTGAGACAATTCTATGTGCAATGAGGCCTGAGTTTCAGTTTTCACATACTCTGAAGTTGCAGCCGACTCAAAAGTTTGCAAATTATCACAAGAATCAGCTTTTAAAATTTCAACTGAATTGACACAATCTTTTCTGGGACTTTCTCTTTTAGGTGTATCATTGTTTTTCAAATTGTGGGGAATACTAGGAGGTGTCTTTTGCTCGGGAGTTTTAGAGTCGGCAATTAAGGCTTTCTGATCAGGTTCAGCTTTAGTTAGCGTATTTGTATTTTGATTATTCTTTTGAAGAATATTTTTTAAAAAATCAGTAGATACACCAGACATAAAAGAAGATAATGCAGAACCAGTAAAAGTATCACTTGGCAAGATTTCTTTTTCTGTTGGTTTTGGATCTACAGAGACCGTATCAGTAGACATAAAGGAAGACAAAGCAGT